>CM026557.1:27137790-27394289 GCA_015143295.1 Tetracentron sinense | reverse complement strand
ACATCCATAACAAGTCAATAATATCCAAGTAGGTTTGTACTAAGTACAACCAAGACAAAATACATCAAAATGTCAAACAAAAACTATCACTCGTCTAAGATAAACTCCAATCACGAACTATCCCTCCTGTTCATCATCAGAAGTGAGCTGGGACTCATAGTAAGCTCAAAATCCCGAACATCTCTCTGTACTCCTAGCACGGCTGCATCGAGAGATCCAAGTCTACCACGAACATCTGTATTAAACTCCTCGTATGATGAAACATGAGTCCGGAGATCCATCTGCATCTCTCGCATCATCCTCCCAAGATCATCCATAGTGGTCGGAGGAGGACGAGATGACCCAGCACCAACTTCTGCTCCCTCCTCTGTATCTCGAACTGAGGCATGTGAAAAACTCTGAGCTAGGGTCTTTTTGTTGATTGGACCCTTAGGAACTCGAGTAGGAACACCAGGAGGAGCGATAACTCCTTGAGAACCAAGAAGTTTAGTGATGAGTGAACCAAATGGTAGGGCTCCAACTGCTGTACTAGTTTGATGGGCTTGAATCATCAAGTCAATGATGTGAGCGGCAAGATCAATATCACGCCCACGTAGAAGACTAAACAGAAATCTAGCTCTATCTTCCCTAAGGTCCGCAGTATGAACCTTTGGATGAATATTTGCACTCATAACTAGATTTACTAGTCTAGCATCCTTAGTGAGGTTTTGCCACTTCAATAAGAGACCCAACCCAAAACGTAGGAGTACCACTAAGAAAGGTAACAACATGTTCCATGGAGTCTTTATCCTCATCACTCTTATAATTATAAGGATAATATGCATTTGGAACTCGAGGACAGCTAAGGAATTTAGAAATCAAATCAGCATTTATGACAACAGATTGTTCTAATGCTCTAGATTTGAATGACCATTTTTTCTGGTTGATTTCAGAAAAATTAGAGTAAAATTCTCTAACTAACTAGACAGAAGCAGGACCGGATAAGGTAAGTATACCTTCCCATTGACGATCTGAAATGAGTGTAGGAAGATAATAATCACCAAAATCAGAAATATGTATGTCCCTTTCAACCATAACACCTTTCTTGCTAAAATACACACTATAGAGTTGAGCAGCAGTAGGACTTATAAACTGGGATAACTGACTGGACTGGGAAGATGAAGCTTTACCTTTATTTTTCCGAGTTTTATCAGCTAAAGATTTTTTTCGATTCTTAGTTGTAGAATCTATCATTCTACGAATTGGCCTGTCCCCAATTGAAATACCATGCCCTATTGGAGTGAAAGTAAAAGGCTCTAGGTTTTCCTCATCTTGAGGAGGTTCCTCTTGGTTGTTGAGGACCAACCTCCGACGTTTGGGAACGCCAGACATGAGATAGGCAAGAAGGATTAACGACAAAACGAAAGCCATGGGAGGAAATGCAAGAAAACGATGCCCTAGATGAGAAAATCAATCTAAATCCAAGAAAATGCACAAAGCTTACCTTTTAGATGCTTGGGAAACCTTTAGAATAGAATGGAATGACCGTAGGAAAGATTTGGAGGAGAGGTAACCGAGAGATCGCTCTGGAGATCGGAGAACAAGTGAACAAAAAAAAAATAGAAATGAGGGTTTTATAACTCTGTTCACGAAAGACCGATCGATCGGTCTTTAGCACCGAGCGATCGGTGGTCTGAAAATTTTTTCAAAAATTTTACAATTAAAACCTTTTCTCCCCCTCAACCTATGGTTTGGTTTAAACTCATTGTTTACCTCAAAATGACCAATTGACCAAAAAATATGCAACAATTGATTTCATTAAAATCATAAATAATAATCACCCAAGAATTGATATATCAAGTATAGTCATAAACAAGCATTATGTAAACATTAATTGATTTTCACCGGTGATTAAATATGGTATTTGCATCAAATTCACAATCAGAGTCAAGATACAATTAGAAGTAATGTGAGTATGAAATCAAAATTCATTACTTGACTCTTTGAATTGGTTTCCTTCCTTAATCTAGATTTTGACATTATAGTTCAAATGGGACTCTAAAATTTTCAAAAACTAGTTTTAAAACCAATAAATATCCATATTTATATGATGAGCAATTTTTACCCCAAATTTGACTAACAAATTTATTTCATTTCTTTTTCAGTCAAATTGTACTCATTGTGAAAATTCTTTTTGGAGTACACATATATAGTTTTTAACACACTGGTGACTTTCACTTAAGTGAGAAGGTAGCTCTTTCTAATGACAGTGGGGGCTTTCACTCTAGCAATCCATATAGATACCTACTGTTTGTCTAGGTAGCCATTACTCACTGTTTGCATTCACTAGTAGCTATCACACAAACTCACAGGTAGTCCTCTCCATGTCAATAATTTTTATAACTAGGGGGCTCACCTTATGGAATTTTTTATGACATTGGTTATACTAGATTTGATTAATCTAGGGAACCATATGGTATAATATCAGAACCTTTAATTAGGAACTAATACCATCTAAAGAATCAGTCAGAGTGCATGTGCAAAATAGAACATCTTTGTATGCTCAACTCTAACTGAGATTAGTTAGCATGACCAAATTCAATCACAAGATCGAACCAACAATTGTATTATCCTATATTACTCAATCCTATGAAATATTTATCCTTGGATTATATGGTTAAATATGATTTCAAGGAAATAACATTAAGCAAAAAGATAGGACAAATAAGGTCATACAAACACATTATTTTTTCTTTTGCAATATTTTTCAATATTTTGAATGTTTTTGTATTTTTATTACTTAAAGAAAATAACAAAAAAATAGCTCTATGACATAAATAGAACATGAAGAACACATAGGCTATGAAACAAGTACATCTTTACTCAACTCCGCACAAACCTATGGATTTCCTAAGGAGTTCAAACCTAAGGGAATCTAAGGGTTTTGTTAGAATGTCCGCAAATTGATTCTCTGTTTGGACATACTCTATAGACACAATCTTTTGCTCAACAAGATCACGGATGAAGTGATGTCTAATGTCTATGTGTTTTGTGCGAGAATGTTGAACGGGATTTTTGGAAATATTGATAGCACTAGAATTATCACAATACACAGTCATAGTGCTCTGTTCAATCCCGTAATCATTCAACATCTGTTTCATCCACAGAAGTTAAGTGCAACAACTGCCAGCTGCTATGTACTCAGCTTCTGCAGTGGATAATGAAATTGAATTCTGCTTTTTGCTAAGCCAAGCAACTAAGCAGTTTCCAATATAGAAACATCCTCCAGAGGTGCTTTTCCTATCATCAGCATTTCCGGCCCAATCGGCATCGGAATATCCAACTATCGTGGCATTTGTATCAAAAGAATACAAGAGGCCAAATGATAGAGTTCCACTCACATATCGAATGATACGCTTAACTGCAAGCAAGTGAGACTCTTTTGGGCTTGCTTGATAGCGGGCACATGCACCAACACTAAAGGCTATGTCAGGTCTAGTAGCAGTTAGGTAGAGTAAACTACCAATCATGCTTCTATAAGAAGTTTGATCAACATCTTTGCCTGTAGCATCTTTACTAAGTTTTGTAGTAGAACTCATAGGAGTTCTTACATGCTTAGCAGAGCTCATGCCAAATTTCTTCACTAGATTTTTAGCATATTTGATTTGAGATACTGAGATCCCATAATCCAATTGCTTGATCTGAAGACCAAGGAAGAAACTTAGCTCACCAACCATGCTCATTTCAAATTCATTTTTCATTTGTTCAGCAAATGAACGAGCATGTAAGTCTAATGTGGAACCAAACACAATGTCATCAACATATATCTGGGCGATGACAATATCACCTTTCACATTCTTTATGAAAAGGGTTCTGTCTACTCCCCCTCTCGAAAATCCATTTTCTAAGAGATAAGTAGTCAGCCTCTCATACCAAGCTCTTGGAGCTTGCTTTAAACCATAGAGTGCCCTTTTTAGCCGATAGACTTGATCAAGGTGATGTGGATCTTCAAACCCTTTTGGTTGTTCCACATAGACTTCCTCATGTAGAATGCCATTCAGAAAGGCACTCTTAACATCCATTTGAAAAAGTTTGAATTTCATATGGCAAGCCACAGCTAGAATAATTCTTATTGATTCTAGCCTGACTACAGGAGCAAACGTTTCATCGAAGTCAATACCTTCAATTTGGGTGTATCCTTGTGCAACTAACCTAGCCTTATTTCTTATGATAGTACCTTTTTCATCAGATTTGTTCTTGAAAATCCATTTGGTACCTATCACATTTGTATTGTTAGGCCTAGGTACTAAATACCAAACATCATTCCTAGCAAACTGAAGTAACTCTTCTTGCATTGCATTTATCCAATTATCATCTGCAAGAGCTTCAGCTACATTCTTGGGTTCAAAAGATGAAGTATAACAAATGTAGCTAACTTCATTTTCAATTTGTTTCCTCGTTCTCACTCCACTTTCAACATCACCAATTATATCAGTGGGGGTGTGAGGACTCATGACCCTAGAATGTGTAGGTTTTGATGGAGATGATTGCTTATTTACAGGTGGAGTTGAAACAGATTCAACATTTTCATTTTCAGCACTTTCATCATCCTCAAGTTGCACAGTTTCTACACCGGAGTCATCCACAACTACATTTATGGACTCCATAATTGTAGAGGTTCTTAAGTTATACACTCGATAAGCTCTACTGTTGGTGGAATATCCAAGAAATATCCCTTCATCACTCCGGGATTCAAATTTGCCCAGTTGCTCTCTATCCTTAAGGATATAGCATTTACTTCCGAATTCTCGAAAGTACTTGACACTGGTTTCTTGTTATTCCACAACTCATATGGGGTTTTCCTTGTTCCAGGTCTTACAAAAACTCTATTAACTATATAGCAAGCAGTGTTAACTGCCTCAACCCAGAAATGAGAAGCTAGATTGTTGCTATGAAGCTTAACTCTAGCCATCTCTTGGAGAACCCTGTTCTTCCTCTCTACTACACCATTCTGCTGAGGTGTAATAGGTGCAGAAAATTCATGTTTGATACCCGACTCATCACAAAAGTCGTTGTACTTAGAGTTTTCAAACTCCTTTCCATGATCACTTCGAATTCGAGTGATTGGGCATCTTTTCTCATTTTGAATTTTCAGGCAAATACTTTTGAAATTGTCAAAAGCATCGGATTTCTCCCTTATAAATGCCACCCATGACATTCTTGAGAAATCATCAACCATGACTAGGATGTATCGCTTTCCACCTAGACTTTCAGTTCTTGTAGGACCCATAAGATCCATATGAATTAATTCCAGTGGATATGAAGTAGCAATACTTGAAGTCTTCTTATGTGGGGTTCTAATTTGTTTACCAATTTGGCATGGCCCACACACAGCAGTAGAAGACTTACCTAGTTTGGGAACACCTCTCACAAGCTCCTGCTTAGAGATTTTACATTGGTCTTTGTAGTTCATGTGACCTAGTCTTCGGTGCCACAAATCAACCTCCTCAATTTTAGTCTTAGAACAGACATTTGAGGGATTAGGACTGGGAGTTAAGCCGTAGCAATTGTCAGTGGTTCTCAATCCTTCTAGAACACACTTACCTTTACCATTAATGACTAAGCATTTATTTTGGGTAAAGTGCACAGCATGATTATCATCACATAGTTGACTTATGCTAATTAAATTAGCTTTCAGTCCTTCAACAAACAAGGCATCTTTCAATTTAGGTATGCCTGGTGAATCGATGATACCCTTTCCTTTGACTAAAGACTTGCTTCCATCACCAAAAGTAACAGTCCCATCTGGACAGTCCTCAAATTGAATAAATAAGGACTTGTTACCTGTCATATGCCGAGAACACCCACTGTCGAAGTACCACATTTCTGTGTTTTGGGCTTTCAAGGCAGTATGAATGACAAAGCACTTAAGGTCATCCTTTCTTACATACACAGTCTTTAAACTTTGTTTAGATCTTTGATCATTAATCTGTGTAGTAGAGACCTTTTTTCTTTTTGTCCTCTTTGACCTTTTTCTGTTTTGTTCAGTTCTAGCTTTTTGATAAGTCAAATTGTTTCCTCTTGAATAATCATTTGGAATAAATTGACCAGTTCTTGTCCTAGAGATTTGAGCAATTCTATTAACATCATCGCTCAACATTCTAGACTTTTCAGCTAGAACTTGAATCTGCCTTTGAAGAGTCCCTTGACTTTGATTTTGGTTCCATGAACCATTTCGGGGAGCTCTCCTAAAAGCATTACAATTAGGTCGAATGTGACCTCTCACACCACAAAAGTGACATGTGGGTATGAATCTTGGAAGAGGAGGAGGATTTCTTCTAACAGGAATTTGATTCCTCACAGCATTCACTCTAGGAGCTGCATTTCTAGGCTTTACGAAATTTGTATAAGCCTTAGTACTTGATGTAGAAGGTAAATTCTCTTTAGGATCAGAATGTATTGGCTCAAACACTGCACTAGCCATTGTACCAACAGCTAAAGGACCAGCTGGTGTGTCAGCATGTCCTATCCCAGATCTACTCGAATTTGATCCATACTTTCTAACTAATTCATCTAGACAGCTAGTGTTACCAAACATTCTTACTTCTTTTTCAAGAGTATAGACCTTCTGAATCAAGTCAGTCTTGTCTTTAAGGGTAATTTGATGCTCTTTTTCAAGAAATTTCACCTTATCAACAAGAGAGTCTTTAAAAGTTTCCAGCTCCATTAGCAGAGTTCTTAACTCCTCAATTTCTTTCATGGAAGTGTCTCTTTCAAATTCTAATTTTCTGACCTCATTAGTCAATGAGACATTCTCTTCCAAAAGACATTGGACTTTTATAACAAATGCTTCTTTTTCATTTTCCAACTGACTAACTAGAGCACTCTTCTCTTCTGCTACTAGTTTACAAATATCTCTTTCATTTTGAATGATTTTGAGTTTTTTGCTCTAGGAGATTTTTGTTTTAGTTAGCTTCAAACTTTCAGCATACAACTTATCATAAGTTGTTTTCAAATCTTCATCACTTTCAGAGTCAGTTTGACTCTTCTGTATGTCATCACTAGACTCAGTATGAACACTCTCATCACTTCTATTCTTTTCATCAACCGCAGAGGTAGTCTCAAGAATCCCAGAAAGGGAAACAGTGAAAGCCGTATGATTTCCAGTATCTTCACTTGAAGAGGAACTGTCCGATTCTTCATTCTCGGAATCACTGTCATCCCAACAGGCATTCATCACCTTGCCCTTACTCTTCTTCTTGTTAGGACAGTTAGGTGAAATATGACCGAAGCCATGGCATTCATAACATTGAACACCTTGGGATTTCTTGTCGCCACTCTTGGAATTTTTCTTATTTTCCCAGGGCTTAGACTTTGACTTCTCAAAAGATTTTCCTCCCTATTTGGGATTAAACCTCTTTTTCGTTCTAAAAAATTTTCGAAATTTCTTAACGAAGAGAGCCATTTCTTCCTCATTCATATCTCCATCACTGTCATCCTCATCCAAAGATTCCTTGATAGATTTCAAGGCTAAAGATTTATTCTTCTTGGATGGACGTAGATTGAGTTCATAGGTTTGGAGTGATCCAACCAATTCCTCAATCTTCAGAGAGTCAACATTTTTACTCTCTTCGATTGCAGTGACTTTGGGTTGAAATCTCTCTGGGAGAGATCTAAGGACTTTTCTAACTATTTTGGACTCAGATATTTTTTCACCTAAATTGAAACTAGCGTTGACAATGTCACTAAGTTTTGCATAGAATTCATCAAAAGTGTCATTGTCTTCCATGTTTAAATGTTCAAATTTGGTGGTTAACATTTGGAGTTTTGAGATTTTAACAGTGGTAGTACCCTCATGGGTAATTTCAAGAATGTCCCAAGCCTCCTTTGCTGTTTCACATGAAGAAATTCGTCTGAATTCCTCAGCAGTGACTGCAGTAAAGATAGCATTGAGACCTTTAGTGTTCCATCCACTTGACTCAAGCTCTTCTCTGGTCCATTCATCAGAATATTTGACGACAGTCAAATCACCTACAGTTTTTATGGGCGTAGTCCACCCATTCTGTATAGACATCCAAATTCTCTCGTCAATAAATTTGAGAAAGGCTCTCATTCTAGCTTTCCAATAAGCATAATTATTCCCATCAAAAAGTGGGGGACGAGAGATGGATCCACCTTCTCTTAGAGTACTCATGATCACGGATAATACAGGATCACACTTAAGGGATTAGCCTTATCAGTGAACAAGCTCTAATACCAATTGAAATTTATCCAGATCAATGATCTCTAAGACCTAGAGGGGGGGTGAATAGGTCTATCTAAGAATTTCTATCCAATTTTAAAATTTTCAATTAATATGTTTAGAAATCAATGAACAATTCAATCAGACAATCCACACAAATCAAACACACAAGATTTTTACGTGGAAAACCCTAACGGGAAAAAACCACGGGACCTTGTCCAGCAATAAACTTCACTATGAAAAGATACCAAGTACAAGACAAGACCTTACCAAAACAGAAACGACGTTCCTAGGTATAGACTCTTACTCTTGATTTCCACGAACTAGCAGGTTCGATCTCCGCCGTAGCAGCTTCGGTTCCACACCGACCAAATCTTTTCAAGCTACTTCAAAACCACGATCACACACGATCGATCTCCTTCCACGAAGGCTCCGGATCAAACACCGGACACACACACAAGGTGTAGGGTTGTGAATCAATTTAAGAAATTTCAAACCCTAGAGGGATCTCATACATATCTGAGATCACACAATGCAAGATCAAAGGTTTAGATCTATACTTGCATTCTCTAGGATCAAAGAAAGAGGAGGGATCAACAAAGATCTAATAAAAGCAATAAGAAAAACCCTAGAAGAGTTTCTCAGACCTCAACTCTTTCAAAAAAATCAAAGACACGAATTAGGTCTCCAAAAAGTTGTTTATATAAGGTTTAAAAAAAGAATCCAGAAAAAGAAAAATTCTTTTTACGGGGACCGATCGATCGGTGCTCACTACCGATCGCTCGGTCCAAAACGGATCGCTCGGTCCAAAACGGATCGCTCGGTCGAAATGACCGATCGCTCGGTTATAAATCATCTCTCTGGAAAAATACCCCATACAAAATTTTTGTCCAGTCGATAGCCACCGATCGCTCGGTAGGCCACCGATCGATCGGTCTCAATACCGAGCGATCGGTTGAGACAGAATTTTGTTCAAACCATATGTCTTTTCATGTTTATTTGATTCAACTAAGATCAAACAACTTTGTTAGGTTTAAAACTATCCTCCTAGGTATGTTTAGAGTTATCTAAGCCAAATCCAACCTAGGTAGGGGTCTCTAAGTCCATTACCTGTCTAGATCCAGAGTAGGAGCTTTTTCTTCTCTTTCTTCAATCTTCTTTAAGCTTTAGCTCTTCTCTTCTGAAAAGTTGAACATGACTCGACGACTCGACTCACATGACCTATCTAATGATCACGGAATTTGCCAACACCTATTTAGGGATTTACAATAAACACTAAGTGTTAATTTATTATGTCACAAACAAAATCACACAATGTACATATTTTCATAAAATCATATATATACATATATAATATCATGTTTCTATAAGTACCATGTCATACTATCAATCTGTAATATGTAACTATTTCAACTCAATTTAAATTATAAGTCATATGTACCTTGGACCACATCATCTGAGGCTAGAGCATCCTGCTCTGAGATGGCAAAGACACTCCTTTGTGTGTTCTGGCGAGGGGGCTGAGGGGCCTGTTGAGTCTTTGGTGCCACAGGAGGCTTTGGCTGTGGTGCCTGTCAAGCTGGAGGCCTGTTTCCTTGCATCTAGGATTGCTGAGTTGCCGACTGTGACTTCTGAGGGCAATCCCTAATCCGATGTCCCAAATCACCACACTGAAAACATTCGCTAGTGAGAGTGCGGCATTCCCCGATCTTGTGCTTTGTCCCGCAATGAGCACAAGTCTCAAACACTACTGGAGGAGTAGGCTGGGCAGGATGATTGACTGATGCTGTAGTTATAGTAGAGCGAGGGGCAGGTGTAGGCCTCTGAGTATTCTGCACTGGCCTTGTAACTGGGTATGGGGCAGGCCTGGCCCTCTTCTCTGGTTGAACTGGCCCACTGGTCTGGCCTCTAACCATCTACCTGTCCCGTATGTTGCTGTCCCTTCTCTTAAAGAACTCCTTAGAATTCTTCTCTGCTATTTTTGTCTTGTTCCCTAACTCCCCAAAAGTTCCTATTTGTAGTATAGAAACCTTGTCCCTGATGAATGACCTTAGACCCCTTTCGAACTCTTTGACCTTCATATTCTCATTCGAGATCAGTTGAGGAGCAAATCGAGACAGTTCAGCAAACTTTGCTTCATATTCCACCACTGTCATCTCTCCCTGTTCCAAGGTGAGGAATTCCACTTCTTTCTGTTCCTTGACAAAGGTTGGAAAATACTGTTTGTAAAATAAATCTAAAAATTCTGCCCATGTCCATGGCTGTCCAGTCCTCGTGATGTCTCTCTGTCTTACTCTAGCTCTCCACCAGTGCTCGGCTTCTCCCTCCATAACAAATACAGCCCAATCAATCCTCTGTTCTTCAGTACACCGGAGCACCCTAAAAATTTTCTCCAATTGCATGATCCATGCTTCAGCCGCCATTGGATCAGTGGTACCATAAAATGTTGGGGGTCCCAGCCTCCTAAAAGCTTCAATTCCTGCAGTAGGATGTGCAGGAGGAGGAGGTGGTGGTGGCATATTCACTTCCACATGTTCAGGTGCAGCTGCAACAGGTTGTGTAGCACCCCGGATTTTTCTATACTTAATGAATACCGTTTTCGTAGCTAATTGACATTCCTCATAGTCTAATTAATAAATAAGAGAGAAATCAGAAATTCCGAAACGTCAGAAATGTGCGTTTTCGAAAGATGAACCCAACGCAAGTTGAATCGTCAAAATCCGACGAGCGAGTCAAAAGATATGGTCAAAACAGTCCAGACATATAGAGCACCGATCGCTCGGTCCAGTCAGCGATCAATCGGTCCATAACCGATCGATCGGTAGCTATCGCACGGTCAGAAATTTTGTATGGGGAAATTTTCCAGAGAGTGAGTTTTTGACCGGTCGATCGGTCATAAACACCGATCGCTCGGTAGGCAACCGATCGATCAGTCATAACCACCGATCACTCGGTCCTCGTGTTTTTGCAGAAATTTCATTAAGGGTGTTTTCATCTTTTGGGCGTTTCACTCATACCTTAAAGGCTTTGCCCGATCATTTGAGGGTTCATACACAACCCTTAGAGTCTTTTGAGAGATAGAGAGAAAGGAGAAGGTTTTCCAAAACCTAGGTTTCCATTTTGGAGAGAAATCAAAGGGTTTTGAAACCCTAGATCAACCTCAAGCCCGATTTCTTCAAGATTTCGGTTCAACCATTCGTGGAGCTCGTGTTCCAAGCTAGGGCAGCAACTTACGTGCATTTTGGAAGGGGATTCCTTCCCTCTTTTGTCAAGGTCGGTACTTCTTACTACCCTCCTAGTTATAGCTTCCCTTTTTCCTTTGTTTCTCCTTGTTTTCCTTCACATATATATGTGTTATGAGATTGGTGGTATGAATGGTGAATGGAGATGGATGTTGGCGAATGGATGCCGTGTGGATGATGTGATGAACGAATGGGAAAGGGCATTGTACTAATAATGAACATACAAGTGTGATGTGAGCATAACCCACCTAGAAAAGCATGATCTAGGTTTAAGTGAATAATGAACACACCCCATGTTTGATGAAATGCCAAGGTGAACAAAATAAATGATAAATTAAGGGAACCCACGCTTGATTGCTCTTGAAATTGTTAGGGTTCATGATAGTGTGTTTCCTACATTTCTTAAAATGCGTAGATTATTACTCACTTAAATTGCTATATGCTATGCTTTGTGAATTACCCCAAATTGCCATATTTAATTCCAAATGCAAGTATGCACACGATCTCACGAGCACGCATGAAATGACGTGATTTACCGATGTTTTAAGTATGGGACGTAGAGGTGGGGCATATCCTAAGATATGTTTCACTTCGCTTTTGACAAGGGCAAGACAATCATGCATTGCATAGGGAAAGGTCTCCCATCCCCTCGCATGACATGCATAGCATCACATGACACGCATAGCATAGCATCACACATCACGCATGGATGCTAGTTGCGATGGGCTATGAACGGCAACTAGGCATTCACATTCCGCATGGATGCTAGTTGTGACGGGCTATGAACGGCAACTAGGCATTCACATTCCGCATGGATGCTAGTTGCGACGGGCTATGAACGGCAACTAGGCATTCACATTCCGCATGGATGCTAGTTGCGATGGGCTATGAACGGCAACTATGCATACCCATCTGCATATAGGGTACTGGTTGCGACGGACTATGAACGGCAACTAGGCATGTGAACATGTTTAAATTATGAACAAGTAAGCATGATACTCGCATGACACGACATGGCACGCATGATGCAAGCTGACAAGCATGGCACGGTTAACAAGTTCCCAATCACGCAAAGGGTATTTCAAGTCAAGTCAAGTGCACGATGTTTTCAAGGATTTTATCAGTCTTTTTGAATGCAAGCATGAATATAAATTGCTTTACTTCCTTGTATGATATAAATTGTTCCTGTTCTATATATGAAATTTGTTTCCTACTTTATGTATGCTATTTGTATACTATGACTGTTGGTTAGTATTTAGTACCCGCTGAGTATTCCATGCTCAGCCGTACTTCTTATGTCGGCAGGTTCTGAGGGAGCTGCTGCTCCATTTGATGTTTGTGCTCCTGGCCCATGGGTGGAGGAGGAGTACGTCGAGGAACCTTTGGAGGAACCTCCCGTAGAGGGTTATCAGTAGGTGGTGTTAGATTCTGAGTGGATCAGCTGTGGGTGAGCATGAGTGATTATATCCATGTATTTTGGCGGGCATGTCCGCACTTTCTTTGTTTTGATTTCTTTGTATTTAAACTTGGACCATGTGTATATACTTAGTGGTTGTTAGACTTCCGATGTGTTTTATAGTTATGTTTCCGCTGTCATCTTCTATTGTATATGCTCTGTGGGTGTTTTGCAGGTTGATTTAAGGTTAGGTCACATCGCCAAAGTATCCTAACTCCTAGGGGGTATTTTGGGGCGTTACAGGTTGCCTGGCTGTAAGGAGTGCCATTGTTTGGGCAGTGGAACCCAAAACTTGTGTCAAGTCGGGCTGGTCATAAACCTCTGGGCGTCCTTCTCCAATGTCTCTTCCAGCATTCCCCCTAGTATTGTATCCACGTCCTCTGCCACCGCGTCTCATCATAACAATCTTGAGAACAAACGGTAACCATAAGTTTAATCTTGTAAACAGCTTTAACTCTATCACTAAAATTCATACAAGCATATAATGACTAGTCCTAGCATCCAATGACTCCTCCTAGCTCATAGAATTTCTAAACTCACGCCCTAGCTGACCTAATGCCTTCGCTCTGATACTGTAGAGCCCCGGACTTTTTCATGCGTAATACATGACACTTTCGTAGCCAATTTGCCTTTAATATAGTACAATTAATAAATAAGGAAGAAATTAAAATTTTTGAAGCATCAGAAATATTCCTTTTCGAAGTACGAACCCAACGCAAGTTGAATCATCAAAATCTGACGAACGAGTCAAGAGATATGGCTAAAACAGTTTGGACCTGTAGAGCACCGATCGCTCGGTCCATGGAGCGATCGATTGGTAGCTATCGACTGGTGGAAAATTTTGTATGGGGAAATTTTCCAGAGAACTGATTTTTGACAAGGAGCTCGGTCAATTCATCGATCACTTGGTAGGCAACCGATCGCTCGGTCATAAACACCGATCGCTCGGTCATAAACACCGATCGCTCGGTCTTCGTGTTTTTGCAAAAAATTCATTAAGGGTGTTTTCGTCTTTTGGGCGTTTCACTCTTTCCTCTTAAGGTTAGCCCGAGCCTTGAGGGCTCATTTACAACACTTAGAGACATTTGAGAGTTAAAGAAAGAGGAGAGGGCGATTTCTAACCTAGGGTTTCCATTTGGGGAAGAAATCAAAAGGGGTGAAGACTTAGATCAACCTCAAGCCCATTTTCTTCAAGATTCAGGCTCAAGAACTCGTGGAGCTCGTGTTCCAAGCTAGGGTAGCGCCTCACGAACATTTTTGGAGGAGTTTTCTTCCTCATTGATCAAGGTCGGTACTTCTTGCTACCCTCTTAGTTATAGTTCCTCTTTTCCTCCATGTTTCTTTGTTTTCCTTCATCTATACTTGTGCTATGAGTTGGGATGTGTGGATGTTGTGAATGGAGATGGAATGGGCGATTGGATGCCAATGGTTGTGTTGTGATAATTGAAATGGGGAGGGCATTGTATCCATAATGAACAAACATATATGATGGAATTATAACCCACCTATAAAAGCATGTTGTTAGGTTAACAAATAATGAACATACCATGTTTGATGGAATGCCAAGGTGAATAAAATGAATAATAAATTAAGAAAATGCATGCTTAAAGTTTATGGAAATTTTTTGGGTTATGATAGTGTGTTTTCGCGCTTTTCCTAAATTGTTTAATTTGTTACTTGTTTAAATGGTGATGTGCAATGTATTGTGAAATCCTCAAATATGTCATATTTAAATTCAATTACAAGTATGCACACGACCTCCATGAGCACGGTATGCATGACATGATTTATCGTATTTTCAAGAACGAAGTTTAGAGGTGGGACATATCCTACGATATGTTTTACCTCGCTTTTCACAAGAAAACAAGAACAAACATTCCACGAGGGGTCTCCCCTCACTCACAAGTGCATAGCATAAAGAAGGGCCTCCCTTCCCTCGCAAGTACATACATATCATGAAGAAGGGTCTCCCTTCCCTCTCAAGGCATCTCACATGCGCATCTCACAAGTACATCTTACAAGTGTATCTCACAAGTTACATGATCACAAGCAAGCACGCATGACATGCATGACATGACACGATATACAAGAATCAAGTAAGATAGACAAGACGAGTTTTCAAGCATGAAAATGGTACCTTAAGTCAAGTCAAGTGCACGGTGTTTTCTAGGGTTTTATCGGCTTTTATGAGTGCAAGCATGATTATATACTGCTTTACTTTATTGTTATGATATGAATTATTCCTGCTTTATATGTGTGAATTGTTTCCTGCTCTATGTATCGCTATCTGTATGCTATGACTGTTGGTTAGTATTTGGTACACGCTGAGTATTCCATGCTCAGCCGTACGTTTATGTCGGCAGGTTCTGAGGGAGCTGCTACTCTATTCGATGTCTGTGCTCCTGGCCCTTGGGTGGAGGAGGAGTATGTTGAAGAACCTTTAGAGGAACCTCCGGTCGAGGGTTACTATTAGATGATAGTAGATTCTGAGTGATGCAGCTGTGGGTGAGTTGAGAGAGATATATTCATGTATTTTGGCGGGCCTGTCCGCACCTTCTTTTGTGTATTCTTCTTTTGTACCAACTTGGATCATGTATATGTTTATACACAGAGGTTTTGATTAAGTCTTCCGCTGTGCTATGTTAGTTTATGTTTCTGCCATTCATGTCCTCTATTGTGTATGCTCTGTGGGTCTTTTGCAGGTTATTTGGTCAAGCAAGTCACGAAAGTCATGATTGGTCGTCCAAGATTCACTCTAACTCCTAGGGTGGGTTTTGGGTCGCGACAGATACCATCTTTGTCACACCCCAAAAACCCACCTAGGAGGATGTGAGATCTTGGCATGTGACTCACTTAATAATTCATCTTGTTAGAAGCAATTAAGGCACACTAAAAATATGGACTTAAAACTTTTTCTTCAATTAAACCATCAACTAGAAATCCAATTCCACAATGTAACTGAAAAGTAATAAATCCTGATCACCCATCCGAACCATAAACATAAAAGACTAATTAACATGTTTCTCTATCAATTTAATTAAAGTATTCTGGAATTTAAATAACCATAAAACAACTTCAATACTAGCATTGGTTAATATTCACTCAATCCTAGGGTTCATGCATCTAATCATGAATTTTAGAAAAGAAATAACTTTGGGTTGATTATGCTTAACCACAGTTAAAAGAAACTTTATAAGTTGTCATGTGCCCCTTTTAACACTCACTAACTGTAGTTAAGATTCACTCACCCTTGGGCTAATTCATCTATCCTTGATTTTTAGATTTTTTTAACACAATATTAACCTTAGATGGATTAAGCTTAACCCCAATTAAAGGGGGATAAATGAGACACATGATAAAGTGTACCATCCAACCCATTAAAAAGAGATTAAAAAAGTAATTTCATAAAATATTTAACATCCGTTAACTATCTTTTGGATGGAAGAGTGGATTTGCAAAAGTTTTAAAAGTTAGTGGATTATAATATAAAATCACAAAACATAAGGGGGTATTTACAAATAACTGAAAAGTTAGGGGGTTTTTCACAAAAACCCTTCTTTTTATTTTTTGCTATGCTCTCTAATCATTTATCTAATTATTAGGGTTAGGGTTAGCACTCATGGTGGGTGTCAACGGCCACACCAAAGACTCGAACACGAGTCTCCACTCCCAAAGTGAGATACACTATCACTGGGACAAACCCATGGTGTGTGTTTCTATTCCCAATTCAAAGAAAGGTTATTGTCATTTTTTTTTTGATAAAAACATTCTACTATTGTCAATTAAAAATCCCTTTTGACTGCTTTAGCTCACAAGTTTCTTTTTTGTTTTTGGGTTAGAAGGATATCACAAGTAACAGATACACTCTAAAACACATGCACACAAACCACACTATTCACACGAGTTCGGTAATGCATCTCCAGTTTTTTATTTTATTTTATTAAGAAGAGTAATATTTAAATTATGACTTGTAATTCTCTACCGTTGTAACGGGACTCCCCTAAGTCTGTTACGCCCTTGAGGTTGTCATGTGTCCCTTTTGACATCCCTTAACTGGGGTTAAGATTCACTCGGGGAGTTACAACCGTAGAGAATTACAAGTCCTAATTTAAATATTACTCTTCTTTAAAACAAAACAAAACAAAAAACCTAATTTAAATATTACTCTTCTATAAAACAAAACAAAACAAAAATAATTGGAGATGGATTACCTGTAATATCCTGAAAAAAATAATAATAATAATATGGGTCTAAGGTGGAAAACTCATGGGCCAAAAGCCCACAATTTTTTTTAAATTTAAATTAAGGAGATAGAGATTAGTTTAGATAAGATCTCTTTTAAAATCTTTAAAGTCTCTTTAAATTTTTAAAAGAACTAAATACAAGAGAGAGAAAAATCGCAGGAAAAAAAAAGAAAGAAAGGAGAAATAAAAATTATGGAGAAACATAGATCAAGCCCGATAAAACAAGTAAAAAGTTCGAGTTGAACCTCTCCTTCTCGGGATAGTCACCTTCGGGTTCCTCGATGTACTCCTCTTCTTCCCAAGGTCTGGGCGCACAAATGTCAAAACCTGAACTTGCCGACAACAAAAGTCATCGGCTCAGTAACGAGTTACTTCGCGTATATAACAGATCAAATAATCAATATAAAGAATAACATCTTACATGCATTTCATCACTTTATACATCAGTTTACATATAAAATCAGAGTGCGGAAAATAAACATGAACATTATGTCAATTACTTTCTTTTCTTTCTTTCTTTTCTTACTTTCTTACTTTTTTTCTTTTCTTACTTTTCATATTTCATACATTCTCATCTCACCAATACCCATTCACATGCATATGTAATAACTTAAAATACCGCTTAACCGTATAAGGAAAGGAGTTACTATACTTTACCGAGATACCACCCTTCGTACATTATCTAGTACGGACGACTTAGTACATTTTCGGTACGACACCGTACTTACATTGGCGTATATCTTGCCATTTTCTGATGGTATCCAGTGGTGCATAACACAACATACATTATCGCTTTCGTGTGTCTTTCTTTCTTATTTTTCATACTTTTCTTACTTTACTTTTAATCTTACTTAACATCTCATTAATGTCTTTAATTCTTTATTTATACTTTTGCATATATTTCATTCGTGAGTGCACAACGATATACCTCTTGTGTAAATTGCACCTAAGACTAACCGTCAAGAGCCATAGGACATCTCACCATAGCGTCCCATATCACTATGTTAACCAGGCCTAGGCAAGCCTGACTTTCATCAGAGGTTCGTTTACCCAATGGTATATCACGTATTAGAAACATAAAAGCAACACACCAACTATCATATTTCTAATGATTCAATAATATAAAAATCACAGTTGATATTAAAAGTATCATGATCTAATTTAAATGTCAAATTCTCCTTTTTGTTTAATCAAGATCAATATCCTAATCGTAATCCTTTTTAATTGATAACAATTCTCTTAAGGTTTTAAACATAAAATCAAACTCGAACATCATTAAATATCACAATTAAATCATCAATTCAAATTCATCCATCATTCCATTCACCTCGTAAATCCACACACTTCAGATCACCTTTCCAATCCCCTTGTTGAATCATAATTAATTATACATAGTTCTTCACATCCTACCATAATAATCCCATGATAATAAAACAATATCAGCAATAGGTTCTTCACATCCTATTTTAACATTTCAATAATAATAAAATAATATCATCAATAGGTCCTCTACATCAAATCAATGAATAATAAAACTATATAATAAATGGGTTCTTCACATCCTATTTTAGTTATTCACTAGTAATAAACTATGATCATTATTATGGCTCTTCATATCCTAATTTAATCATCCAGGAATAATAAACTGAAAACTAAAAATCTAGTTCTTCACATCCTATTTTATCATCTATAAATAATAAAATGAGAATCAAATATAGTTCTTCACATCCTATGTTAATCATTCAATAATAGAGATCTTAATCATAGTTCTTCACAACCTATTTTTAACTATCAAACTAATGCAACAATAGCACCACTAGGTTCTTCACATCCTACATATTCTTATATCTCTACCTATATTCATCCCTTTTTATTCATTATTCAGGTTAACTATTCAAAATATTGAATACAAGATCTGTTATTTACCTCACTTGATTGTCTCCCTACGATCTATCGCTTGCAAATAGGGCTCTATCTTGATCTTCACACCTCTTTTCTCCTTTTTCTGACCAATCATTTGGACTTTCACAGTTTGCCCCTTTTTGATCTCTAAGAGACTCTATTTTCTCTCTTTTTAGGTTTTGAATGCCTTTGAAATCCTAACCCACGAGTATAAAGGGGGTATTTATAACATTGGGAGTCCTAGGGACTCAAAATCCATGAGATCGAGCAAGTCTGCCACCAAGCGGCATTTTGGGCGATCGATCACCCGGCGGCGGCGATCGATCGCCGATGCCAACCATTTTTTTAAAAGTCTTTTGTTACTTTTTGGTTTTTTTTTTATTTAGTGCAATTTATCTCTATAAATTCACTAAATCAAGTGAATTAAATGAGTTTTGAAATTCAAGATTTTAATGCATTGGTTTCTCCTAGGATTTACACATCATTTTAAGTACAATTATTCAATAATTTTGACTCATAAAATTATGAAGACCATGAATTAAATGCAGGTCATTACACCCAATCAAGGTTTTTTTGGTCTTTTATTAAAATCTGAATTTATTAAATGACATAATAGACAATATTCATAGATTAAACATGACATGTACATCAACAATTAATAAAAATAATAATAATTGACAAGAGCATGCATGATTTCATCTCATAATTTATAATAATTAAGAATATTAAATATAAATAATATATTCAATTAAAGTATCTTAGAAAAATTAATGTGAAAAATATCTATTTTTTCGTTTTTGATTTTCGACTAAGGTTTTGACCCACAAAACTATTGATTTTTGAAAAACTCTCTTCACGAAAGTTGTAGATCTTTTCGAGCTCTTTGCATTGATGTACTGTTGGACCAAAATCAGACTTAAGGTTGTAAAGTTATGACCTGTATACCGAAACTGGGTAAATTCCCTTTAAATTAATTTAATTCCGAAAATTCACCAATTATAATGTTATAGATTTCTCATATTTTCTTTCCTAAAATTCCATTTTTCTCAATGGTTTTCATCCCTAAATTCAATACATTATTTTTCTGACATTTAATTCATTGGATGAGTAATTATAGATGTAAAACAAGAGTTGGAACAACAAGATTTTGAACATCAAAATATACTATGTTTAATTCTAGTATTTTAAGAATTACCTAAAACCTTACTTAGAATTTTAAACTCTAATTTATGAGTTTCTAGCATGGATCATCATTCCTATAAATCCAAAACATAATCAAAACCTAGAACTAAGGTGGAGTATTCACTTGCCTCAACGATTTAATCTACCACGAGGAAGAACAAGCTCTAGAATCGCGATCTCCTTCCTTGAAAACTCTTCCAAAGGTGAAAACCCTACTTATTTTCTCTCCCACGTTCTATTCTCCAGAAATTGTGTTCTGTGTATTCTTAAATTAGGTTTACCACTTTCTATTTATAATATCCCTATTATTTATTTACCAAAATGCCATTAGTGACTCTTGTTTGTCTACACTTCTAATTAAATACCTATCAAGGTTATTCTAATTCTCTTATTTATTCTTACATTGGCTAATTAATTTCAAGGTCACTACAATCTACCCTCAAAAGAAATTGTCCTCAAAATTTAATGTACCTCATCAGTGAAAAGATGTTGATACTTTTCCTCCGTCTCCAATTCCAGCTCCCAAGAGGTTTCACCTATGTCATGATTGTTCCAGAGAACCTTCACTAAGGTGATGGACTTAGCTCTAAGCTGCTTCACCATACTGTCTAAAATGCGAACCAGTCTCTCCTCATAGGATGAATCTTGCCTATCTTGCCTGAGCTCCAAGGTACAGAAGTCAATAGTGTGAGACTCATCTCTTACATACTTTCTTAGCATAGATACATGAAACACATTATGTACCCCCAGACAGATTAGGTGGCAAGGCCAGTCTATATGCCACAACTCCGATCTGATCCAACACTTTAAATGGTCCAATGAACCTATGAACCTAGGAGACAACTTCCCCTTCTTTTTTGTTCGAATCTCACAATACCCTTCATTGGAGAATCCTTAAGCAAAACATGATTGTCAACGGTGAACTCTAGGCTTCTTCTACGTCGGTTTGCATGTCGCGACCCAAAATACCCCCTAGGAGTTAGGGATACTTTAGTTCGTGACCGCCGTGTCAAACCTTCCGATATGACACATAAGGCATACTTAACATCCTGTCAGAGCGCACAAGTTATAACACATAGCGGAAATAAAGCGGAAACAATTTATAATAAAACACTCCTATCGTTAGGTTCAAGTCTGAACCAACAGAACATATCTAAAAGATGGAGTGGTCAAGTCCCACTCTCAACATACAAAAATATATTCTCTCATCGCTTTCAGCAAAAGTCTAAATCGGGCTGCCTATCTAGTGATCCATCATCCTGGTAATGATCCATGGTAGGCTCTGGCTCGTAGTACTCCTCCTCTATCCAAGACTCAGGAACATGTGCATCAACAGGACCTGCCGACATAAATGTATGGTTGAGTATTAAATACTCCACGTATATAAACTACTAGATAATATGTCATAATATCACATGATTTCACATAGGCAGTTCACATGCATTGAAACACATAAAGAAATCTCTTTTCAAATACACATGTGTGATATTTGCAAAACACATACTCTTTTCACTTAAATTTTACACATGGCTTTACACTCACACATGGCTCATTTCATTTGACTACACATGGCTTTTTGTCGCGACCCGAAACCCACCCTAGGAGTTAGAGTGAATCTTGGATGACTCATCATGACTTTCATGACTTGCTCGACCAAAATAACCTGCAAAAGACCTGGAGCATATACAAAAGAGGACGACAATAGCGGAAACATAGTACAAAGCATAGTGGAAGACTAACAAACCTCTATGTATATATACCCACATGATCCAAGTTTACATAAAAAGATACGCAAAAGAAAGTGCGGCAGGCCCGCCAAAATACATGAATACATCTCTCTCAGCTCACCCACAGTTCACTCACTCAGAATCTACCACAATCTAATAGTAGCCCTCATCCTGAGGATCCTCCACAGGCTCCTCAACGTACTCCTCCTCCACCCATGGGCCGGGATCACAGACGTCAAAGGAGCAGCAGCTCCCTCAGAACTTGCCGACATAAGATATACGGCTGAGCATGGAATACTCAGTGTGTACCAAATGCTAACCAACAGTCATAGCATAGTCATAGCAATGTATAAAGCAGAGGACAATTCATATTATAACAAAGAAGTAAAACAATTTATATTCATGCTTGCATCACAGAAAAGCCGATAAAACCTCTTGAAATAGTCGTGCACTCGACTTGACTTAAATACTTGTTGCGTGCTTGAAATCTTGTCTTGTCTTATCATGTCGTGTCATGCGTGTCATGCCATGTCATGCTTGCTCGGAAAATAAACTACTTGTGAGGGAAGGGAGACCCTTCTTCCTAAATGCTCATGCTTGCCATGCCATGTATCTTGCTTGCTCGGAAAATAAACTACTTGTGAGGGAAGGGAGAGCCTTCTTCCTAAATGCTCATGCTTTGTCATGCCATGTATCTTGCTCGCTTGGAAAATAAACTACTTCTGAGGGAAGGGAGACCCTTCTTCCTAAATGCACCTGCGAGGGAAGGGAAACCCTTCTTTATGAATGCATGTCTTGTTCTTGTCAAAAACGAGGTAAAACATATCGTAGGATATGTCTCACCTCTAATTCTTGTTCTTAAAAAACCGCGATAACACATGTCATGCATGCCGTGCTCGTGAGATTGTGCATACTTGCATTTGGAATTAAACATGACATTTGGGTAATTTCACAATACACATAACATCGATAATTTGAGCAAGTTAATATTTATGCAATTTAGGGAAAGCAAGAAAACACACTATCATAGGCCCTAGGAATTTCCATAATTAATTAAGCATGCATTTATTAATTTACACCTCATTTTATTCACTTTAGCATTTCATCAAACATGGGGTGTGTTCATTATTTGTTAAACCTACATCATGCTTTTCTAGGTGGGTTAATACTCACATCACACATGTATGTTCATTATGGATACAATGCCCTTCCCATTTCATTCATCACAACCATACACACGGCATCCCATCGCCAATATCCATCTCCATTCACACCATTTACACATTACCACTCATAATATAGTCATAGATGGGGGAAAACAAAGAATAGAAAAGAAAAGAGAAGACTATAACTAAGAGGGTAGCACAAGGTACCGACCTTGACAAATGAGGGACGAAAACCCCTTGCAAAACGTGTGTGAGTTGCTACCCTAGCTTGGAGAGCGTAGTCCTCACGAGCTTGAACCTTGAACTTGAGGAGACACGAGCTTGAGGATGTTCTAGGGTTCTTAAACTCCCTTTGATTTCTCCCCAAAAGCAAACCCTAGGTTAGGAAACCCCTTTCTCCTCTCTCTATCTCTCAAAGTACTCTACTTAGGGTTTATGAACCCTCAAACGTTCGGGCAAAGCCTTTAAGGCATGAGTGGAACGCCCAAAAGATGAAAATGCCCTTAATAAAATTATGCAAAAACGCGAAGACCGAGTGATCGGTGGTTATGATCGATCGATCAGTTGCCTACCGAGCGATCGGTGTTCTTGACCGAGCGACCGGTCAAAAACATGCTCTCTGGAAAATTTTCCCATACAAAAAAGTGCACCAGTCGATAGCCTCCGATCGATCGGTTGTGGACCGATCGATCGCTACAATGGACCGAGCGATCGGTGGTCTGCAGGTCCAAACTGTTTTGGCCATATCTTTTGACTTGTTCGTCGGATTTTGACGATTCAACTTGCGTTGGGTTCGTACTACAAAAAAGAACATTTCTGACATTTCAGAATTTTCAATTTATTCCTTATTTATTAATTGTACTACATTAAAGGCAAATTGGCTACGAAAGTGCCATGCATTAAGCATGAAAAAGTCCAGGGCTCTACACTTTTACTTATATTTTCACTTGGGAGAGCGCACTTGCATTTGCCTAATGCCTACCCTACAAGGAGTAGAGGCCATTAGGGTAGACTTGCACTTAACTAATGCCTACCCTACAAGGAGTAGAGGCCACTAGCTTCACATGTATTTACTAATGCCTATCCTGCAAGGAGAAGAGTCCATTAGCACTAATGCCTATCCTACAAGGAGTAGAGGCCACTAGCTTCACATACACATACACTTGCACTTTACTAATGCCTACCCTGCAAGGAGTAGAGTCCATTAGCACTAATGCCTACCCTACAAGGAGTAGAGGCCACTAGCTTCACATACACATAGTTGGTTCACACTTTCACTTTACACTTAACACATACACACGGTAAATCTCTATCATGCAATACACAAGCACATAAACACTTGTGGTGAAGATGGTAGACAATGGAAACACATAATCACATGGCACATAATTTCTATTTCACGTAACCCATCACACACACCTAACATATGCTTTTCTCTTTCATTTAAAATAAATCACATGATCATTTACACATGGCACATGCTCAAATTCATCATATAATCACTTGATTCATTTGGTTTTAACCATAGCATCATCACATCATGACTAATAAGATTTCCAATTGGTCTTCATCAAAATTCATAGGTTTTGTTCTTGGTTTTCCCCAAAACTCAGTCTTTTACTCATGCTTTTCTTAGTTAAATCATCACAAAATTTCTAAGGAGTAAGAATACACGTTTTTCATGTTTTGGGTTAAGGCTTAGAAGCATCACAGTTGCATCCACATCACAAATACAGATTTTAACTTGATTTGTTACAATATGGGTTATGGCATAAAATCTAGTAGAGTGTTCGACCTTAAAATGAAGTTTTTTTACACTTCAATGGGCTGAATCAGCTTGAGGAAATCTTGGTTGAAGCTTTGGCAAATCTGAACCTTAATTGGAAAACAAACCAAAACCCCTCTTTTGATTTCGGAACTTGAGAATCACCTTGGGTAGAAAACCCAAGCTCTAAAACACCAAAAATAGTAAAATACCAACCTTAGAAGTAAGGATTTAGCTTCACTTTGGTCTGAGGAGAATGGTTTGAGAAATCAGATCTTTCTTCTTCTTCTTCTCTTCCAAGAATCCTCAAAATCTATGCTTTAGGTTTGAGTGGATCACTCCCACGAATTCAGACCTTATTTATAGTTCTAGGATTGCCAAAACCCCTAAAAGTCCTTGAAAATATCTCAAAATATCTTCCCAAGGTCGGTTGGAAAAGTTCTGGGTCGTTCTGCGCATGAAATCGTTGACGAGTGGGTTGCAGTCGTCAACGAGGGGTTAAAAATTGTCGCTGAGTAGGAAATTTTCCCTTTCAGATTGGTTGACTAGTCGATGAGTCCAAGGCACTCGGCGACGAGTCAAGACAACAACATTTTTGCCTTTTTCTCGCTTTAGTATTTTAGTCATAAATTTTGACTCGCTTATTTTATTTTGACGATTCAACTTGCGTTGGATTCATCTTTGAAAGGGATACAACATTCATGTTTTAAAAATTTTCTAATTCTTCTATCTTCATGGACCAAATTACCCTTGAAGCTGACTGATCCGAAAATGGATTTCAGCAGCCCAGATTTTCCGTAGACTCGCTTCCGGAAATCTGACATTTGACCCAATCTTGACTCAAAATCTGAAAAAGTGATAAACATGAACCTTGAAGAGGGTTTCAATACCTCTCCACAAATTCAAGAATCACTTGATTTCAATCAGCGGTGAGAATTCTAGAGCTCTTTAAAGTTGAGGATATGTTTAGGCATCCCTTTCTTTGACACTTGGAGTATGTTATACTCTCATTTTTCATTTATCCCTAACCCCCCAAAACACTTTCCATACATATTTTGATTCATTCAAAACCTCCTTTCATTATAAAACATGAACCCACAATTTCATTAAGGCTTTAGGCCTTGAAGGCGCTATTCACAACACTATACACACACTATTCATAGCACTATTCACATGAACAGTGAACCTAAATTCCGGGGCTCTACATTGCATAACTCTTTTGCCGACTCTGACCAATTCTGAATCGCTCCCTGATCAATGCTACATTCTCAGTAGTCTCACAAACCAACTTTGGTCCGAGTGAAATTACTCTGATCAATGATCTCTATGACCTAGAGGGGGGGTGAATAGGTCTATCTAAGAACTTCTAACCAATTTTTAATTTCTTATCTAATTAGATTAGATATCAATAAACCATTCACACAAACAATCCACACAAATCAAACACACCAGATTTTTACGTAGAAAACCCTTACGGGAAAAAATCACGGGACCTCGTCCAGCAACAAACTTCACTATAAGAAGAATTCAAGTACAAGACAAGACCTTACCCAAACCGGACTCGACGTTCCTAGGTACAGAATCTTACTCTTGATTTCCATGAACCAGCAGGTTCGATCTCCGCTATAGCAGCTTCAGTTCCTAACCGACCAAATCTTCTCAAGCTACTTCAATACCACGATCACACACGATCGATCTCCTTCCATGAAGGCTCCGGATCATACACCGGACACACACACAAAGTGTAGGGTTGTGAATCAATTTAGAAAGCTTTATACCTAGAGGGATCTCATACAGATCTGAGATCACACAATGCAAGATCAAAAGAATAGATCTATACTTGCATTCTCTAGGATGATTGAAAAATGAGGGATCACTAAAGATCTATGAGGAACAATGGAAAAATCCCTAGAAGGGCTTCTCAGACCTCTACTCTTTCAAAAATAAACAAAGATACAAATTAGGTCTCCAAAAAGTTGTTTATATAGGGTTTAGAAAAGAGTCCAGAAAAAATAAAATTATGTTTACGAGGACCGATCGATCGGTGCTTATGACCGATCGCTCGATCCAAAACCGATCGATCGCTACTTTCACCGAGAGATCGGTTAAAAATAGTCTCTCTAGAAAAATACCCCATACAAAGTTTTTGACCAGTCGATAGCCACCGATCGCTCGGTAGCCCACCGATCGATCGGTCTCAACACCGAGCGATCGGTTGAGACAAAATTTCAGCCTAAACATTTTTCTTTTGTTTTTGTTTGATTCAAATTAGATCAAACCTCTTTGGTAGGCTTAAAACTATTCTCCTAGGTATGTTTAGAGTTATCTAAGTCAAATCCAACCTAGGTAGGGGTCTCTAAGTCCATTACCTGTCTAGATCCGGAGTAGAAGCTTTTTCTTCAATATCTTCAGTCTTCTTGAAACTTTAACTCTTCCGACAAGTTGAACAAGACACAACACTCATGACCTATCTAATGATCATGGAATTTGCCAACACCTATTTCTGGATTTACACCGAGCAAACTACTAACGTGTACCTTGGCCCAACAAATAGGTGATCTACAAGGTCTACCAAATAGCTGACTAATTCTTTAGATGTTTCATCCACCTTCGCTGCCTCATGTTCAAATCCTTCTGAGAGAATAGGTATTTCAAACTTTTATGATCAGAAAAGAACTAAAACTTCTCTCCATAAAGATAGTGTCTCCATATCTTCAATGCAAAAACAACTGCCGCCAACTCCAAATCATGAGTTGGATAGTTTTTCTCATGAATCTTCAACTGACAAGATGCATAGGCAACCACCTTACCATTCTGCATCAAAACATACCCCAAGCCCTGATGAGATGCATCACTATAGACCACAAGTCCTCCATGGCTCTCAGGAATGGTCAGAACTGGTGTTGAGGTCAGAACTGGTGTTGATGTCAGTCGGGTCTTTAACTCAACAAAGGCCTGCTCACAACTGTCTTCCCAAATAAACTTCACGTATTTCTTAGTCAGACGAGTCAAAGGTGCAGAAATATTTGAAAATCCCTCAATGAAATGTCGATAATATCCGGCCAGACTCAGAAAACTATGAATCTCGGTAACTGAAGTGGGTTGTCCCTAGTCCATTACCGCTTCAACCTTAGCAGGATCCATTAACACTCCTTCTATTGAGATTGCATGTCCCAAAAACTTGACTTGCTTATTTTCGAACTCACATTTTGAAAGTTTGGCATACAACTGGTATTTTCTCAAAGTCCGAAGTGTGATATGAAGATGATGTTTATGCCCTTCACTAGAGTTTGAAAAAATTCAAATGTCATCCACAAAGACAACAACAAACTGATGTAGGAAAGGCATAAAACCCGGTTCATCAATTCCATGAAATTCGTTGGTGCATTAGTCAGCTCAAATGACATGACCAAGAACTCGTAATGTCCATACCGAGTCTGAAAAGCAGTCTTAGAGATGTCTTCCTACTTCACCCTCAACTGGTTATACCCTGACCTCAAGTCAATCTTGGAAATAACTGCGCTCCTCTGAGTTGATCGAATAAATCATCAATCCTAGGTAAAGAATACTTGTTCTTAATAGTCATTTTATTCAATTTTCTGAAATCGATACTCAATCGCATTGATCCATCTTTCTTTTGACATATAGTATTGGCGCGCACCACGGCGAAGTACTAGGCCGAACAAGGCCCTGATCCAACAACTCTTGGATTTGTCCTCTTAATTCCTTTAATTTTACTAGCGTTATCCTATAAGGTGCCTTCGATATTGGTGAGGTACCCGGTCCTACATCAATACTGAAATCCAATACCCTCCTAGGAGGCAACCCCGATATCTCTTGGAATACATCAACAAATTTGGAGACAACTGGTATTTGTTCCAACCCAATACCTTGATCCACACTCTCAATGTGAGAGAGAAATCCTTTAGTCAACACCTCCTTTGTTCTACTCCGAAAAAGAAATGATAACTCACCATGGATAAAAAAAGATCACTGTTTTCTCAAAATAAGACAACTTACCATGAAAGGCCACTAACCAATTCATACCTAAGATCACATCGAATTCCCACATCTCGAGTACCACTAAGTCAATTAGCAAAACTCTCTCTCCAACCTTGAATGGACACTCTCTACAATTAAGGTAAAGAATAGCTGACTTTCCAAATGGTGTCACAACCAACAAAACTACTTCTAAGGTTTCACGCACTAAACACCAGATATTCTACTATTTGGTCATTTCAAGAAAGTACTCAGCATATAATTTAAATTCAAATTCTTCCCAGATCATCTTGATCACATCCTCGATCCTAATTGTTAAATCTCACCAATGGTGCACCTCACCTTCCTAGATCATCATAATTTAAAACTTCAAGATCTTCTTGAATATGAGAATCCACTCGTCTACCCCATAGGACTTACAGTCCCGCCCAAGGTAGATGAATTCCACCTTATGAACTCCTTAATCAGCTCAGTCATTGGGTTAAATTCTAATGGCTGACTAGATACTTCTGGACTAGCTTTGACCTGAAGAATAGTTAATCGTGTCAAATAACAAACACTAGAGTTCTTTCATGATCCTAATCACAACATACTACTCTAATGTTATCCTAAACTCCACAGTGACCCTAAGAACCAATCCTAAGTGTCACTCTTGTTACACCAGGGTTTCTAAACCTGGCTCTGATACTAATTTGTCATGTCCTGAAAATCAATACAATTCGTATCTCATAAATGCATGGATTTCTAAGCGTGGACCTGGAACAAATCCCAAGACTAAATAGAAATAATTCAAATTAATCCATTAAATAGAAGTGTATATCGAGCCACTAAAATAAATCAAAGACAATAACCAATTAAAAGGGACATTTTTCAGTCTCAATTCACCTAAACAAGTTCCTTAAACAATTCAATAAAAATCTAACTAAAACAAAGAGCACCATGGACTAACTAAGCTCTTGCTGACTTCTAATTTACTCAGGTCTCTCTTGAAAAGATAGAGTATAACGAGGGTGAGCAAGACGGCCCAGCAAAAGAACACATCCAACAATCAATAATTATATCATGACAGATGCAATAAATTATGCAACGAATTATTACAACATATGCAATTTATTTATATACTAGTTTCACAATTTACCGCTAATTCAATTATTGGTCACGGGCTCATGTCTATAAGATTCAAACTGATATCGTCCTATTGACATTCTTTTACTAGCAACACTAAGCTCATCCAGTCATGTTCCCACAAAGTTCGCCCTTCATTCATTTGATCTAATGAGTGTCTTACTCCCTTAGTCAAATAGTCATTTGGTTTATCATTGATCTTTCAATACAATTCTTGGGATCACACTAAGCTTACCCAATTTTCACTTTTGGGCTCCCACAAAGTTCACCCAAGGATTCTTTTCTGGGCATCGTACTAAAGTCTTTCCACAAGTGAACCCCACTCAAGGTTTTTTTTGTTTTTTATTAAAATCTGAATTTATTAAATGACATACAAGACAATATTCATAGATTAAACATGACATGTACATCAACAATTAATAAAAAAAATAATTATTGACAAGAGCATGCATGATTTCATCTCATAATTCATAATAATTAAGAATATTAAATATAAATAATATATTCAATTAAAGTATCTTAGAAAAATTAATGTGAAAAATATCTTTTTTTCCCGTTTTTGATTTTCTACTAAGTTATGACCCACAAAACTATTGATTTTGGAAAAACTTTCTTCACGAAACTTGTAGATCTTTTGGAGCTCTTCGAAATGATGTACTGTTGGACCAAAATTGGACTTGAGGTCATAAAGTTATGAACCATATACCGAAATTGGGTAAATTCCCTTTAAATTAATTTATTTCCAAAAATTCACCAATTATAATCTTATAGATTTCTCATTTTTTTTCCCTAAAATTCCGTTTTTCTCAATGGTTTTCATTCCTAAATTCAATACATTATTTTTCTGACATTTAATTTGTTTATTAGTAATTATAGATGTAAAACAAGAGTCGGAACAACAAGATTTAAACATCAAAATATACTAAGTTTAATTCCAGGATTTTAAGAATTACCTAAAACCTTACTCAGAATTTTAAACTCTAATTTATAAGTTTATAGCATGGATCTTCATTCCTATAAATCCAAAACATAATCAAAACCTAGAACTAAGGTGGAGTGTTCACTTGCCTCAATGATTTAATCTACCACGAGGAAGAACAAGCTTTGGAATCGCAATCTCCTTCCTTGAAAACTCTTTCAAAGGTGAAAACCCTACTTATTTTCTCTCCCACGTTCTATTCTCCAGAAATTGTGTTCTCTGTATTTTGAAATTAGGTTTACCACTTTCTATTTATATTATCCCTATTATTTATTTACCAGAATGCCATTAGTGACTCTTGTTTGTCTACACTTCTAATTAAATCCCTATCAAGGTTATTCTAATTCTCTCATTTATTCTCACATTAGCTAATTAATTTCAAGGTCACTACATAAATTATGCCCATGTATCTTGTATGGTGATCGATATTAGGGTAAGCCAAAACTTAGAGGAAAGTTTATCAGACTGGGAATTCTCTAACCTTGTGAAATGAGACGCTTTGGTGGTGTTTCCATGGTGAGGATCGAAAACTAAGGGATGACCTTTTCGAATGTTAATCACCACACTCAAGCACACAGTCACTTGCATGGTAAGCATATGTCTCATGTGTCCATATGATGTCCCACAAGCATTCATGCAGGATTATATGAGCAATAACTCGCCTGTGTAGGGGCATGCACATACGAGAACATGCATCATGTAAAATCAAGTCTTAACTGTCTCACAAGTACACGAGTCAAGGTGATGATATGGTGTGCTCGCATGTTTTCCGCACTCTGATTATGTGATTATGCTATGAAAATGATATTGATTATGTACATGTGATATTGCTCTGTTAGTTAGACTGTATATACACTGAGCGTTTTCAATTCTCAGTCAAACTATTATTTCGGCAAGTTTAGTGCCAGAGCCAGTTGCTGAGCCATGGGTCGAGGAGGCATACTTGGAAGAGGAAGAAGAAGGTGATCTTCCTGAGGAATGACCTAAGGATCTTGATTGGTTCTCGTACTACTAGACTTTTGGTAATTTGTTTTAAAATGGTTGTAATAGATATTTTTGATACTTGTCTCATTTGGATTATGATGTTGCATAGGTGGATTTTTACTTGGGTATCAGGTTATTGACTTTATGGTGGATTATGTTGTCTTGGTCACACTTTATACAAGATGGTTATCTTATCGAAATTTTATTATTGTCATTTTTGTAGATTAGCAATTTAGTTATGCCTTGTATGCTATGAAATTAAGCAGGTCTAAGCAGTGTTACGGCCCAAGGTCTCATTAGGTCAAGGTGGGATTTTAGGGCGTGATAGCACCGGTCGACTGCTCCAAAGCACCATTCGATCTGTCTAGCTCAAAATCTGAACAAAAACCCCTAGTTTCTCATGGATTTCTCCCCAGACCTTCAATAACTACAAATTTATTATGGTTTTCACCCTTTATAATTACAATGTGATGTCATTATATTATTTATTGAAATACCATAACATTACCCTAATAAATTAGAACTTATAGGGGTTGAATATCTCTCATTAAAATGTTATCATAAACTAATAGCAAAAATAAATCCTTCAAGATCACAACACACACTACATCTAAACTACAGAAATATTCATTTGCCTCTAGATCCAAATTTTGAGAAGAAAAGCAAGGAGGTGGTCGCTTTAGACAAGTTTGATGCTAACCTAGATGATCTAAACTTCAATCTCTGGTTCCTCTACAAGCATTCACCGAACTTCAAACCCTACGACCATTCCCCTCTCCTTCTCCAAACGTGTGTGTCTTAGCCTCCTAATTGAGGTTTTGCAAAAGAGAGGTTAATTAGGTTTAATATGTTCTGTCTAATTCATATTTATAAAATTACCAAAATATCCTTACTAAAGTGTGTTTAGTTATAACAAAGGTTAAACCAATTTAAACTCAACCATTGGGTTAACCCTAACTCACCTAGGTTAGCTACTATGATTGAAAACCCAATAATAATTACTAAACTACCCTCAAGGGGTAAAATTACTAATTTACCCCTTGATTGCATTAATTAGAATTAGGGTCACTACACACCTATTTATAAAAGCAAAATTTCTGATGACCGTTCGAATGGTTTCCACACCGTTCGAACGATGGACCAACCATTCAAACGGTTTCATCATCATCTGTACGATCAAAGCTAAAAATAGAATTTTTGATAAACTGAAGCTGAAAACACACAAATTAGACTCTCTCCCACAACCTAAGCTCACTTTCTCCCAGATATGAGTCTTTAATTTTTTTTAAAAAACCACATATGCATGAAGAGATTTCCAAGTTTCCATTTTATGAAGGATCAACAAGAAGAAGGGCCTAAAGCAAAAAAGGAGGCTTGCATTGAAGTCCACACAAGAGAGTAAGGATGAAGAAAGTGATGAGGATGATGATATTGGCCTCATGGCAAGGAAGTTCAAGAAATTCCTCAACCATAAGAAGATTTTCAAAAAGAGGCCCTTCAAGAAGGAATTCTCCAAAGAAGTAGCTAAGGGAGAATCAAGCAAGAAGGATCCCATCATTTGTTTTGAGTGCAAGAAATCGGGACACATTAAGATTGAATGTCCCAACTCAAGAAGAGCCAAAGTTACAGAAAAATGACTATAAAGAAAACTTGGGTCGATTCCGAAGAAAGCGGGTCCGAATGCTCAAGTGATGAAGAAGTCGCCAACCTTTGTCTAATGACAAATGAGGACAATGATGAGGTAAACTCTTCCCCAAATGAATTACTTTCATATGAAGATATTAGGGAAGCCTTTGATGAATTATATATAGAATTTATAAAACTTGGTTCAAAGAACAAAATACTTAGAAAAGACAACCTTTCTTTAACAAATTTAAATGGAATGTTATAAAAGGAAAAAAGAAAGCATGTCAAATGAAAAGAATAGTTTGAAAAATGAAAATGAACTTTTGAAATTAAGAATAAAAGAGGTTAATGCTACATCTCAAGTCTCAACTCAAGAAAACATTGACTTGAAATCAAAGGTTGAAGACTTGACTAGCACCGTAACCAAATTTGTCAATGGACAAAGAAATTTGGATAAGTTGCTAGGAAATCAAAGGTATGTGTTTGGAAAAGCCGGATTTGGCTATAAACCATTTACCAAACAAAAGAATTATGAGAAATTCTTTAACAAACCATCTAAGACCTTAAACACTCCATCAAATGCTTTTTATAAATTTTATAGAGATGGAAAAGAGATAGTCAAGAAAGTTTGGGTTCCCAAAGGGACATCCCTCCCCGACTAACCGAGTTGGACCCAAGATGGTTTGGGTACCAAAGAAAGTCACTTGATTATGTCTTGTAGGTATGCTTGAAGAGTAACTCCTCCAAGACTACATGGTTTTTGGATAGCAGTTGTTCAAGGCACATAAGCAGCAACAAGAAGTTATTTCTATCTATTGCTCCAAGAGATGGTAGACATGTGACCTTCGGAGACAACGGAAAAGGGAAGATCATTGGCATAGGTTATATAGGTAAAGAGAATACTACCTTTATTAAAAATGTATTGTATGTTGATGGTTTGAAGCACAATCTCATTAGTATAGGCTAAATATGCGATAAAGGACTCAATATTTCATTTAAATCAAATATGTGCGTCATAAAAGACAAATATAATATCAATACTATGTTTATTGCCCATAGAAATGAAAATGTCTATACTATTGATTTTAATGAACTAGCTTCTCAAAATATGGTATGTTTTTCAGCTTTAAATGAAGCAAGTTAGTTATGGCATAGAAGACTAGTTCATGGTAATATTATTATTAAAACTATCTAGATATGATCTTTTTAAAGGATTGCCTGAAACTAAGTTTTCTAAAGATAAAGTGTGTGACGCATGTCAATTAGGAAAACAAATTAAATCATCTTTTAAAAAGAAGAAATAAATCTCCACTTCTAAACCATTAGAACTATTGCATATGGATTTATTTGGTCCAAATGATGTTGCTAGTCTAGGAGGAAAAATATATGCTTTTGTAATTGTTGACGATTATTCTAGATATACATGGGTATTATTTTTATCTCACAAAAGTGAAGCACATATTTTAATTGCAAAATTTTGTAAAAGAGTTTAAAATAAAAAATGCTACTCAATTAACAACATTAGAAGTGATAGAGGTGAAGAATTTTAAAATAAAGAATTTGAATTATTTTGTGAAGAAAATGGCTTCAATCATAGCTTCTCCGCAACAAGAACACCTTAACAAAATAGAGTTGTTGGATGTAAAAATAGAGCTCTTCAAGAAATGGGTAGAACACTGCTCAATGAACATAAGTTACCTAATTACTTTTGGGGTGAAGCTATAAACACATCTTGCTATGTAATAAATAGGGTAGTTATAAGAAATAAACTTAATAAAACACCTTATGAACTTTGAAAATGAAGATCACTTAACATAGATTATTTTAGAGTATTTGGTTGTAAATGTTTTATACTTAATGACAAACACATCTAAAGAAATTTGACCCTAAATCAAATGAAGGGATTTTCCTTGGATATTTCATAAATAGAAAAGCTTATAGATTTTTTTTATAAAACATCCTTAATTGTGGAAGAATTTATTTATGTCATATTTGATTAAATCAATCCATTTGAATTAACTAAACCTATTGAAGATGATAAAATTGAAAATGTAAAATATCTAAGGACATCTCTAATATTGAATTAAACGAAGAAAAAGAAGAGAAAGAAAATTATAACCATGAAAATCCTATTGAAAATAAAAATGATGAAGAAGATGAAAATAAAAATGGGTATCAACTCTCTAAAGCATGAAAAAGAGTAAGAGATTATCCTAAAAAACTTATTTTAGGAGTTATAGAAAAAGGTATAAGAACAAGAAAAAATCTCTGTAATAATCTTGCATTTCTATCTCAAATTGAGCCTAAGAATGCAATTGAAGCTATTAATAATGAATCATGGGCAATTGCTATGCAAGAAGAACTTAATTAATTTGAAAGAAATTAAGTGTGAGATTTAGTTCCTAGACCAAATGATAAATCAATTATTAGAACTAAATGAGTTTTTAAAATAAAAATGGTAATATCATTAAGAATAAAGCAAGATTGGTAGCCTAAGGTTACAACCAGGAGGAAGGAATTGATTATGCAGAAACCTTTGCTCTGGTTGTAAGACTTGAGACAATAAGAATGTTACTTGCATTTGCTAACTATAAAGATTTCAAAAATTTTCAAATGGATGTTAAAAGTGTTTTTTAAATGGATACATCTCGAAAGAAGTATATGTTGAACAACCTCCTTGTTTTGAAGATCATAAAAATCCTAATTATATGTTTAAATTATGAGGCTCGATATGGATTGAAACAGGTTCCTAGAGCTTAGTATGATAGACTTAGTGGATTTTTGCTTGAAAATAATTTTATTAGAGGAAAAATTGACACAACCTTGTTTGTTAAGACAAAAAATAAAGATATATTTATTGTGCAAATCTATGTTGTGATATTATTTTTGGATCTACTAATGAAATTTTGTGTCAAGAGTTCTTTAAGACTATGCAGGATGAGTTCGAAATGAGTATGGTGGGAGAACTGAACTTCTTCATCGGACTTCAAATAAAGCAAACCAAGGAAGAAACTTTCATCAACCAAGCCAAGTATACAAAGAGACTTCTCAAGAAATTTTGGATGGACAATTCTAAAGAAAGTGACACTCCAATGAGTTCATCCACAAAGCTTGACAAGGATGAAAAAAGGGCAAGTATTGAAGAAAAGAAATACAGAGGTATGATTGGAAGTTTGCTTTATTTTAAATGCTAGTCGACCAGATGTAATGTTTAGCGTATGCATTTGTGCCAGATTTCAGTCTTGTCTTAAAGAAACTCATTTGACTGCTGTTAAAAGAATTTTTAAATATTTGTTAGGCACCATTGATTTAGGATTGTGGTATTCCAAGAACACTTCACTAGAATTAGTTAGTTACTCCGATGCTGACTTTTCCGGATGCAAAATTGATCGGAAAAGCACAAGTGGTACTTGCCACTTCTTAGGATACTCCATTGTTTCATGGTTTAGTAAGAAACAAAACTCCATAGCTTTCTCCACAATCGAGGCTGAGTATATAGCTGCTGGAAGTTGTTGTGCTCAAACTCTATACATGAAACAACAATTAGAAGATTTTAAACTATATTATAACAAAATCCCTATTAAATATGATAGCACTAGTGCAATATGTATGACTAAAAATCTCATTCAACATTCTAGAACAAAGCACATTGAAATAAGGATCATTTCATAAGAGACCATGTTCAAAATGGAGATGTAGTATTAGAATTCGTTGATACAAACAATCAATTAGCTGACATCTTCACTAAACCTCTTCAATATGAAAGATTCAATACTCTAAGAAGAGAATTAGGCTTGACTAAGCTAAGTGAATTGAAATGATCTTATGAGAAAAATGATTAAAAAGATTATCAATAAAATCTTTGTTCAAAAATTAAAATTGAATGTTTGAAAAGTGTTTTGAAATGTTTATACAAAGATTTGATGCTTTAATTATTGATTTAAATGATTAAAATAATGTTTCAATCTAAAGAAAAGTGAATGGAAAATGAAAAATCAAGTTTTTCAGCTTTTTTAGCTTGAAACGTCAACGTAAGAACTCCAGACGTCGATGTCTCAAGGCTATTTCTCTGTCTACAGAATCTGTAACGTGTCAAACGCCGAAGTCCTCACTTTACGACTTGTAAATGTTGACGTTTACATGAAAAACAGTTAATACCAAATGTCAACGTAGGCTGTTTAATAAACTCCAAACGTCGACATATGGACTAGTAAGTATAAATAACCCTAAAAACTTGATTTTATTTTTTAAATCCCTTCATCATGCCCGACTCCTCCTCTTCCCTCCAAACCCTCTTCAAATATCCATTATCCCTCAAAATCATTCCAAAATCACCTAAATCCCATTCCATTACTTTCCAAAAACTTCCATTTGTCTTAAAATCCCTTTTCCCCAAAACCTTTAGACCAAAATGCCTCCAAGGATGAAGATTCCTTTTAAAAGCCCTACAAAGAAGAAGAAGACAATAGCAAAAGAAAAAGAGACAGCCTTTTCATCAACTCCTACTCCAGTATACTTCGAGTCTGAGAAGCACGCCATCAGATTCAACAAAATATCCGCCAAACTCAAACCATTCCTTGGTAAGATCGTGAACTTCAAATTCTTTTCAGAAAATGGACTCAGTCTTATTTCCGATCATTTTTAATCCCTGCAATGGACCTCCCTTCTAGAATCTAATGAGGTTATGCATCCTGACCTAATGCGTCAGTTTTACCTTCACTAAAATTTGATGAAAAATCCAAAATCATTTCATCCCATATCCATGGGAAGGAAATTTCATTTCCAAAAATTGTCTTAGAACAAATTTTCAAACTCCTCAATGGTGATTTTCAACTCTACACCACTAATCAGTGGGCTGTACACCCTGGTTTTGATGTCATTGGTGCTTTGAAACTCATTTGCATAAACAAAAATATTTGTAAAGAGTTTCAACCTGGAGTAAAAGACTTTACTCTAGAAGCCCGTTTGATCCACCACATTATCTCATATAATCTAGTCCCTAGAGGTGGTGGTAGGGATCATGTTTCTTTTTTTGATGTTTTCTTAATGTGGTGCATCCTCACCACAAAGCACATCGACCTAACCTGCATAATTCTTCATGTCATATTTGATGCATCTAAGAAGAATAAAGGTCATTTACCTTTTGAACAGACTCTCACTTGTCTTTTCAAATTCTTTAGATGTCCCTTTCATCTTTATAAAAATCAAATAGAGGCCACTGACACTGATTTTTTACTCAGTCAACACTCTCAAGAGAATGGGATATGTTTGGGTAGTTGACCAGCATGTTTGGGTCTCAAAACCCACTTCTTCAGATCCTCCTTTAGTTCCTATCTCTATTCCTACTCCTACTCCTACTCCCGACTCTATTCCTGTCATTCCTCCCTTCTCAGTAGCAGCATCAGAGGCAGAGGCAGAGGCAGAGGCAGAGCCAGAGCTAGAGACAGAGGTAGAGCCAGAGTGGCTTGAGATTATGGATTGCGGCTGAGTTCCCTGAGTCTTCTCACCAGAGACAGGACTCACCTCATTTTGAGGATTCAGGGCCATTCATTGAGCTTTCTAGCAGACCTGAGATGAGTGCTGATTAGATGAGCCTGATGTCCGGATAGATAGCCTCCATGGCATCTAGCATAGAGCAGTTTTAGTTGGAGATGAGAGAAAGTTAGCTATGTTTTCAGGCGGCCATGAGAGATAGTATATTGAGCCTCCAGTTTGAGACTAGAGATAGAACGACCTCTCTAGAGTCTAGGATGGCCAATATTCAGGATGAGATGCTTAAAAGAGCTGAGCAAGTGGAATCTCGTCTAAAGGAGATTGACATAGCAGGAGAGGTAATAAAAAATAGAACGAATTTTACTTCATCTTTGATTGAGAGAAAGGTTATAGATGCCTCAGTTGTGAGTGAAAGGTTGAGCGATGATCTCTCAAGCATAGGTCAAGTGGTAAATGTCCAAGCTTCATACATTCATCAAATATCTTCCTTGGTGGGTGCTCAGGCTCCAATCATTCATGATACAACCTCTAAAGTCACTAAGGTAGCTATTGAGATTATGGACATCCGGAACTGCTTTATTCACATTCCTGTTCCTCTGGATGTAGAGATTCCTGCTAGACCTCAGGAAAGCCCCCCAGAGCATGTGATCTCCAGTGATAGGACTTCTTCTGACTCCAAGAATTTGTCCAAGGCAGAATCTTCCAAAAGAGAAAGAGAGAAGCCAAATGAAGGCTGTTTTATAGTTTTTTTTTGTGATATGCAAAATGGATGTATTGACTGTTTTAGTTGTAATTTTTTATGGAGTAATACAAATACATGTACCTAACTTTTTGATATATATATATATATCATCTTTATAATCTCCTTATAATTCTCTGTCCATATTCTCTTATTTTTTTATGATGCCAAAGGGGAGAAAAATGCTTATGAAAATGAGTAGTAAAGTTGAAGAAAAATGAACATTTTTAAATTTATACTTAAATGGATACTTAAATGATGAAATACTGGAAAGAAGTTCTAAATTTCTTTCTTTAACTTCTCTTGGTTCATTTCTTTGTGGAACTTCTCTTGGTTTTCTTATGACTTATCTTGTTTTGTCTAATGTTCTTGCGAAATCAAATATCTCTTGAAATGTCTAAAATATGCATATAAGTTAAACTTTGTTCTAATCTATATGAATGCATATGTTTAGGGGAGCCACCTCAAATACTTTATCTAAATCATATATTGAGGAGGAGCTTAATCCCAAGTCATTTCATTATTATGTCATCATCAAAAAGGGGGAGATTGTTAGCCTAAAGGTTACAACCCTATGTACCCCTAATAATTTTGATTATGACACAATAATCCAATGAGCATTTTGATACTAATTGTTCTACAAAATTTATGTCAATTTCAGATTTAAGGAACATTAGTCTATATCTTATGAAAGATTCAACATGACCAAGAGATAGCACAAATCAAAGCCAAGACCGTTTGATAAAAAGAAATCAAGACAAAAGGCTACAAGAGCCAAATTGCCAATCAAAATCAAAGTCATATGAGAACTCAACTGAAGATTCAAGAATTCATCAAAATGTTCAAGTTGGATCATGCAGCCAAAGAAGAAAATCATTCAAGGTCAAGACAAGAAAAGTGAAGACTCAAGAAGGTTTTATTGTTTCATTTTAAGAATCTAGAACTTATGTAAAAAGTCCTCTTTTGGTTGAAAGTTCAGAAGCTCAAAAGTCTAAATTGACCTTAGGAAGCCTTGACTTATTTGAAGAACAATTCAAGGCCCTATGATATCTTAAAACTTGATCAAAAACATGATAATGGAAAGCCCAAAGGCCTATGAATTCATTCCCATCTTAAAGGTCTTTTAAAACAGAGTATATGATAAGAAAATAATGCAGATGTCGACGTTTGAGGAGGGAAGACCTTCAAACGTCGATGTTTGGTGTAGACAGTAACACAAATTTTTTTTGTCTTTGCAGACGTCAATGTCTGAGAAGGAAAACCTTCAAACATCGACATTTGAGAGTTACATAATTAATTTTTTTTTTTGTGTTGCAGATGTCGACGTCTCAGACCTAAACGTCGACATCTGCCTGCGGGAAACTTATAACGACTAGATTTTCAATGACCAAAACCGCATTAAATGCTACACCAATGGCTATAATCATCCAAGCCCTATAAATTGAGTTTATTTATGAACAATGAACAACTACTGATCCTCTATTGAACACACATTGATCATAACATTCAATTTTCATCAATCATATCATGAAAATCTCAAAATTCCTAAATCCTCCTATTAGAGCTTTTAACTCCCAATCATTTGAGAGATTTTTAAAAGAGTTATTTAATTCTTATCTAGCTCATTAAGGAGTTCTGTAATTGGATTCAAATCCAACCATCTTCATTGCTTTGAAGAAAATCAAGAGTCTGTGCATTCTTGTCCAAGAAGCCGGAAAGCTTCAAGAAGACAAGAGAGGGTGTTCTCTTGAGTCAAAGGTGGTGTCCCAACTTGTGAAGGAAATTGTAGAGGTTTGAGTTTCACCTAGTGAAGAATCTTGTATGAGTAAAATCATGTGAATCCTTGAAGTGGGAAGTTGAAAGGTGAGGATGTAGACAAGTTGTTGAACCTCGTGATTAAACTCTCTATGTTTATATCCCTTTAACTCTTTGCTTTTCTTTCATATCTATATCTGATAAGTGCATTACCTTAAATTCATTAATTCTGCAAAATAGACCAAGGTAAAATTTTATTGTGCCATTGACCCTAATCACCCCCCTCTAGGGTCCATTTACTGGGCAACAGAAGGTGCTTCGCTCACTACCAAAAGAATGGTCTCTCAAGGTGACTATCATCCAAGAAGCAAAGACTTGACCAAGTTTCAAATGGATGAGCTCCTCGATTTTTCAATGATTCATAAAGTCATTATGAAGGGTCAACAAGAGGATGAGCCCAAGCTCAAGAAGGGATTATCTTTGAAATCCTCTCAAGAGAATGAGAGTGATGAAGAAGAGAGAGAGACATGAAGATATAGCCCTTATGGTTAGGGAGTTCAAAAAATTTATAAAGCACAAAAAGAACTTCAAAAAGAGACCCTACAAAAAGAAATTCACTAAGGAAATCTCCAAGGGTGAATCTAGCAAGAAGGAGCCTATAATTTACTACGAGTGTAAAAATCCGGGACACATCAAGATGGAGTGTCCCCAACTCAAAACGAGCAACAAGTTCCGGAAGAGAGTTATGAAGGCAACATGGGACGACTTGGATGATAGTGAGTCGGAAGGAAACTCAAGTGATGTGGAAGTTGCTAATTTATGCCTAATGGCTCATGAAGATGATGAGGCAAATTTTACCCCTAATGAATCTCTTTCATATGAAGAAATAAGGGAAACATTTGATGAATTGTATGTTGAATTTCGAAAACTTGCTTCAAAGAACAAATCTCTTAAAAAGGAAAATATTTCTCTTTCAAACTGAAATGAATCTTTACAAAAAGAGAAGGAGAGATTCCAGAAAGAAAATGAGTCTTTGAAAATTGAAGTAAAGGAAATTCGATCATTACCTCAAGACTCATCTAGTGAATATGATGAGCTTAAAGCAAAAGTCAAAGACTTGACTAGAACCATACTCACATTCACTAATGGCCAAAAGAACTTAGAAAGACTATTAGGCTACTCTTTGTCAGCAAGTTAGTTGTCTTTCCTTGGTTGCTAGTTTGAAAACCCCTACTACCAATAGAGAGGGCTACCTACTCACATGTGTGAAAGCCACCATTGTAAGAAAATTATTCTTGAAAAGTTTCAATGAATTCTTACTTTGAGTAAAGTTTGACATAAAAATAAATTGAAAATGTTTAGTCAAACTAGGGGTAAAAATTGCACATCATTAAAAATTTCTGAAAACTGGAATTAACTAGGTTTGAATTCTAGTGTTTGATAAACCTGAAGTCCCTTAATTTCATAATGTCAAAACCTTAACAAGGGATGAAACCTAAAGTTAAGTCCAGTCAGAACTACCACTTCACACACATTGCATCTAAGTGAAACTTTGTTAGTAACTATGATTTAGTGTTTAAAGCCTATGATTGATCACCTAATGAGACTAAAGTAGATGGAACAATCCTTAGTTAGTCAAAACTTACTAAAACTGATTCTTGGGTGAATTTATTTTTGATAATTTGGAAATCGCTTCATGCATTTGTGATTTTGAGATTGGTCAATCTCAGGGGGAGTAAATTTTTTTATGCCTTGGTTGAGGGGGAGAGTTTGCATTGGAGGTAAGTTTCAAAATTGAATTTTAAAAGATTTTTTTTTCACAAAATTTTGGCTAACCGGTTGACCGCTCTTCAAACCAGTCAACCGGTCATTGAGGATTTGGACTTTATTTAGACACTATTTCTGAATTTCTTTTCATTCTCTTGTTTGAACAGTGTGAGATTGCTCTAGGGCTTGCTTAGAAACCGCCTTCTTCTCCTCCAAAAAGGTATTCGCTCTACAAATCTTCCTCCATTTTGGTTATATTGTGAATCTAGGTTGTCAGTTTCATCATGGCCCTTTGCTTTTCCGTCCTTAGTCTAGTGTTTCTCTTGGCTGGTAGAAAGAAACGCTGAAAGTTTGTGGTAAAAGACCCTGAAAGGTCTCCCTCTTATGGGGAAACCCTTGACCTTGATTCCTTTGTTCCCATTGGGCATGCCATCTCAATTAGGGAAAGACCTATTCGTAGAATGGTCGATCCCTCTTCTGAGAATCGCCAAAAGGCCTTATCTGATAAGGCCTGTTCCTCCAAAGGGAAATGCAAAGATCCTGAATCGTTTGGACAACCAGCTCTGACCCAATTTGTCTCTCCTAGTTCTGCAAATTCTATCATGAGTATTTTAGCAAACAATCAGTCATAGGTGAGCATCAAATTGTGATTTATATTTTGGTGAGTATCATCTTGCCAATATCATCCGAGACCGTCATTGGGAGGGTCTCCTTAATCTTTTCGGCCAGGTCCTATTCAACTGATCCGTGAATTCTATTCCAACAATTATAAAGTTGAGCTACCTTCCATGTCATTCAAATCTTGTGCTCTTGGTAATCAAGTCACAATGAATCCCGATATTATTGCCCAATATCTTGATTGTCCTCGAGTTCTGGGTGCATACTATCCATATGGGTATAAGGTTGATGAAGAAAAAGATCCCTTGGATAATATTGCTTCCTTTTTGTGTGGTTCTCCGACTTCTTGGATAGGGTCTTCTTTGTCGGTAACTCTTCTTACTAAGGAAGCTTGCCTTGTTCACTTGGTGATGAGTGCCAACATTCATCTGAAGGTTCATACAACTGAACTTTGTGAAGACCGTGCTCGATTCCTATACAGTCTGATACGTGGAGATGGGATTGACTTGGCGGCACATATCATTGATTTGATTCTCTAGGTTAATAGCTCCAATACTTCCCAGGGTGCACTATCTTTTGGATTCCTTCTCTCATAGCTATTGGGGATTCAAGGCATTCAAGCTTCTCATGGTGATGACTTTCGAAAACCTATAGGCCCAATCAACAAGAAGTCTCTCTCCAGTAATATTGCTCATACAGCAGCCCGGGATGATGATGATGCTAAGCATGCGGATCCTTCTCAACCGTGTACTACCATGGATGACCTTGTGGCGATGATGAATGCTATGTTGACAGATTTTCGTAGTCATGTTGACTCTTTTATTGAGTTCCATGGTTAGTTTGACTCATTCACTACTGAGGTCCGAGGCCGACTTGGCTCTCTTGATGCTGCTGTACTTTGAGTTCAGTGCGATGTTTGTGATTTCCAAACCCTCTATGAGTCGAACTTGACCTCAAATAATGATGCTTAGAGTCTATCTCAGGATGCTCCATTATTTCTTTTTGTTGGTTTATGGAACGTAGTCATGTTTTAGTCAGTTGTATTGGTTCTTGGATGTGGATATGTACTTGACTATGATGATGGACGATGATGTTTTTATTTTGGATTTTTTGGTCTTATGAGATGTGCTCCTCTTTTACTTTAATTAAATTTATGGTGCATATTTTGTATCTCATGTTTTGACCATTTTTATGTTCTATGATGTGTTATTGTGATGCTCTGATTTTCTTTTGGATGCATGTTTCTCTCTCATTTAGCTATGTTCCGCCTTTGGCAGTTCGTGCAAAAAAGGGGGAGAGATTATGAGCTGACATTCACATACACATGTTATATTTGTTTGCTGTTATTTTTTTCTTCTTCTCCATGCTACAGGAGTGTTTTTGTTTTAGCACGTTTATATTACAGGTTGCAGAAAGCAAAATGCATGACAAGTTCTTAAGTTCAGTCATATGTCATTGTCATGTATTTATTTTATTTCTAAGTCATGTAAAGTAAAGTCTCTCCATTTTTGAATCAATTGGGAGAGTCTGTATCTTGTATATTTGTCAGATATTTTGTTACAGAACCAAAGAGGGAGATTGTAAATCCTAATTTTTCTTGGCTAATTCCATGATCAAAAAGTAGGTCTAGAGGGTTAGTCCAACTTGTCATGATTTGTGAAGAATGGTGAAGCCGAAGATTGAAGATTACTCCTTACAAGTTTCGCTCACGGATCTAGGATGGTAATTGACTTAGTGACCTCAATACCTAGGTGGTAATTGACTTAGATCACTTTTAAAGAACCTAGGTGATTAGTTTTAGACTTAGGTAAAAGCCCCATGTAAAAATAAGTGAAACAAAATCAGGCTGGTAGGCAAACACCATGTAGACCGGTCGACCACTCATATTAGGAGTCGACCCCTAGCCTAGTGGTCGACTGCTCCTCGTAGTGGTCTACCACTCTTGTAGTTTTTTGAATGCGACTTATTTCCAGAGTGTGCACTTATGAGTGGTCGACCACTCATACCTTTGGTCGACCACTAGTTGACCGGTCGACCCCTTTTGAGCTGTGGTCGACCCCTGAGTGTAATTTAAGTCTTCTAGTTGTATTACAACTCTTTAAAGGCTATAAATACACCTTGATAAGAACTATTTCATGTGAAAGATATTTTTTTGTGAGATTTGAGGCCAGAGAACTCTATCTAGGGTTTTTTTATTTTATTTTATTGTTTTTGCTGATCATCTTTGATCCCTCCTCTCACAATGTCTCTAGAAAATGCAAGAATAATTTAATATTCTTCAAGCTTCCATTGTGTGATCTTAATGCAATTAAGACGCCTCTAGAGATTGGTTTTCTAAATCGATTCAACATACTTCAACACTCGTGGAGTGTTATTGGCTGGTGTGATCCGGAGCCTTCAAGAAAGGAGATCGATCTTTGGAGATCATGGATTGAGAAGCTTTGAGAAGAGTTGGCTAGTGAGGAACCAGAGCTGCTGTGACACAGATCGAATCTGCTGGTTCATGGACTTTGAGACAAAGATTCTGTACCGAGGATGGTTGTGTCGTGTTCGGGTTGGGTAAGCTCTAAATCTTGTACTTGATAACTTTCTCTTAGTGGATTTTGTGCTAAGCTAGGTCCCATGGTTTTTCTCGGAAGAGTTTCCACGTAAAAAAATCTCATGTGTCGGTAGAAATCCTTAGATAGACCTATTCACCACCTCTAGGTCAAAGAGATCATTGATCAGGGTAATTTCAATAACAGTGATTTTAAAACAATCTCTAAGTGTATGTATGCAAAACAGTAGGAGGTTTTGAAATAAAATGTTTATTTCCAAATAAGAGTAAGTATTAATTTGCTTAATCATTTGAGTGAAAAATACTAAGAAAAAGAGAAAATATTTCTCTTACCGAAAAAAGAAACTGATGTCGGAGGTTGAACGAAGCTGATGCTGGAGGTTGAACGAGACCTTTGACGAAGAGATTAATAGTTATAGGGAGACTCCAAGAGGGTTAGGGTTATGTTCAAACTACGCACAAAGAGAAAACGAGTAAAAATTTGAAGTTTTATAAATCTAACGTATCATCATAGTTTCGAAAGGAAATTGTGATCATATTAACAATTATACCATTTATTAATAGGATTTGTCACAGAAAATGAAATGTCAAAAATTGAAAAGACTCCATTTATGTCTTTTTAAAATACGAAGAGTCATAGAAAATGAAAAGAATCCATCAAGCCATTGTTATTATTAGTTAGTGTAATAATTGTGATAAAATTTATAGTTTTCTTTGGAGACAACGGTTATATAAGCAACCATGATTATAATTCTAAAAAAACTCAATTGCATTTTTTATCAATGAATCTAGAAGATAACGTCGTCAGTAAAGATTAGATTACTATGACCAATCAATCAATCACATCACGTATAAACTAAAATCACTCTAGTTATAATCACGAGTTATAGATAACCATGATTGTTTACTGAACATATAATCACGGTTATTAGAAAAAAGAAATAAACTCGTTATTGGATGTTACATAACAAACTATTAGATGTTTACATAAACTAATTATTCATAAATTTCATCCTTGATATTCCTACACAGAAGTCACCGATTAGAACCACCCTGCTCTTCCTCCCATCATAGGCTGATATTTAGGAAAAAATCCGACGGAACGCCAACATTCATAGAGGGATAAAAATGAAGCTTCAGAAAGAACTCTATATTATGGAATGGAAATAAATACATCTATTATAACGTTAGAATCTTAAACTTCAAATTCCAATTTGAGAAGAACTTCTTTACCTTCCCGCGATAGGATAAGTCTAGATAAAGATCTTCAACCTTCATTCATATTCCCCTTTTTCCTCTTTCTTCATTTGAACCCAACTTACTCAAAAAGTAATCTTTGGATGTTTCTAGCATGAGTTCGGCTGAGGACAAACAAGAAAAAGATCCTCTGAGCTGTTTCTGTAGAAGAGACTCTACCTCATATTCTCTCTCTCTCTCTTTGGCATGAGTCTTATTTCTCTGCCAAAAGATAAAAATGAGGAAAATGAAGCTTATGGGAAGAACAAATAGCAATGATCGTATTCTCTGTAGCGACCCAAAACCCACCCTAGGAGTTAGAGTGAATCTTGGACGACTTATCATGACCTTCATGACATGCTTGAGAAACCATCCTGCAAAACACATGGAGCATATACAATAGAGGAAAAAATAGCGGAAGCATAAACTAACATGGCACAATGGAAGTCTAACAAAATCCTCTACATATACATATAATCCAAGTTTTGTACGAAAGGGAAAACAAAAGAAAGAAGGTGTGGACATGCCTGCCAAAATACATGGGTATAGAATCTCTCGTGCTCACCCACACTCACTTAGAATCTACCACCTAATAGTAACCATCTACATGAGGCTCTTTCGTAGGGAACTCATCGAAATACTCCTCTTCCACCCAAGGACCGGGAGCACATATGTCGAAAGGAGCGGTCGCTCCACTAGCGCTTGCTGACATCAATATGTATGGCTGAGTATTAAAACACTCAGCGGGTACCAAATACTAACCAACCGTCATAGCAAACATAATAATGATAATAAAGCGGAAGCAGTTCATATCATAACAGGAAAGTAAACAGTTTATATTTCATGCTTGCATCACATCAAAGCTGGAAAAACTCTTGAAATCATCTTGTGCTTGACTTGACTTAAAATACTCTTTTCGTGCTTGAAAACTTGTTTTTTCATGTTCTGTCTTGCTTATCTTGTCGTGTTCTATCTTGCTTGTCTTGCCGTATTATACATGTCATGCCATGAAATTAAAATGTTCATGCTTGCTTGCTTGCTTGGAATTTAAACATGCTCATGCGCTTGGGATGTTAGTGCCCTTGAACAACTTGAAGGGAGGGTGGTGTGAACTCCCTCTTTTGCGAAATATGGAATAAAGCAACAGGAAGGGAGGAAAGTGTAAAAGCCCATTTTTTTGCGAAAATGCAATGAAGCAACTTGAAGGGAGGGAAGTGTAAACTCTCTCTTTTGCGAATAAAGTAAACATGCATGCTTGGAGGCGCACTAACATCTTGCTTAACGTGTTCTTGTTCTTGTCAAAGCGAGGCAAAACATATCTTAAGATATGCCCTACCTCTATTTACCAACCCTTACATTTGGCCTTGTCATGGTGTTTGTGAATTGAGAATAAACCCTTGTTCTTGAAAAACCCGATAAACCACGTCATGCATGCCGTGCTCGTGAAATCGTGTACAATTAACTCATGAAATTTAATAAACATGGTAGGCTCGAAATCATTCAAGGAAACATTTAATATTAAAGCAATTAAATCTACAAACATGCAATTCTAGAAAGCGAGTAAATCTACAATCATGCTATTGTAGAAAGCGGGTAAATTTCGTTTCATCCAACATAGCATGTGTGTTTTTTATTTGTACAATACTCTTCCCATTTGTTTTCATCACATCACAACATCCATGGCATCTATAGCAAAAGTTCATCATTCATTCACAAATTTCATCTCATATCATGTAAGAATTTGGGGAAAACCCCAAAATGAAGAAAAAGGACAAGAAGATGAACTAGAAGGGTAGCATAGGGTACCGACCTTCAATAGATGAGGGAAACCCTCCAAAAACATGTGTGAAGTTGCTACCAAGCTTGGAGGAGGTGCTCCTCATGTGCTTTGCCTTGGATTTGAAGAATCCAAGGATTTGGTAATGATTCTAGGTCACCTAAATGATCAATCTCTCCTCAAGGATGAGAACCCTCTTCTTGGAAACCCTCTTCTTCTCTTAATCTCCCAAAGGCTCTCTTTATGTTTAGGGTAAACCAAAAACCCCCAATTGAAAGCCCTATTTATAGGCAAAATGGTAGAAACCCTAAAAATCCCAAAAATACACAAAATCACGCACCTACGATCGTTCGTAGATGTCTACAATCGTTCGTAGTTTCCTACGATCGATCATAAATCGACCAGTAAGTTGTTCAGTTTTGGAATTTTTATGATCATTCGTAGGGATTTACAATCGTTCATAGGGTGTTTACGATCGTTCGTAAATCCTAAAGAAAATTTCTAGATTTTTGCATTTTCGTATTTCGGCTATAACTTTTGACTCGTTCATCGGATTTTGACGATTCAACTTGCGTTGGATTCGTCTTTTGAAGAGAAGCAATCGAGAAATTTTAAATCTTCCAATTATTTTTTATTCATATACCAAATTACCCCTAAGATTGACTGATCTGCAAATGGAGTTCAGCAACCCGGATTTTCAATAGATTCGACTTCGGAAATCCAACTTTTAATTCAAGAAAAAGACCTTAAGGTTTAATACATGTCAAAAATATCTGGGGTACTACATCCTCCCCCTCTTTATAAAAATTTCATCCTCGAAATTTGGACGATACAAACATGTACAAATGACAACAATTTACATGGCAATACATAACACTTTAAGCAAACAACTCCGGGTATTTTTCTTTGACTTCGGCCTTGCGCTCCCATGTGACCTCTTCTCTAGTATGATGTTGCCATTGAATGAGGACCAATGAAATTATTTTGTTGTGCAACACTTGATCTCTCCGGTCCAAGACTTGAATCGGCTTCTCTACTAGTGTGAGGTCCTCTCGGATTTCCAACGGCTCATGGTCGATCACGTGCGAAGGATCGGAGATGTATTTCTGGAGCATCGACACATGGAACACGTTGTGAACCGCTGCCATATGAGTTGGGAGAGCTACCCGGTATGCAACTTCACCCACTCTAGTGATAATTAAATGGCCCAACATAGCGAGGACGAAGCTTGCCTCTCTTGCCAAACCTCATGATCCCCTTGTTAGGAGATATCTTGATGAAGACTTGATCCCCCACTTGGAATTCTAAGTCTCTTCGGCGAATGTGGGCATAGCTCTTTTGACAATTTTGAACAGCTTTCAACCGATCCTCGATGATCTTAACTTTGTTCACGGTTTGCTCAATCAACTCAGGGCCCAACATTTTTGTCTCTCCCACTTCATCCCAGTAGAGAGGAGAATTACAACTTCGCCCATACAAGACCTCAAATGGTGCCATCTGGATACTCTCCTGGTAGCTATTATTGTAAGTGAACTCTACCAAGGGTAATTGCTCTTCCTAGCTGCCCTTAAATTCTAACATACATGCCTGAAGCATGTCCTCGATGATTTGGTTCACCCTCTCGGTCTGCCCATCCGTCTATGGATGAAATGCGGGGCTAAAGTCTAGTCGGGAACCTATGGCGCTCTGAAAGCTCTTTCAGAACCTGGATGTGAATCTTGCATCCAGATCTGGTACAATGCTGACTGGCACCCCGTTCAACTGAACCACTTCCTTGATATACAATGCTGCCAATTGGTTCGAGTTAAATGTAGTCCGATAGGGTAAGAAATGCGCAGACTTCGTCAAACGGTCCACCACAACCCATATTGCGTTTGAGTTCCTTGCCATACGTGGCAAGCCAACAATGAAGTCCATGGAGATGTGCTCCCATTTCCACTCGGCAATAGGGAGAGCTGTAATAGACCCGCTGGTCACATGTGTTCTGCTTTCACCTCCTGGCACACCAAGCACTGTGCCACATACTCTGCAACATCTCTCCTCATATTCCGCCACCAAAAGTGCCCCTTGAGGTTCCGATACATCTTTGTACCTCCAGGATGCACTGTATACTTCAAACGGTGGGCTTCATCCATAATCTCCTGCCTCAACTCTGCATCGACAGGGACACACAGTCTTCCGCTGAATGTGACTGCACCTCAACTAGTCAGAGAAAAGTCTTCTGTCCTTGGAAACTTCCTTGTCCCGGAAAGCCAACAAGTCAACATTCGAGGCTTGCATTTCTTGGATCCGATCTAAGATGTATGGCCGAACCATGACATTTGCCAAGACAGGATTACGGACAGAAGCATTCACACTGATGTCTAGGTTTGCCAAGTCTTTCAATAGTTTCCATTCCTGAACCATCATGCGAGCCAACAATCCTGGAGGTCTTCTACTCAAAGCGTCAGCTACTACATTTTCTTTGCTCGGGTGATACTGGATGGTGTATTCGTAGTCTTTCAAAAATTTCATCTAACGCCATTGCCGTAAATTCAACTCCTTTAGGGAAAAGAGGTACTTGAGGCTCTTATGGTCCGTGAACACATAGAAATCCTCTCCATAAAGGTAATGACACCAAATCTTGAGTGCAAACACGACCGCAGTAAGCTCCAAGTCGTGTGTGGGGTAATTCTTTTCATGCTCTTTCAAATGTCTCGATGCATAGGCAATGATCTTCTTGTGCTGCATGAGAACACACCCAAGCCTAACGTGCAAGGCATCACTGTACATCTTATAACCACCATGCCCTGATAACACTGTAAGGACAGCGGCCTTGGTAAGCCTCTTCTTTAGCTCTGTGAAGCTGATCTCGCACTTATCGCTCTATATAAACTTGGCATTCTTCTTGGTCAGATAAGTGAGCGGCACTGCAAGGCTGGAGAACCCCTCTATGAATCTCCTGTAGTAACCTGCCAAACCGAGGAAGCTGCGTATCTTAGTGACACTCTTGGGCCTCGCCCAACTCATGACTGCTTCTATCTTCTTCGGATCTACCGAGATGCCTTCCGAAGAAACAACGTGGCCTAGGAATGCCACTTCCTCCAACCAAAACTCACACTTGCTTAGTTTGGCATACAACTTGTGCATTCTCAGCATTTCCAAAGCAAGGCGAAGGTCTTGCATGTGATCTTCCCGTGTCTGGGAATAGACTAGGATGTCAACAACAAACACTATCACAAACCGATCCAGGTATGGTCGGAACACTTGGTTCATCAGATCCATAAAGGCTGCCAACGCGTTCGTGAGACCAAAAGGCATCACTAAGAATTTGTAATGCTCATATCGAGTCCTGAATGTAGTTTTGGGAACATCTTCCGCCTTGATCTTCAACTTGTGGTAACCGGATCGAAGATCAATGTTAAAGAAAAATTTTGCTCCCTTTAACTGATCGAACAAGTCATCAATCCTAGGCAATGGATACCTATTCTTTATTGTGACCTTGTTTAACTGCCTGTAATCGATGCACATCCTCATCGAGCCATCCTTCTTCTTGAAAAATAGCACCGGGGCACCCCACGGTGAGACACTTGGTCGAATGAAACCAAGGTCTTGCATCTCCTCCAATTGAGTCTTCAACTCCTTGAGTTCAATCGGGGCCATCTTGTACGAAGCCCGAGAGATGGGAGCTGTGCCTAGTGCAAGCTCAATCATAAAATCAATCTCCCTATCTAGGGGCAACACTGGCAACTCCTCTGGGAATACATCCAGGAATTCACTCACGACCGGAATAGTCGAAGAGTCCTTAGCCTCGGGGTTCGCTAGACTCAACGCCGCAAAGTGGGCAATATCTTTACTTCTCAACCCCCGAAAATGAAATGGCTTCCCTTCCACCGGCTTAAAGAGTACCATCTTCTCAAAGCATGCCACCTGACCATGGTGAGCTGCTAACCAATCCATCCCCAAGATGACATCGAATTCTTGGAATCCAAGGACGATGAGATCAGCTGCCAACTCGCGGCTTCCAACTTGAATTGTACTGCCTTTAAAAATACTATCTACTACCACTGTCTTCCCAAGAGGAGTCGAAATGAATAACTCTGGTTCCAGTTTGCTAGGCTCTGTAGAAAAGTCTTGGGAAAAACTTGGTGAGACAAATGAATGAGTAGACCCGGTGTCAATCAATACTCGAGCTACACATTCATTGACTAATAAAGTTCCTGAAATTATACTAGCTAAGTCAATCCATGCATCAACATTGTATCTATAGATATATAAATATATAACATGCCATAAACGTACACAAAGAATAAGGCATAATAAGACCATCGTGGATAAGTGAATAAACTCTAATTGCGTACCTTGCACTACATCACCCGATGCAAGTGCATCTCCCTCAGTTAAGGCGAATACTCGTCCGTGCTTCGCCTGACTTGGCGGAGGTACAGACCGTGCAGGTTGGGAGGATGCCTGATATGATCCTACTGGACGAACTGGGGGCCTAATCCCCTGAGACTGGCCTGAAAAATGCCGACTAGGGCAATCCCTGATCAAGTGGCCCTGACGACCATAGTGGAAGCATACGCTTGATGCCTTCCTGTAATCTCCTACCTGATCTCTTCAGCCATAAGAGGTACAAACCTCATATATGTATACCGAAGGGGCCGTAGGTGGAGCGTACCTCGCTACCTGAGGCATGTACGATCAAGGAGCTGGACGAACATAAGATGGCCTCTGTTGTCGCGACCCAAAACCCACCCTAGGAGTTAGAGTGAACTTTGGACGACTAATCATGACTTACATGACTTGCTTGACGAACTAACCTACAAAAACCCACAAAGCATATACAAAGAGAACATAATAGCGGAAACATATAACAAAGCCCAGCGGAAGTCTAACAAACCTCTATGTATATACATACATGATTCAAGTTTGATACAAAAGAAATAAAGACAAAGAAAGTGCGGACATGCCTGCCAAAATACATGAATTTAACTCTCAAGCTCACCCACAGCTATCCACTCAGAATCTACCACAACCTAATAGTGACCCTCGCCCTGAGGATCCTCCACAGGCTCCTCAACGTACTCCTCCTCCACCCATGGGCCAGGAGCACAGACATCAAATGGAGCAGCAGCTCCCTCGGAACCTGCCGACATAAACGTACGGCTGAGCATGGAATACTCAGCGTGTACCAAATACTAACCAATAGTCATAGCAAAACAATAGCAATATAGAAAGCAGGAAGCAGTTCACAGATAAAATATCAACACGAGAAAGTAAAGTAATTTATAATCATGCTTGCATTTCGTAAAAGCTGATAAAACCCTTGAAAACATCATGCACTTGACTTGACTCAAATTGCCCCGGTCGTGCTTGAAAACTTGTCTTGTCTATCTTATCTTGTCGTGTCATACGTGTCATGCCATGTCATGCTTGCTTGGAAAAAAATAAACTACTTGTGAGGGAAGGGAGACCCTTCTTCGTAAATGCTCATGCTTGCCATGCCATGTATCTTGTTTGCTTGGAAAGTAAACTACTTGTGAGGGAAGGGAGACCCTTCTTCCTAAATGTTCATGCTTGCCATGCCATGTATCTTGTTTGCTTGGAAAGTAAACTACTTGTGAGGGAAGGGAGACCCTTCTTCCTAAATGTTCATGCTTGCTATGCCATGTATCTTGTTTGTTTGAAAAGTAAACTACTTGTGAGGGAAGGGGGACCCTTCTTCCTAAATGGATGTCTCGTTCTTGTCAAAAGCGAGGTAAAACATATCGTAGGATATGTCCCACCTTTAATTCTCGTTCTTGGAAAACCTCGATAAAACATGTCATGCATGCCGTGCTCGTGGATTCGTGTGCATACTTTCATTTGAAATAAAATTTGACATTAGGGATTTCACAAATACATAGAACATCAATAATTGGAGCAAGTAAATATTCATGCAATTTAGGGAAAATGAGAAATCACACTATCATGAACCCTAGCAAATTTCCATAAGTATTTAAGCATGAAATTTCTTAATTTACAACTCATTTATATTCACCTTGGCATTTCATTAAACATGGGGTGAGTTCATTATTTGTTAAACCTACATCATGCTTTTCTAGGTGGATTTAGATTCACAACATACTTGTATGTTTGTTATTGGTACAATGCCCTTCCCCTTTTCATTCATCACATCATTCACACGGCATCCAATCGCCAATATCCATCTCCATTCACACCATTCACACATTACAACTCATTTTATAGTTATAAATAGGGGAAAACAAAGAATAGAAAAGAAAAGAGGAAACTATGACTAAGAGGGTAGCACAAGGTACCAACCTTGACAAATGAGGGAAAGAATCCCCTTCCAAAACGTCCATGAGTCACTGCCCTAGCTTGGAGAAACTGCTCCTCGCGTGTTTGAACCAGAATCTTGAAGCAACCCAAGCTTGAGGTGATCTAGGGTTCACAAAACCTTTGATTCTTCTCAAAAATCAAACCCTAGGTTTAGAAATCTCCTTCTCTTCTCTCTTCCTCTCTAATATCTTCTAAGTGTGGTAAATGAGCCCTAAAGGCTCGGGCAAGCATCTTAAGGTATGAGTGAAACCCCCAAATGACAAAAACACCCTCACTGAAATTTCTGCAAAAACTCGAGGACCGAGCGATCGGTGGTTAAGACCGAGCGATCGGTGTTCTGATCGAGCGATCGGTCAAAAACACACTCTCTGAAAAAATTCCCCATACAAAATTTTTGACTAGTCGATAGCTACCGATCGATCGGTTTTGGACCAATCGATCGCTGAATGGACCGAGCGATCTGTTGCTCTGCAAACTTGATCCTGAGCCCATTTTTCTCATCCATTTCACTACTTAAACTGATCCTAGTTCTCTTTTGACCTTTCCTAAACATGACTAGGGTCTCTTTAAAGCTTGTATATGTGCTTAAATAATTTATTAAATTAATTATAGCATTCTTGACACAATTTTCTCAAAGTTCCAAATTCTCATATCATGAAATTGGACATTACAAGGCATCATGCCATGGCACACATTCCAAGTTATGAGCAAAAATTTCTGGGGCTCTACATCTATGGTGGTGCTGGCCATGCATATTGGTATGGGGTAGGCCGAATCCGCTTCTCTAGCGGTGCAGAGCTGCTAGATTGGCCTTTCGCCAAATCCCTCTTCCTTGAGATGACCTCCGAGTTGGTCTCGATCAACAAGGATTTGTCCACCACTTCCGGATAAATGGCATGCCTGAAGGCCAAGACTCTCTCCATAATGATGTCTCTGAGCCCTTGCTCAAACCTCCTCGCTTTCATCGCCTCGGTGGTGATCATGTGAGGCACGAATCTAGAGAGCTCCGAGAACTTGGCCTCATATGCGGCCACAGTCATAGAACTCTGCTCAAGGTTTATGAACTCCCTCTCCTTCTTTTCCCGAGCTCCAACTGGGAAGTACTTCTTGTAGAAGGTATCCATGAACTCGCCCCAAGTCCATGGTTGACCTTGCCTGGTCAAATCCAGAGTCCTCAAGGGGGACAACCACCAATGGTGGGCCTCACCCTCTCGCATGAAAAGAGCCCATGCCACTCTTTCCTCCTCAGTGGGTGAGAGGACCGCGAAGATCTTCTCTAATTGGAGGATCCAAGCTTCTGTAGCAAGAGTTTCCACACTCCCATGGAATGCTGGAGGCCTCATTCTCCGAAATGCCTCAACCCCAGCTCTGTGATGTACTGGTGCTATAGGCGGTGGAGAAGCAAGAGGAGGGGTAGGTGCTGTAGGCGGTGGAATAGCCTGCCTAGCCGCTAGCAATGCCAGAGTCTCTACAATAGAGCCGAGAACCTGGGAGAGGTCCGTTTGCTCATTCTCATCTCAAGAAAAGGAAGAAGCTCTCGTATGTGGTCCGCGACCCCGTGTGCCCCACCTCATGACCAAAGCCCTGAGAACAATAGCAACACATGAGTCAAACTTGGAACCACAATTTACTGCATTGATTTAATTTTCACAATAGAGCAATCAATAATAGTATAGTACTATCATATTCATCACATCAAATTATCAGAGTATTTATAATATTATACTTTGGTGTTCTAGCGTTCCTGAGACCCGTACTTGGTTGAAGCAACCATTTTAGACTAAGACTAAAGTTTAGTCTTACACTTGAAACATGACTCGCTTTTGACTTACTTCCTTCCTAACTTGCTTCTTGATTTATGCTCTTGTCAAGTTGTGGTACCAGATTCTAAGTGATCTTACGAGACCTAAAGCCTAAGCTTTGATACCATTTCTGTCACGACCCAAAACCTACCCTAGGAGTTAGAGTGAATCTTGGACGACTTATCATGACCTTCATGAAGTGCTTGACAAACCATCCTGCAAAACACACGGAGCATATACAATAGAGGACAAAATAGCGGAAGCATAAACTAACATGGCAAAATGGAAGTCAAAGAAAACCCTCTATGTATACATATAATCCAAGTTTTGTACAAAAGGGAAAACAAAAGAAAGAAGGTGCGGATTGCCCGCCAAAATACATGGGTATAAAATCTCTTGTGCTCACCCACACTCACTTAGAATCTATCACCTAATAGTAACCATCTATATCAGGCTCCTTCGTAGGGACCTCCTCAAAGTACTCCTCTTCCACCCAAGGACCGGGAGCACATATGTCAAAAGGAGCGGTTGCTCCAATTGCACTTGCCGACATCAATATGTATGACTGAGTATTGAAGCACTCAGTGGGTACCAAATACTAACCAACCGTCATAGCAACATAATAATAAAAATAAAGTAGAAGTAGTTCATATCATAAGAGGAAAGTAAATAGTTTATATTTCATGCTTGCATCACATCAAAGCCGGAAAAACTCTTGAAATCATCGTGTGCTTGACTTGACTTAAAATACTCTTTTCGTGCTTGAAAACTTGTCTTGTCAAGTTCTGTCTTGCTTGTCTTGTCGTGTTCTATCTTGCTTGTCTTGTCGTATTATGCATGTCATGCCATGAAATTAAAATATTCATGCTTGATTGCGTGCTTGGAATTTAAACATGCTCATGCGCTTGGAATGTTAGTGCCCTTGAACAACTTGAAGGGAGGGTAGTGTAAACCCCCTCTTTTGCGAAATATGGAATAAAGCAACTTGAAGGGAAGGAAGTGTAAAAGCCTCTCTTTTGCGAAAATACAATGAAGCAACTTGAAGGGAGGAAAGTGTAAACTCCCTCTTTTGCGAATAAAGTAAACATGCATGCTTGGAGGCACACTAACATCTTGCTTGACGTGTGTTCTTGTTCTTGTCAAAGCAAGGCAAAACATATCTTAAGATATGCCCTACCTCTATTTACCAACCCTTACGTTTGGCATTGTCATGGTGTTCGTGAATCGAGAATAAATCCTTGTTCTTGAAAAACCCGATAAACCACGTCATGCATGCCATGCTCGTGAAATCGTGTTCAATTAACTCATGAAATTTAATAAACATGGTAGGCTCCAAATCATTCAAGGAAACATTTAATATTAAAGCAATTAAATCTACAAGCATGCAATTCTAGAAAGCGAGTAAATCTACGATCATGCTATTCTAGAAAGCGAGTAAATTTCGTTTCATCCAACATAGCCTGTGTGTTTATTATTTGTATAATACCCTTCCCATTTGTTTTCATCACACCACAACATCCATGGCATCTATAGCAAAAGTTCATCATTCATTCATAAATTTAATCTCATATCATGTAAGAATTTGGGGAAAACCCAAAATGAAGAAAAATGAGATGATGAACTAGAAGGGTAGCATAGGGTACCGACCTTCAATAGATGAGGGAAACCCTCCAAAAACGTGTGTAAGGTTTCTACCAAGCTTGGAGGAGGTGCTCCTCATGTGCTTTGCCTTGGATTTGAAGAATCCAAGGATTTGAGGATGATCCTAGGTCACCCAAATGATCAATCTCTCCTCAAGGATGAGAACCCTCTTCCTGGAAACCCTCTTCTTCTCTCAATCTCCCAAAGGCTCTCTTTAGGTTTAGGGTAAACCAAAAACCCCCAATTGGAAGCCTTATTTATAGGCAAAATGGTAGAAACCCTAAAAATCCCGAAAATACACAAATCGCGCACCTACGATCGTTCATAGATGTCTACGATCGTTCGTAGTTTCCTATGATCGATCGTAAATCGAGCAGTAAGTTGTTCAGTTTTGGGATTTTTACGATCGTTCGTAGGGATTTACGATCATTTGTAGGGTGTTTACGATCGTTCGTAAATCCTACAAAATTTTTCCAGATTTTTGCGTTTTCATATTTTGGCTATTACTTTTGACTCGTTCATCGGATTTTGACGATTCAACTTGCATTGGAATCATCTTTCAAAGAGTAACAATGCAGGAATTTTAAAATCTTCCAATTCATTTTTATTCATAGACCAAATTGCCCCTAAGATTGACTAATCTGCAAATGGAGTTCAGCAACCTGGATTTTCAATAGATCCGACTTCGGAAATTCAACTTTTAATTCAAGAAAAAGACGTTAAGGTTTAATACATGTCAAAAATATTCGGGGTGCTAAATTCTCCCTCCAAATAGAGCTTAAAAAAGAACTCCATGTTATGGAGATGAAATAACTACATACATTATATGTCAATTTGTAATAGAGAGAAAATAAATACATTCAATATCTAAGAAAGCAAATCACAATAATGAAGAAATGCATTAGGAAAAATAAAGGGAGGATTGAAATTTTTATTAATGAACTAGGATATATTTCTAGGCAGAAATTACAATCAATGATTTTTAGAAAAGTCATGTTGATGCTTTCTCCATGTCTTCAAGGGTTCTTGTTGATAGCGAGGAGAAGGTCTAAACTAAAACTTTAAAAACATTTTTCTTTCTCTTGCAAAAGTTTTTGGTGCAAAACACACATTCTTTCTCTCCAAAAGTTTACTTCTACTAAATAATAAGAAACTCTTGGCTTAAACTTCCACAAGAGATAGAAAAGCTTGTTTAACAACTGCATTAATAAAACGACAAAGAAAATTAGAAAAGACGAAGAGAGAAGAAAACTCAGAAGTTGATTATTTAGCAATTGCATGCATATGTGGAGTATTTATAGACAATAATTACAATCACGATTATTGTATAACTGTGATCGGTAATAAAATAAATTCTAATTAAATTTTATTGTCAATATATGATCACGGTCATACTAAAAACTATGATTCTTAAAAATATTTATGACCACGGTTATTTTGTAACAGTGATTTAATAGTTTTCATGAGTTTTTTTAATCATATTTCTGGTTATAACCGTGATCTAAAATACCGTCAAAATTTTTTGCGATCTTAGACGCGATTTATAATGGATTGCATCACGACTTCTGTGAAAACAATGATTGTACTTGAAAATGAAACTGTGATTAAGAAGCATATTTGTAATAGTGTAAATACTAAATAGATAGCCAATAATTGCAACGAGATTCATAAATCTATTACTACTATAGAGAAATGCTAGCCCTAATCTCAGTCAAACTCTACTCTCAGTCTCCACCAACCACTTGTCCATTCTTGATGAGAGAGAGTTCTTTGACCACCACAACTGATTTAAAAATGGATAAGTGATTGGTGGAGGCTGAGAGTAGAGTTTGACCGAGAGTAGGGAAAGCACGCCTCTACTACTATAATGAGAATGCCCCACTTAGAAACGTCGACGGATTTTTTTCTTAATTTCAAAATTGCCCTTATCATATATATGTGAAAAAGATTATTTTTTCTTAATTTCAAAACTGTCCCTATATTATATATGAGATAAAAATTGATTGAGTATTTTGCTTAATTTCATACTATCCCTCAATGAGAATGGCCACGTGGATTAGTTTTCTTAATTCCAAAATTGGCCCCCTTATTATATATAAGACAATAAAGTCATTGAATTTTGTGCTTAATTTCAAAATTACCCCTTATATATTAATTTTTTTTGGTGAAAATGTTATCATGTACCTAACACACACACACTCTAAACTCACTCTCACACACAACCAAACCTAAGGTAGCTGCTAAGGTGCCATAAGGGTAAGTCCAAGCAACCACTCCAAAAGGGCCTGTCTTAAGGAGGGTTGATGACCCCTTATACACCCTTGAGAAGTTCACTTCCCAACCGATGTGGGACTAAACTCAGGTTTCCTAACGCACGCAGTAACAGAGAACCAAATTGGTTTTTGTGTGTGGAAATGTTATCGTGTTGCTAACACGCACATGCTCTCAACTCACTCAATGAGAATGGTCGTGTTAAAAAAACGTTGATTAATTTTTTGCTTAATTCCAAAATTACCCTTACACATATATAAAGGCAAAACGTTGATTTATTTTTTATTCTAGAAATGCCCTTAAGTTGGGTTTCTATACCCAAAATGTCCTCAAATTTTTTCTTATAGTCAGAATGTCTCGAATATTATTTAGTTCCTAAAATGCCCCTAAATCAAACTTCCATATCCAAAATGTCCTTTACAAATTTTTTAACCCAAAATGCTCATCAAGTTTACCCATATTCTATTTTTTTTAATTTCTAAAATGTCTCTCAAATGTATATACCCAAATGCCCTCCATTTTTGCTATACCCAAAATGCCCCTAAAGATTTTTGGTTCTCAAAATGTCTCTCAAATGTATATACCCAAATGCCCTCCATTTGTGCTATACCCAAAATGCCCCTAAAGATTAAAGGTTCTCAAAATGTCTCCGCGTCATATTTTTATAACCTATGTGTCCCTCACAATTTTTTTATTCAAAATGTCCTTCAAGTTTCTATACCCTAAATATACCTTCATTTTTTTTCAAAATGCCCTCACTATGTCCCTCTTCCTAGTCTCTCTCCCCTTCCCCCCTCTCTCATGTGCATCGCACGTGACATCCACTAGTATTGCATAAAGCAACTCAACCACTCACATGAAAGAACTAGCGTATTCCAAACTATTACTGTTGATCTAAAGCTAAATATAATGCACATAGGACACACAATCCAATTCTGAGGGGGCAATCTATTAAATTCACCAAAGAGTAAAATTTCCCTAATTGCTCTGACAAAACAACAGAATGCATGATCACAATCCCTCATTTGAGCCGAGATACAACATGCAATTGTCTTGTTATTTGATAAATAAATCAAATATAAGGCTAGTAAGCTATAGATACCAGAACTTTGAGGATTCTATCACATTTGTGTAAGAAAAACATCGAATTCTCAATTCTCGAACTGGCAATCCTACTCATTTCAAATTGTACAAAATAGTGACCCACCTTAGGCTTGAGCACTAATCCGCGATAACTAAAAGCAATTAAATGCAATCCACTAAAATTAAATAACCATCTATTTAAATGTCATTAGAATCGCTATGATCGGGCAACTTTCGTGGCTACACAATTGAAATCAATTAAATGCAATCCACTAAATTAATTAACCAACTATTTAAAAGCCATTAGAATCACTATGATCGGGCAACTTTTGTGGCTACACAATTGTTAAAGATTTCGGATTAGAATGCTGGCCGAGATCCGTAACCCCATATGATCGATCGTCAAGGAAAAAAAATGGTTCCCAATTATTGGACCATAAAATTTCAGTTTTTTCATGTTAATTATTAAAGAGTTTTTTTATTTAGGGGAAGTGATTTAAAACTCTCGATAGTATGTACTATCGAGAGGTAAGGACGCACGATGAAAAATCCAAAGGTGGCAACCAACAAGTGGAGCCCACCATTTACAGAATGTTCAACTTGTGGCCGTTGGATTTAAAAACATGCGGCCTTGCTCTCGATAGTACCTACTATGGAGAGTTTTCCATCACTTTCCTTTATTTAATAGTCCGCTCTTCAAGATTTGAGGCGACTTGACTCAACTCGAAACTCAGTCGAGTAACTTGGTCAAGTTTTGAGTTGACTTGCCAAAATTTTGAAGTATAGTTGTATGTTTTATTGAGATTCTGCTTCTTAGAGGGGGCTTTAACACTCTTCTTGTTTTGCTTGATGGGAAGATTTCTTTTGAGGAGAGATAATTTTTTCTTGTTAGGAGGAGAGTTGGAACCACTTCCTATATAGGGTCCCAAAATCTTATCAATCAAAGATTCTTCTAGGTCTGAATAATCAATGGTTATTATGCCCTTAAACATGACACGTTAATACGTGTCTAAGGTATAATGAGTTTGGTTAATTACCTTAATGCTTACCATTGCATGATCGGACTCTTACTGACATGTATCGATCAAATAGAAAGATAAATCTGAAATTTAGACAAATCGGACCCGTGATCATTGTGAGGCCATATTATCTTACCGGCATGATTCTCAGGACCATTTCGTTGCATAATTGGTGGGGGTGCTGCCTAGAGGATTAGCGCAATTGGGCGGAGGCACGAGTTTTTAAATTTCCGATTGAGCCTAGCAATAGTCATTAATTGGTTGAAACTAGTGTCCAGATCAGAATCCACACTGAGGCCCTACTGGACACCCTTTCTCTTAGATCCTCACCTCACTGGCCATGCACCTATGCCACTATTGTAGATGTTTCTACCATTCTCCAGCAATTACAGGACCACCACTTACGCACATGACCTTGCCACTCAAGCTCTCCGTAGCAGTATCCATGATTGAAAGTGCTTTCATTTCCAGTTTGGTAATGAAATATGCCGTATAGAGAGCGTGTGTAGGTGCAAGGACTTGTGGTCTGGGGCGTGTGTGTTTGGGTGGGTGGGTGGGTGGGTGGGTAGGGTATAGTGTTTAATTTGTGTGTAACAAACAAAAGGAAATATGCCGTACGCATGTTCAGCAATTATACATGCCAAAATCCGCATGCAATTTATTATTAAAGGAATAAGCACTAGCAAGCCATTTCCCTTTCGAAACATGGACAATTCATGAAGTAAGTGCTTCTATTTCCGGGGATTCTTACTAGTGAGTCACTTTAGTGGAGTTCGCAGCAAGTCATTAGCAGGAATCTAAAAAAAAAGAAGGGGGGATTTTTTGAAGCATAATTCTTGCAGAGATCCCACTTTGGTTTTATGAAGCATAATTCTTGCTGAAATGCTCGCCCCAATCAGTCTTTCTCAGACGCAAGATGGTGATAACAAGTGCCAAATCATTTCCCTGTCACGTGTTGCACATACTCTGTGTGTTTGGAAAAAATTAATTTATTGCGTTTCGGGCTAGCACTCCTCTAATTCCTGAAACTGAACCTTGTAAAAAAAAAAAGGTGCAACAGTAGACGCACCATTCTTGAAAAGACCATAAACAAGTGGAGCATGGTGTTACGATCAAAGTTGTTAAGTATTGTCATGACCGTGATAATGGGCCAGGATGACCTGAGCATAGGCATGGGATGTCAATGCAGTGCCTAGGAGATAGGTGATCCACTATGCAAGCGATAGCGCAGCGTGGTACAAGGTTGGTGCCTTAGTGTTGAGGTACCGAAGTGAAGGGACACAGAGGTGTCTTGATGTTATGTACGAGGTACTGTGGTTTGGGTGAAGTGCACACGAAGAGTTAAAGGTTGAAGCTTGATTTTGGTGCTTGGTCGGACACATGTAGGCGAGTGTTGTGTAGCCCACATGATATGTTGGAAGTAGGGCCGATAGTACCTTCATTCGAAGAGGAAGTTAATACGAGTTCAATGATACAGACGGTTTGTGGAGATTCAATGTATTGTTCCATAAAAGACCAGTATGACTCCTCCAGCAATGGTGATTGTGAACACGAGATTTCGCCCTCACAAGATGTGGTTTGATTTAGAGTCACCACCTATTAATTCGGAAGGGATAAGTCCCCGATTTGTGGATAAGGTCATAATTAGTGGTAGAGGTTTAGGTAAGAGGTTTCGTTAAGTTCGGGGAAGGTGTTAGGCACCCCAAAACTTCTTTTTATAATGGTTCCCTACTTTCTAGGTGTAAGCCAATTTAAGTCAAAATTGTTCAAATGTCCAAGTAGTTAAGATAATACTAACCCAAGAAAGAGAAAGCTAACTAGGGTCGAACCCAGATTGGATTGCCTACGTACTCACAAGGGTGAGATCAGACTGAGCGTAGTTCTGGCACATAAGCCTGTGTCAAGGTTAGGGGACATGTGTGTGTGCACTAAGGGTGACTAATGGTCTAACCCAGAGGTTAGGGTTAAGTTGACCAGGTTGGTCAAGTGCATGGTTTGAGCCCGGTAGGCATAAGGTTAGTCCGGTAGAGTAAGGATTAGTCCGATAGACCAAGGTTAGGCCTAATAGGCCAATGGGTAAGTTTGATAGACTTAAAATAGGCCCGGTAGGCTAAGAGTAAATTTAACCAAGGTTAGAGTTGCTAACCGGGGTTAAGGGTTAAACTAACCATGATTAGGATTGCTAACCACAGTTGAGAGTGATCAAGTTAAGCCCGGTTGGCTGAGGTTGGGTCAGGTAAGCTAAGGGTGAGCCTGGTAGGCTAAGAGATTAGGTTCGGTAGGCGAAAAACGGATTTAACAGAGGTTAGGGTTGTTAACCAGAGTTAAATAGGAAGTCAACCATGGTTAGAGTTGCTAACCATGGTAAGGAGGCCAAAGTAGAATCATTTTGGACACTTCGCAATATTTTTGAATATTTTTAGAATTTTTCATATTTTTCTAAGGGTTAACAGGTGCTTAACCATGGTTGAAAGTTAACCGGGTTAGGTTAATCCCAATTAAATGGTCTAGGCAAGTCAGGGTGGGCCCAGAGAGCATGACAGGGCGTAGAGTGGCCTCCTACCTGGTCTGAGTCCTGTGCAAAGCCCAAGATACATAAATTCAATAATGGTGGTAAAGATATTACCACTATTACTGAAGCATCTCTAGGGTGGTTTTGTAGGCCAATGGTTGAGTTAGGAGTGAACCCAAGGGGTGCTGGACCCACAGGGTTAAAGAGGGAAGTCCAGAGAGTTTTTTGAACCTTTGGTGGGCCTAGGGGAAGGTTTGGAATGGGCCCAAAAGTGAGCTCAAACTCATTGTGTTTGGTAACTCAAGAATGACTGTCTACCGCCATTCTTGACAGTCTCTAGTTTAGGGTATGTTAAACATGGTTAAGCAGCAAAGGTGACCCTAGAATGACCAGTGTAGAGAGAGGAGGACTTGAAGAGTCCAACCATGACCCTGGAATGGACCAAAGCCCACAAAAAGGGGTGTCAAAGCTACTGTTACCAGGAGGAGTAGGAATGGCGGTAATTATTCTACCGCCATTCCTGGAGTTTTCCAGAAAACCAGAATGTACCCCCTGGGGAAGAACCAGCTTACTTCCAGGGGATCCCTCATTGACTGAGGATCCCTTAGAAGGGTATGGGTGATGTCAAGCATTATGGGGGGCCTTGTACCCAAGCTAAACCATCAAGGGGGTTCCCCATGCCTATGAAGAAGCAGGGGGTCCCCTATCCTTGGTTTTGCAACAATGAGAAAGAATGAAAGGAAAAAGAGGACCCCTAGAATAGGATCAGGGGTCTTTTACAATGCTTTAACAAAAAGGAACAAGAGGGATAGGGGTGCTACCCTGCTGTTACGGCCTCCATAGTGGTGGAAGGTTCTGTGCATAGTGGTAGCTGCCTCAGGAGATTGGTACATGGCTGTGGTACAAGGGTGAGTTTGAGGCAGGCTCCTGCATTACCTAGAGAGGTCTTAGGTGGAGGTTTGGAAGCTAACAGGGCGTGGAGAAGGGCTAGCCGAATCCAAACAGGGGTTTGATATGGAAGTTTTTGGAATGCCCTTTGAACTAAGGAACGGGGGGAGATTTATAGGAAGGAGAGTGTCGCGACCTAAACCCACCCTAAGAGTTAGAGTGAACTTTGGATGACTAATCATGACTTACATGACTTGCTTGACCAAATTAACCTGCAAAAGACCTGGAGCATACACAATAGAGGACAATAATAGCAGAAACATAAACTATAAAGCACAGCGGAAGACTAACAAACCTCTATGTATATATACCACAGGATCCAAGTTTATACAAAAAGATACACAAAAGAAAGTGCAGACATGCCTGCCAAAATACATAAATCTAACTCTCAAGCTCACCCACAGCTATCCACTCAGAATCTACCACCACCTAATAGTAGCCCTTGCCCTGAGGATCCTCCACAGGCTCCTCAACGTACTCCTCCTCCACCCATGGGCCAGGAGCACAGACATCGAATGGAGCAGTAGCTCCCTCAATACCTGCTGACATAAGAAGTATGGCTGAGCATGGAATACTCAGCGGGTACCAAATACTAACCAACAGTCATAGCATACAGATAGTATACATAAGGAAGGAAGCAATTTGCATATATAAAACAGGAACAATTCATATCATACAAGAAGGTAAAGCATTTCATAATCATGCTTGCATTTCGTAAAAGCCGATAAAATCATTGAAAACATCGTGCAGTTGACTCGACTTAAAACACCCTTTTCGTGTTTGAAAACTTGTCTTGTCTGTCTTGTCTTGTCGTGTCATGTCGTATCATGCGTGTCATGCCATGTCATGCTTGCTTAGAAAATAAACTACTTGTGAGGGAAGGGAGACCCTTCTTCCTAAATGCTCATGCTTGCCATGCCGTGTATCTTATTTGCTTGGAAGATAAACTACTTGTGAGGGAAGGGAGACCCTTCTTCCTAAATGATCATGCTTGCCATGCCATGTTCCATGCTTGCTTGGAAATATAAACTACTTGTGAGGGAAGGGAGACCCTTCTTCCTAAATGCGCTTGCGAGGGAAGGGAAACCCTTCTTTATGATGTGTACTTGCGAGAGAAGGGAGACCCTTCTTTATGCTTGCTACTCTTGTTCTTGCCAAAAGCGAAGTGAAACATATCATAGGATATGCCCCACCTCTAAGTTTCATTCTTGAAAATAACGATAATTCATGTTAGGCATTCCATGCTCGTGGAATCGTGTGCATACTTGCATTGGAATTTAAATATGACATTTAGGGATTTCACAATATATAGCATGTTGCAATTTAAACAATAAGCGTTTATAACATTTTAAGGAAAACAAGAACTCACACTATCATAAGCCCTAACAAGTTCATAAGTAATTAAGCATGCATTTTCTTAATTTATCCTTCGTTTTATTCACCTTGACATTGCATCAAGCATAGTGTCGCGACCCAAAACCCACCCTAGGAGTTAGAGTGAATCGTGGACGACTAAATCATGACTTACATGACTTGCTTGACAAGCCACCTGCAAAACACCGACAGAGCATATACAATAGAGAATAACAGCGGAAGCATAACTATAAGACACAGCGGAAGTCTAACAAACCTCTAAGTATATACACATGGTCCAAGTTTTAATACAAAGAAATCAAAACAAAGAAAGTGCGGACATGCCTGCCAAAATACATGGATATAATCACTCATGCTCACCCACAGCTAATCCACTCAGAATCTAACACCTCCTACTGATAACCCTCTACGGGAGGTTCCTCCAAAGGCTCCTCGACGTACTCCTCCTCCACCCATGGACCAGGAGCACAAACATCAAATGGAGCAGCAGCTCCCTTAGAACCTGCCGACATAAGAAGTACGGCTGAGCATGGAATACTCAGCGGGTACTAAATACTAACCAACAGTTATAGCAAGAGATAGCAATGCATACCCAGGAAAAAATATAGATATATATGAATCAGGAACAGTTAATATCATACAAAGAAATAAGGAAATTCATAATCATGCTTGCAGTTCATGAAAAGCCGATAAAATCCTTGAAAAACACCATGCACTTGACTTGACTTAAAATACCCTTCGCGTAATTGGGAACTTATTTACCATGTCATGCTTGTCATGCTTGTATCATGCGTGCCATGTCATGCTATGCGTGCCATGTGTGTATCATGCTTGCTTATTCGAAATTTAAACATGTTCACATGCCTAGTTTCCGTTCATAGTCCGTCGCAACTAGTATCCTATATGCTGAATGATATGCCTAGTTGCCGTTCATAGTCCGTCGCAACTAGTATCCTATATGCTGAATGATATGCCTAGTTGCCGTTCATAGTCCGTCGCAACCAGTACCCTATATGTAGATGGGTATGCCTAGTTGCCGTTCATAGTCCGTCGCAACTAGCATCCATGCGTGTCATGCCATGCCATGAGTGTCATGAAATGCTATGCTATGCGTGTCATGCGATGCTATGCCATGCGTGTAATGCGATGCCATGCCATGCGTGTAATGCGATGGGATGGGAGACCCTTCCCTATGTAATGCATGATCATCTTGTCCTTGACAAAAGTGAAGTGAAACATATCGTAGGATATGCCCCACCTCTACATCTCATCCTTTAAAACATCGGTAAATCACGTCGTTTCATGCCGTGCTCGTGTAATCGTGTACACACTTGCAATGGAAATTAAATATGACATTTTGGGGAATTCACAATACATTGCACATCCCCATATATACAAGTAATAAATTAAACAATTTAGGGAAAGCGCGAAAACACACTACCATAACCCTAGCAATTTCCATGAATGTTTAAGCATGCAATTTCTTTATTTATTATTCATTTCATTCATCTTGGCATTTCATCAAACATGGTGTGTTTATTATTGATTTACCCTACAACATGCTTTTCTAGATGGGTTTTACTCAAATCATGCATGTATGTTCATTATTGGAACAATGCCCTCCCTATTTTAATCATCACAACACAACCATTGGCATCCAATCGCCCATTCCATCTCCATTCACCATTCACAACCATCCATCTCATAGCACATGTGTAAATAAAGGAAAATAAAGAGAAATAAAGGGAAAAGAGGAACTATAACTAGGAGGGTAGCAAGAAGTACCGACCTTGATCAAGTGAGGAAGAAATCCCCTTCCAAAAATGACCGTGAGTTGCTGCCCTAGCTTGAGGAGATGCTCCTCACGAGCTTGTGCCTTGATCTTGAAGAAAAATGGGCTTGAGTTGAGTGTGGGTTCACAAACCCCTTGATTTCTCTCAAAAATGGAAACCCTAGGTTTAGGAATCGCCCTCTCCTCTCTTCTTATCTCCCAATCTCTCTAAGTGTCGAAATGAAGCCCTAAATGTAGCACCCCGAACTTTTTCATCCTTAATGAATAGCACCATCGTAGCTAATTGGCCGTGTTTGTAGTCTAATTAATAAATAAGGGAGAAATCGGAAATTTCGAAATGTTAGAAATGTTCGTTTTCGAAAGACGGATCCAACGCAAGTTGAATCGTCGAAATCCGACGAGCGAGTCAAAAGATATGGTCAAAACAGTCCAGACATACAGAGAACCGATCGCTCGGTCCAGTCAGCGATCGATCGGTCCATAACCGATCGATCGGTAGCTATCGCACGGTCAGAAATTTTGTATGGGGAAATTTTCCAGAGAGTGAGTTTTTGACCGGTCGATCGGTCATAAACACCGATCGCTCGGTAGGCAACCGATCGATCGGTCATAAACAACCGATCGCTCGGTCTTCGCGTTTTTGCAGAAATTTCAGTAAGGGCGTTTTCATCTTTTGGGTGTTAAACCCTTACCCATAAGGGTTTGCTCGACCCTTTGAGCCCTCATTCACAACCCTTAGACATTTTGAGAGCTAGAGAGTGAGAAGAAGAGGGTTTTGATCTAGGGTTTCCATTGAGGAAGAAATCAAAGGGGTGGACCATCCTAGGTCGTCCTCAAACTTGGATTTGCTTCAAGTTCAAGGCTTGGATTCTCCAAATCCAACTTCAAGCTCGTGTGGAGTACCTCTTCCAAGCTAGGGCAGCGTTTCTACATCATCCTCAAGGATTTTTCTTTCCCTTTTCAAGGTTAGTACACTCTTCCTAGTTACTTTGGTAATAACCTAGGATTTTCCTAAGTAAATATGTGTTAGATCTTCCCCATTACTCCCTTGTGTTGGTATATGCTAAATTCCTAAAACATAAACAAGATAATACAAACAAAGGGTGGAATGTATGAATGGATGAGGAGTGGAGGCGATTGGATGCCATGTTGTGATGTATTGAATGATGGAAAAATGGTGGAAGGGCATATTACGCATAATGAACACACCCCAAGTGTTTGATGAAATGTTCGAATGAGAAAATATGAAATAACTAAAGGTAAAAAGGTTGAATACCACATGTTTGATAGAATGCACGAATAAATTAAGATTTGAAAGCATGAGTCACATAAATGTTCCCCATTTGGTAAGTTGTATACATGTGTTTATTTCGCTTCTTAAATTCTCCTGTGAGTTGGGAATTGTTAAAATGCTATATGTCATCATGATTTCACGATTGCTATGCACGAGCACGTATGTAGATGGAGGATATTGTCAAGGAGGTTGGTAGCCCCGGTTAAGGGTGCTAACCTCTGGCTCATAAGAAACGTATTGCATTGTCAAGGGGGTTGGTAGCCCAGGGATCATGCGGGTACTAACCCCTGGCTCATAAGAAAGGACTCGGAAATGTTGCACTGTCAAGGAGATTGGTAGCCTCGGTTAAGGGCGCTAACCTCTGGCTCATAAGAAAGGAAATGGTATTGTCAAGGAGGTTGGTAGCCCCGGTTAAGGGTGCTAACCTCTGGCTCATAAGAAAGGAAATGGTATTGTCAAGGAGGTTGGCAGCCCCGGTTAAGGGTGCTAACCTCTGGCTCATAAGAAAGGAAGTGGTATTGTCAAGGAGGTTGGTAGCCCCGGTTAAGGGTGCTAACCTCTGGCTCATAAGAAAGGAAAAGGTATTGTACTGTCAAGGAGGCTGGTAGCCCAGGGATGTGCGGGTGCTAGCCTCTGGCTCATAAGAAGTGTATTGTACTGTCAAGGGGGTTGGTAGCCCAGGGATGTGCGGGTGCTAACCCCTGGCTCATAAGAAAGGTATTGTACTGTCAAGGAGGTTGGTAGCCCAGGGATATGCGGGTGCTAACCTCTGACTCATAAGAAATATTGAAAGGACAACTCAAAGAGGAATTGTATGATGCATAGACACGTTTTAGTTTCATAATAATTATGACTTGATAAAATGTTTATGTATGAGGTTGCTAGAAATGATTATGAACTATACTCCTCCCATTACTTGTATATGATGTTGTTCGTTATTACCATTGTTAGTTAGGGGCTTGTACTCGCTGAGTATTCCATGCTCAGCTGTACTTTCATGTCGGCAGGTACCCGAGTCCCTCTCGACATTTGTGATCCAGGTCCTTGGATAGAGGAGGACTATGGCGAGTAGGAACCTTATGAGGATCTAGTAGTCGAGCCTCAGGCGGAGGCGAGAGACTTAGACCATTGGCCCCACGGGGATGACTATTGAGCGAGACAGAGTTGTATTTTGTCTTTTGTATTTTGTTAGGTGGGCCTGTCCACCTTAGACTTAGACGTGTTTTGTATTTATGTTAACTTGGAATACTACTATTTGGATCATTATAAAGAAAAGAAAATTTTAGTTTTCGCTTCCGCAAATTATGTTTAGCTTCCGCGCTCTAATTATCATTATTTAGTACCTTATTTATCTTGTTCATTACAGGATGGTTTGGCAGGTTTGTATAGTCCACCTAAAGTATCCCTAAACTCTTAGGGGGTATTTTGGGGCGTGACACTAAAGGCTCGGGTTAAACTTTTAAGGTAAGAGTGAACCGACCAAAAGACCATAATACCCTTATTGAAATTTCTGCAAAAACGCGAGTACCGAGCGATCGGTGTTAATGACCGATTGATCGGTTGCCTACCGATCGATCGGCTAAAATTTCACTCTCTGGAAAATTTCCCCATACAAAAATCTTGACCAGTCGATAGCCTCCGAGCGATCGGTTTTGGACCGATCGATTGCTCCATGGACCGAGCGATCGGTGGTCTGCAGGTCCAAACTGTTTTGGCCATAACTTTTGACTCGTTCGTCTGATTTTGACGATTCAACTTGCGTTGGGTTCGTACTTCGAAAATGAACATTTATGATGTTTTGGAATTTCCAATTTCTTCCTTATTTATTAATTATACCTCTTTAAAGGCAAAATGGCAACGAAAGTGTCATGCATTAAATGTGAAAAGGTCCGGGGCTCTACTCATAGGGTGTGTCCAATATTTATTTAAACCTAAATCATGCTTTTCTAGGTGGGTTATACTCCCGTCATACATGTTTGTTCATTATGGATACAATGCCCTCCCCATTTCATTCATCGCAACCATACATACGGCATCCAATCGCCCATTCACATCCACAACCATCCATTCATCCCATTAGGTTTATATGTGATGAAAACAATAAAGAAGAAGGGAATAAAAGAGGTATGAACTAGGAGGGTAGCAAGAGATACCGACCTTGAAAAACAAGGGAGAGAATCCCCTTCCAAAACGTCCGTGAGTCACTGCCCTAGCTTGGAGAAACTGCTCCTCGCGTGCTTGAACCGGAGTCTTGAAGCAATCCAAGCTTGAGGTGATCTAGGGTTCAAAAACCCTTTGATTTCTTCTCAAAAATCAAACCCTAGGTTTTGAAATCTCCTTCTCTTCTCTCTTCCTCTCTAATATTTTCTAATTATGGTAAATGAGCCCTAAAGGCTCGGGCAAACCTTAATAGGAAAGGGTATAACACCCAAATGCTGAAAATGCCCTTAATGAAATTCTGCAAAAACGCGAAGACCGAGCGATCGATTGCCTACCGAGCGATTGGTGGATTGACCGAGCTCTCGATCAAAAACAATCTCTCTAGAAAATTTCCTCATACAAAATTTTCAACCAGTCCATAGCTACCGATCGATCGGTTGTGGACTGATCGATTGCTGAATGGACCGAGCGATCGGTTGCTCTGCAAACTTGATCCTGAGCCCATTTTTCTCACCCATTTCACTACTTAAACTGATCCTAGTTCTCTTTTGACCTTTCCTAAACATGACTAGGGTCTCTTTAAAGCTTGTATATGTGCTTAAATAATTAATTAAATTAATTATAACATTCTTGACACAATTTTCTCAAAGTTCCAAATTTCCATTTCATGAATTTGAGATTACATAGGCCACATGCCTTGGCACACATACCAAGACATGTACGAAAAGTTCCAGGGTTCTACATCCTCCCCCCCTTATAAAAATTTCATCCTCGAAATTTGGACGACACATGGATTACAAACCAAACAAAATTACAAGTCATATACAAGCCTTTTCAAACAACTCGAGATACTTCGCTTTGACTTTGGCCTCTCGCTCCCACATAGTCTCTTCTCGAGCGTAATGTTGCCATTGCACGAGAACCAATGGGATAGACTTGTTGTGAAGAACTTGATCTCTCTAATCCAAGATATGAACCGGCTTCTCAACCAAAGTGAGATCTTCTTGGATTTCCAACGGTTCCAACTCTAGTACATGCGAAGGGTCGGCAATGTATTTCCGAAGCATAGACACATGGAAAACGTTGTGAACCGTGGCCATGTGAGGTGGAAGAGCTACCCTGTAAGCAACCTCACCAACTCGCGTGATGATCTCAAACGGGCCAACATATCGAGGACTAAGCTTGCCTCGCCGGCCAAATCTCATAATCCCCTTGCTAGGAGATACCTTCACAAAGACTTGATCCCCAACCTGGAATTCCAAGTCCCTACGGCGCGTGTCCGCATAGCTCTTTTGACGATCTTGAGTGGCTTTCAACCAATCCCGGATGATCTTGACTATACTAGCAGTTTGCTCGATCAACTCCAGACCCAACACCTTCCTCTCTCATACCTTATCCCAATAGAGAGGAGACCTGCAGCTTCGCCCATATAAGACCTCAAATGGTGCAATTTGGATGCTCGCCTGATAGCTATTGTTATAGGCGAATTCAACCAAAGGCAAGTGTTCTTCCCAACTGCCCTTGAAATCCAGCATACACGCTCGAAGCATGTCTTCGATGATTTGGTTCACCCTCTCGGTTTGTCCGTCCGTTTGTGAATGAAAGGCGGTGCTGAAATCAAGTTGGGAACCCATGGCTTCCTGAAAAATCTTCTAGAATCTTGATGTGAATCTCGGATCCCGATCTGAGACAATATTGACTGGCACCCCGTGCAGCCTAACTACTTCCTTGATGTACAGAGCAGCCAACTGATTAGAATTGAACGTGGTCCAGTAAGGTAAGAAATGCGCGGACTTTGTCAAACGGTCCAGCACAACCCCAATCGCATCTGAGCCCCTTGCCGTCTTTGGCAAGGCAACTATGAAGTCCATGGATATGTGCTCCCATTTCCACTCGGGAATAGGGAGAGACTGTAACAGGCCTGCGGGCCGCATGTGCTCTGCTTTCACCTGCTGGCACACCAAATACCATGCCACATATTCCGCAACATCCCTCTTCATATTCCGCCACCAAAAGTGACTCTTGAGGTTCCGGTACATCTTTGTACCCCCTGGATGCACCGTGTACTTTGCCCGGTGGGCTTCATCCATAATCTCTCTTCGAAGATCCGCATTGGCAGGAACACAAAGCCTTCCCTTGAATGTGATAGTACCTCGGCTAGTGAGAGAGAAGTCTTCACTACCCTTGGCAACTTCCTTGTCCCGATAAGCCAATAATTCAGCATCCATGGCTTGGTATTCTTGGATCAAATCTATAATGTATGGCCGAACCGTGACATTTGCTAAAACAGGACCGTGAACTGTATCATTCATACTAATGTCCAGATTTGCCAAATCCTCCAATAATCTCCATTCTTGCACCAACATGTGTGCTAATAACCCCGAAGGTCTTCTACTCAAGGCGTTCGCTACAATGTTTGCTTTGCCCGGGTGGTATTGGATGGAGCAGTCATAGTCTTTCAAAAATTCTATCCAACGCCGTTGCCTTAGATTTAGCTCCTTTTGGGAAAAGAGATATTTGAGGCTCTTGTGATCCGTATACACATAGAATTCTACCCCGTACAAGTAATGTCGCCAAATCTTAAGCGTAAACATGACTGCGGCAAGTTCCAAGTCGTTCATGGGGTAATTCTTTTCATGCTCTTTCAATTGCCTCGATGCATAGGCAATGACTTTCTTGTGTTGCATGAGCACACACCCAAGTCCAACATGTGAGGCATCACTGTACACCTCATAACCACCATGTCCAGATGGAACTGTAAGGATGGGGGCCGTGGTAAGCCTCTTCTTCAGTTCCGTGAAACTGATCTCGTACTTATCACTCCATACAAACTTGGCGTTCTTCCTTGTCAAATAAATGAGTGGTGCTGCAAGGCTGGAGAAACTCTCTACGAATCTCCTATAGTAGCCTGCCAACCCAAGGAAACTACGTATCTTTGTAACACTCTTGGGCCTCGTCCAACTCATGACTGCCTCTATCTTCTTCGGATCTACCAAAATGCCTTCCTCGGATACAACATGGCCTAGGAATGCCACCTCTTCCAACCAAAACTCACACTTACTGAGTTTGGCGTACAGCTTGTGCTCTCTCAACATCTCCAAAACAAGACGAAGGTCTCGCATGTGATCTTCTCGTGTCTGGGAATATATCAAGATGTCATCGATAAACACGATCACACATCGATCAAGACATGACTGGAACACCCGGTTCATCAAATCCATAAAGGCTGCCGACGCGTTCGTGAGACCAAAAGGCATCACCAAGAACTCGTAGTGTCCGTATCGAGTCCGGAAAGCAGTTTTGGGAATATCTTCCGCCTTAATCTTCAACTGGTGATAGCCTGATCGAAGATCTATCTTAGAGAAAAATTTTGCTCCCTTCAACTGATCAAACAAGTCATCAATCCTAGGCAATGGATACCTATTCTTTATAGTGACCTTGTTCAATTACCGATAATCGACGGACATCCGCATCGAGCCATCTTTCTTCTTAACGAATAACACCGGGGCACCCCACGGTGAGACACTTGGTCGAATGAAACCAAGGCCTTGTAATTCCTCCAACTGTGTCTTCAACTCCTTGAGTTCAATAGGGGCCATTTTATACGGAGCCCTGAAAATAGGAGCTGTGCCTGGTGCAAGCTCGATTATAAACTCAATCTCCTTGTCTGGAGGCAATCCTGGCAACTCCTCTGGAAACACATCCAGGAATTCACTCACGACTAGAATAGTCGAAGAGTCCTTTGCCTCGGGGTTTGCTACACTCAACGACGCAAAGCGAGCAATATCTCTACTTTTCAACCCCCGAAAATGAAATGGCTTGCCTTCCACTGGTCGGAATAGTACCATCTTTTCAAAACAAGCCACATGCCCATGATGCGCTGCTAACCAATCCATTCCCAAGATGACATTGAAGTCTTGAAATCCGAGGATGATTAGATCAACCGCCAACTCGTGGCTCCCTACTTGAACCACACTGTTTCTATACACTTTATCAGCCAATACTGTCTTGCCGAGAGGAGTCGAAATGGCTAACTCCGGTTCTAACTGACTAGGCTCCACAGAAAAGCCTTCTGAAAAACTTGGCGAGACAAACGAATGAGTAGACCCGGTATCAATCAACACTCGAGCCAAGCACTCATTGACTAGTAAGGTTCCTGAAATTTTAACTAGCTAAGTCAATCCATGCATCAACAACGTATACATGTCGGTATATATATACATATAATCATGCCATATACGTACATAATCGAATAATCCATAACAAAATTTTTAAGGATAATTAAATAAACTACAACTGCGTACCTTGCACTACATCGTCAGATGCAAGTGCATCACCCTCTGTCAAGGCAAAAACTCACCCCTGGTTCGCCTAGCGAGACAGAGGTGTAGAACGTGCAGGCTGAGAGGAAGCTTGGTGTGATCCTGCTAGGCGTGCTGGGGGCCTAATCCCTTGAGACTGGCCTAGCAAATGCCGAGTAGGGCAATCCTTGATCATATGGCCCTGGCGACCGCAATGATAACATCCACCCGATGCTCTTCGGCAATCTCCTGCCGGATGCATTCGGCCGCATGAAGTGCAGACCTCATATGAGTAAGTCAGAGGAACTAGAGGTGAAGCGTACCTCGCCACCTGAGGTGCAACTGGCCGTGGAGCTGGAAGAGCCTGAGGTCGCGGTGCCTGAGGCATGTACGGCCGTGGAACTGGTGGCGCATAAGATGGCCTCATCGGTGGTGCTGGCCACGTGTACTGATAAGGGCCGGTACGAGCCCGCCTCTCTAGAGGTGCTGAACTACTAGGTTGGCCTCTCGCTAACTCCCTCTTCTTAAACACCGCTTCAGAATTGGCCTCGACCAATAAGGCCTTGTCTACTACCTCAGGGTAGGTAGCATGTCTGAAAACCGAAACCTTCTCCATGATAACATCCTTGAGCCCTTGCTCAAACCTTCTCACTTTCATTGCCTCAGTAGCAACCATGTGAGGCGCAAATCTAGAGAGCTCCGAGAACTTGGCTTCATAAGCGGCCACAGTCATCGAAACTTGCTCTAGGTTGATGAACTCTCTTTCTTTCTTTTCCCGTGCTCCAACAGGAAAATACTTTTTGTAAAATGTATCCTTGAACTCATCCCAAGTCCAAGGTTGACCCTGCATGGTCAAATCTCGCGTCCTCAATGCGGACAACCACCAATGGTGGGCCTCGCCCTCTAGCATGAAAACAGCCCATGCTACTTTCTCTTCCACTGTCGGAGAGAGAACCATAAATATCTTTTCCACTTGGAGGATCCAAGCCTCCACCGTAAGAGGGTCCACACTCCCATGGAATGATGGAGGCCTCAATCTCCTGAATGCCTCAATCCCAGTTGTACGATATACTGGAGCTGCCGGCGGTGGAGTAGGTGTCGCTGATGAAGGTATAGTTTGCCGAGCCGCCAGGATAGCGAGAGTCTCAGCAATAGAGCCTAAGACTTGAGAGAGGTTCGGCTGCTCATCCTCATCTCTAGAAGAAGATGAAGCTCTGGTGTGTGGTCCACGACCTCGTGTGCCCCGCCTCATGACTAAAGTCCTGAGAACAATAGCACCACATGAGTCTCACTTGAAACCACAATTTATCACAGTTCCATTTCACAATAATTCAATTTGTATTAGTTGTATAATACTAATATACATCGCATCACAACCATCGGTGTATTTATAATGCTATACCTTGGTGTTCTAGCGTTCCTAAGACTCGTACTTAGTTGAAACAACCATTTTGACTAAGACTAAAGTTTAGTCTTACACTTGGAACAAGACTCGCTTTCGACTTACTTCCTTCTTAACTTGTTTCCGGGCATATGCTCTTGTCAAACCGTGGTATTAGATTCTAAGTGACCCTAGAGACCTAAAGCCTAAGCTCTGATACCACTTCTTGTCGCGACCCAAAACCCACCCTAGGAGTTAGAGTGAACTTTGGACGACTAATAATGACTTACATGACTTGCTTGACCAAAATAACCTGCAAAAGACCTGGAGCATACACAATAGAGGACAATAATAGCGGAAACATAAACTATAAAGCACAGCGGAAGACTAACAAACCTCTATGTATATATACACACAGGATCCAAGTTTATACAAAAAGATACACAAAAGAAAGTGCATACATGCCCGCCAAAATACATAAATCTAACTCTCAAGCTCACCCACAGCTATCCACTCAGAATCTACCACCACCTAATAGTAGCCCTCGCCCTGAGGATCCTCCATAGGCTCCTCAACGTACTCCTCCTCCACCCATGGGCCAGGAGTACAGACATTGAATGGAGCAGTAGCTCCCTCAGTACCTGCCGACATAAGAAGTACGGCTGAGCATGGAATACTCAGCGGGTACCAAATACTAACCAACAGTCATAGCATACAGATAGTATACATAAGGTAGGAAGCAATTTGCATATATAAAACAGGAACAATTCATATCATACAAGAAGGTAAAGCAGTTCATAATCATGGTTGCATTTTGTAAAAGCCAATAAAATCCTTGAAAACATCGTGCACTTGACTCGACTTAAAACACCATTTTCGTTCTTGAAAACTTGTCTTGTCTGTCTTGTCTTGTCGTGTCATGTCGTATCATGCGTGTCATGCGTGTCATGCCATGTCATGCTTGCTTGGAAAATAAACTACTTGTAAGGGAAGGGAGACCCTTCTTCCTAAATGCTCATGCTTGCCATGCCGTGTATCTTGTTTGCTTGGAAGCTAAACTACTTGTGAGGGAAGGGAGACCCTTCTTCCTAAATGATCATGCTTGTCATGCCATTTTCCATGCTTGCTTGGAAATATAAACTACTTGTGAGGGAAGGGAGACCCTTCTTCCTAAATGCGCTTGCGAGGGAAGGGAAACCCTTCTTTATGATGTGTACTTGCGAGGGAAGGGAGACCCTTCTTTATGCATGCTAGTCTTGTTCTTGCCAAAAGTGAAGTGAAACATATCGTAGGATATGCCTCACCTCTAAGTCACGTTCTTGATAATAACGATAAATCATGTCAGGCATTCCGTGCTCGTGGAATCGTGTGCACACTTGCATTGGAATTTAAATATGACATTTGGGGATTTCACAATATATAGCATGTTGCAATTTAAACCATAAGCACTTATGACATTTTAAGGAAAACAAGAACTCACACTATCATAAGCCCTAACAAGTTCATAAGTAATTAAGCATGCATTTTCTTAATTTATCCTTCGTTTTATTCACCTTGGCATTTCATCAAGCATAGGGTGTGTCCAATATTTATTTAAACCTATATCATGCTTTTCTAGGTGGGTTATACTCCCATCATACATGTTTGTTCATTATGGATACAATGCCCTCCCCATTTCATTCATTGCAACCATATATACGGCATCCAATCGCCCATTCACATCCACAACCATCCATTCATCCCATTAGGTTTATATATTATGAAAACAATAAAGAAGAAGGGAATAAAAGAGGTATGAACTAGGAGGGTAGCAAGAGATACTGACCTTGAAAAACGAGGGAAAGAATCCCCTTCCAAAATGTCCGTGAGTCTCTGCCCTAGCTTGGAGAAACTGCTCCTCGCATGCTTGAACCGGAGTCTTGAAGCAATCCAAGCTTGAGGTGATCTAGGGTTCACAAACCTTTTGATTTCTTCTCAAAAATCAAACCCTAGGTTTTGAAATCTCCTTCTCTTCTCTCTTCCTCTCTAATATCTTCTAAGTGTGGTAAATGAGCCCTAAAGGCTCGGGCAAAACCTTAATAGGAAAGGGTATAACACCCAAATGCTGAAAATGCCCTTAATGAAATTATGCAAAAACGCGAAGACCGAGCGATCGGTGGATTGACCGAGCTCTCGGTCAAAAACAATCTCTCTGGAAAATTTCCCCATACAAAATTTTCAACTAGTCGATAGCTACCGATCGATCGGTTGTGTACCGATCGATCGCTGAATGGACCCGAGCGATCAGTTGCTCTGTAAACTTGATCCTGAGCCCATTTTTCTCACCCATTTCACTACTTAAACTGATCCTAGTTCTCTTTTGACCTTTCCTAAACATGACTAGGGTCTCTTTAAAGCTTGTATATGTGCTTAAATAATTTATTAAATTAATTATATCATTCTTGACACAATTTTCTCAAAGTTTCAAATTTTCATTTCATGAATTTGAGATTACATAGGCTACATGCCTTGGCACACATACCAAGACATGTACGAAAAGTTTCGGGGTTCTACAGAGAGGACCTAGGACATTTTGGGGGTTAAGAGAAAGGTCCTAAACACTGTGGGGGTGGAGAGAAGTGCTGCAGGGGGGTCCCAATTGCGAATTTTGTAGAAATTTAGTAATGGCGGTAGAAACTCTACTGCCATTCTGGCTTTTTTGCTAGAAATGGCCACACCTACTCACACTTGGCTTGAAACACTATACACGAACCTAAATGGGGAAATGGCGGTAAAAAATTTATCGGCATTCTTGAAAATTTTGAAATTTGGGGTGTGAGCTCCACACCAACAGCTCCTAAGGGCATGTGGGCCCATGTTTGGGCCCACGGAGGATTTTGGCCTGATTTTTAGGGTTTTTTGAGTTCTAGGGCTGAATTAGGGTTAGACTACGGTTTACCTAGAGTTTGACTAGGGTTTAGAGTTTACCTAGGGTTTGATTAGCGTTTTGACCAGGGTTTCATCAGGGTTTACCTAAGGTTAGACTAGGGTTTACCTAAGGTTTGACTAAGGTTTAGGGTTTAACTAGGGTTTTGACTAGAGTTTACCTAGGGTTTGGCTAGGGCTTTGACCAGGGGTTGACCAGGGCTTACCTAGGGCTAGGCTAGGGTTTACCTAATGTTAGGATTTGTCCTAGGATTAGGCATAGGGTTTGACCAGGGTTTACCTAAGGTTAGACTAGAGTTTACCTGGGATCAGGGTTTGTCCTAGGGTTAGGCCTAGGGTTTAACCAGGGTTTGATCAGGGTTTACCTAAGGTTGGGCTAGGGTTTACCTAGGGTTAGAATGACTAACCATGGTTAAAATACTTAACCATGATTAAGGGGGGTGTAAAAATTAGGTGCTTACAGTTATGTTTCCTTCTAGTGAAGGGTGAAATGTTTAACATCACTTGAGGAGAAGGGCGTAGCTCTACCTTCCCTTGTGGCACATCTGGGGCCACCCAATGAGAAACCCCAAAGGAGTTGGGGGCGGGCTCTAGGATCCTAAAGGGGATCTTAGAGTCTCCTTGGATGGTTGTTGGAGCATCCAAGGACGGTGCAAAGGAGATGGATATCCTAGTACTGAGCAAGAGCCTTCGAGCAAGATGTTTTACCCTAGTTCGGCCTTTAAGCATTCGGTATCCATCATGGTCATCTAGGAGGGATGCGAGGTATGGTTGGGATACTCGGTCAGAGTATCGAGGATCGCGTAATGGGCATTATGCCCTCAATGCTCGGTAAATGGGGCAGTGATGCTCCTAAGCTATCAGTGATGCGTGGGATGGCCGATAGTCATGTTCGAGAGTATCGGGCCGTGTTGGATGTTCGGCTTGATCGGGGAACCTTAGCATCGTGAGAGAAGCGCGAGACGGAACCTCGGTGATGCGGGAACCTTATGTGTAACGCCCCAAAATACCCCCTAGGAGTTAGGATACTTTGGCGACGTGACCTAACCTTAAATCAACCTGCAAAACACCCACAAAACATATACAATAGAGGATAACAGCGGAAGCATACTATAAAACACAGCGGAAGTCTAACAACCTCTAAGTATATACACATGGTCCAAGTTAATACAAAAGAAAACAAAACAAAGAAAGTGCGGACATGCCCGCCAAAATACATGGACATAATCACTCATGCTCACCCACAGCTAATCCACTCGGAATCTAACACCACCTACTGATAACCCTCTACGGGAGGTTCCTCCAAAGGTTCCTCGACGTACTCCTCCTCCACCCATGGACCAGGAGCACAAACATCAAATGGAGCAGCAGCTCCCTCAGAACCTGCCGACATAAGAAGTACGGCTGAGCATGGAATACTCAGCGGGTACTAAATACTAACCAACAGTCATAGTATACAGATAGCACACATAAAGTAGGAAACAAATTTCATATATAGAACAGGAACAATTTATATCATACAAGGAAGTAAATCAATTTATATTCATGCTTGCATTCAAAAAGACTGATAAAATCCTTGAAAACATCGTGCACTTGACTTGACTTGAAATACCCTTTGCGTGATTGGGAACTTGTTAACCGTGCCATGCTTGTCATGCTTGCATCATGCGTGCCATGTCGTGTCATGCGAGTATCATGCTTGCTTGTTCATAATTTAAACATGTTCACATGCCTAGTTGCCGTTCATAGCCCGTCGCAACTAGCATCCATGCGGAATGTGAATGCCTAGTTGCCGTTCATAGCCCGTCGCAACTAGCATCCATGCGAAATGTGAATGCCTAGTTGCCGTTCATAGCCCGTCGCAACTAGCATCCATGCGAAATGTGAATGCCTAGTTGCCGTTCATAGCCCGTCGCAACTAGCATCCATGCGTGATGTGTGATGCTATGCTATGTGTGTCATGCCATGCTATGCTATGCGTGTCATGCCATGCTATGCTATGCGTGTCATGCGATGCTATGCATGTCATGCGAGGGGATGGGAGACCTTTCCCTATGAAATGCATGATTATCTTGCCCTTGTCAAAAACGAAGTGAAACATATCTTAGGATATGCCCCACCTCTACGCCCCATACTTAAAACATCGGTAAATCACGTCATTTCATGCGTGCTCGTGAGATCGTGTGCATACTTGCATTTGGAATTAAATATAGCAATTTGGGGTAATTCACAAAGCATATCATATAACAATTTAAGCGAGTAATAATCTACGCATTTTAAGAAATGTAAGAAACACACTATCATGAACCCTAACAATTTCAAGAGCAATTAAGCATGGGTTCCCTTAATTTATCATTTATTTTGTTCACCTTGGCATTTCATCAAACATGGGGTATGTTCATTATTCACTTAAACCTAGATCATGCTTTTCTAGGTGGGTTATGCTCACATCACACTTGTATGTTCATTATTGGTACAATGCCCTTTCCCATTCGTTCATCACATCATCCACACGGAATCCATTCGCCAACATCCATCTCCATTCACCATTCATACCACCAATCTCATAACACATATATATGTGAAGGAAAACAAGAAGAAATAAAGGAAAAGAGAAACTATAACTAGGAGGGTAGTAAGAAGTACCGACCTTGATCAATGAGGAAGAAAACTCCTCCAAAAACGTGCGTGTAGATGCTGCCCTAGCTTGGGAAAAATGCTCCTCACGAGTTTGAACCTTGATCTTGAAGAAAATGAGCTTGAGGATGATTGTGGGTTCACAACCCTTTGATTTCTCCTCAAAAAAACAAACCCTAGGTTAGGGATCGCCTTCTTCTCCTCTCCTTAGCTCTCAATCTTCTAAGTATTGGAAATAAGCCCTAAAGGCTCGGGCAAGACTCTTAAGGTAAGAGTAAACTGCCCAAAAGACTAAAACACCCTTACTAAATTTTCTGCAAAAACGCGAGTACCGAGCGATCGGTGTTAATGACCGATCGATCGGTTGCCTACCGATCGATCGGTTTCATAACCGAGCGATCGGTTAAAGTTTCACTCTCTGGAAAATTTCCCCATACAAAAATCTTGACCAGTCGATAGCCTCCGAGCGATCGGTTTTGGACCGATCGATCGCTCCATGGACCGAGCGATCGGTTGCCTGCAGGTCCAGACTGTTTTGGCCATATCTTTTGACTCGTTCGTCCGATTTTGACGATTCAACTTGCGTTGGGTTCGTACTTCAAAAACGAACATTTCTGGCGTTTCGGAATTTCCAATTTCTTCCTTATTTATTAATTATTTCTCTTTAAAGGTAAAATGGAAACGAAAGTGTCATGCATAAATGTCAAAAGTTCGGGGCTCTACATCCTCCCCCCCTTACAAAAAATTTCGTCCTCGAAATTTGGACGAGACATGCATTACAGAATCAAACAATATTACAAGCTACATATACAAAACCTATACAAAATTCATTCAAACAATTCCGGGTACTTCACTTTGACTTCGGCTTCACGCTCCCATGTAGCTTCTTCCCGAGCATGGTGTTGCCATTGCACTAGAACCAAAGGGATAGTCTTGTTGCGAAGCACTTGATCTCTTCGATCCAAAATCTGAACCGGCTTTTCAATCAAGGTGAGGTCCTCTCGAATTTCCAACTGTTCCAATTCTAGTACATGCGAAGGGTCCGCAATGTACTTCCGAAGCATAGACACGTGGAAAACGTTGTGAACCGCGGCCATGTGAGGTGGGAGAGCTACTCGATAAGCAACTTCACCAACCCGCGTGATAATCTCAAACGGTCCAACATAGCGAGGACTAAGCTTGCCTCTTTTGCCGAATCTCAAAATCCCTTTGCTAGGAGATACTTTCACAAAGACTCGGTCCCCTACTTGAAATTCCAAGTCCCTGCGGCGCATGTCTGCATAGCTCTTTTGGCGATCTTGAGCGGCTTTCAACCGATCCCGGATGATCTTGACTATACTAGCAGTTTGCTCAATCAATTCCGGACCAAGTACTTTTCTTTCTCCTACCTCATCCCAGTAGAGAGGAGACCTACAGCTTCGCCCATACAAAGCCTCGAACGGGGCCATTTGGATACTCGCCTGATAGCTATTGTTGTAAGCGAACTCCACCAAAGGCAAGTGCTCTTCCCAACTGCCTTTGAAATCCAGCATACAAGCCCGAAGCATATCTTCTATTACTTGGTTCACCCTCTCAGTTTGTCCATCCGTCTGTGGATGAAAAGCAGTGCTGAAATCAAGTCGGGAACCCATAACTTCCTGAAAGCTTTTCCAGAATCGTGATGTGAATCTTGGATCCCGATCCGACACAATACTGACAGGCACTCCGTGCAACCTCACCACTTCCTTGATGTACAAGGCAGCTAACTGACTAGAGTTGAAAGTAGTTCGGTAAGGCAAGAAGTGAGCGGACTTCTTCAAACGATCCACTACTACCCATATCGCATCTGAGCCCCTTGCCGTCTTTGGCAAGCCAACTATGAAATCCATGGATATGTTCTCCCATTTCCACTCGGGAATCGGAAGGGACTGTAATAGACCTGCGGGCCGCATGTGTTCTGCTTTCACCTGTTGGCACACCAAACACCGTGCCACATATTCCGCAACCTCCCTCTTCATATTCCGCCACCAAAAGTGACTCTTGAGGTTCCGGTACATCTTCGTACCCCCTGGATGTACTGTGTACTTCGAACGGTGTGCTTCGTCCAAAATCTCTCTTCGAAGATCTGCATTGGCTGGGACGCACAGCCTTCCCTTGAATGTGATAGCACCCAGACTAGTGAGAGAAAAGTTTTCACTGCCCTTGGCAACTTCCTTGTCCCGGAAAGCCAACAATTCCGCATCCATGGCTTGATATTCTTGGATCAAATCTATAATGTACGGCCGAACTGTAACATTTGCCAAGGTAGGACCACGGACAGAGTTATTCACACTGATGTCCAGATTTGCCAAATCTTCTAGTAGCTTCCATTCTTGAACCAACATGTGTGCTAACAACCCCTGAGGTCTTCTACTCAAAGCATCAGCCACTACATTTGCTTTACCCGGGTGGTATTGAATGGTACAATCATAGTCCTTCAGGAATTCCATCCAACGCCGTTGCCTTAGATTCAATTCCTTTTGGGAAAAGAGGTACTTGAGGCTCTTGTGGTCCGTATACACATAGAATTCCACCCCGTATAAGTAATGTCGCCAGATCTTGAGTGCAAACACGACTGCGGCAAGCTCTAAGTCGTGCGTGGGGTAATTCTTCTCATGCTCCTTCAATTGCCTCGATGCATAGGCAATGACCTTCTTGTGTTGCATAAGCACACATCCAAGTCCAACGTGTGAGGCATCACTGTACACCTCATACCCAAGAGGTCCGGATGGCACTGTAAGGACAGGAGCTGTAGTAAGCCTCTTCTTCAGTTCCATGAAACTGATCTCACACTTGTCGCTCCAAACAAACTTCGCATTCTTCCTTGTCAGGTGAGTAAGCGGTGCTGCAAGGCTAGAGAAACCCTCTACGAATCTCCTGTAGTAGCCTGCCAGCCCAAGAAAGCTGCGTATCTCAGTAACACTCTTGGGCCTCGCCCAACTCATAACAGCTTCTATCTTCTTCGGATCAACGGAGATGCCTTCCGCGGAAACAACGTGGCCTAGGAATGCCACCTCTTCCAACCAAAACTCACACTTGCTAATTTTGGCGTATAGCTTGTGCTCTCTTAACATTTCCAATGCAAGGCGAAGGTCGCGTATGTGATCTTCCCGTGTTTGGGAATAGACCAAAATGTCATCAACAAATACAATCACGCAACGATCTAGGTATGGTCGGAACACCCGGTTCATCAAATCCATAAAGGCTGCCGGCGCGTTCGTGAGACCAAAAGGCATCACCAAGAACTCATAGTGCCCATATCGAGTCCTGAAAGCAGTTTTGGGAACATCTTCCACCTTAATCTTCAACTGGTGATAACCCGATCGAAGATCTATCTTCGAGAAAAATCTCGCTCCCTTCAACTGATCGAACAAGTCGTCAATCCTAGGCAATGGATACCTATTCTTTATAGTGACTTTGTTCAATTGCCGGTAATCGACACACATCCGCATCGAGCCATCTTTCTTCTTAACAAACAACACTGGGGCACCCCACGGTGAGACACTCGGTCGAATGAAGCCAAGGCTTTGTAATTCTTCCAACTGAGCCTTTAACTCTTTGAGTTCAATAGGGGCCATTCTATACGGAGCCCTGCAAACAGGAGCTGTGCCTGGTGCAAGCTCAATCATAAACTCAATCTCCCTGTCTGGAGGCAATCCTGGCAACTCCTCTGGAAATACATCCAGGAACTCACTCACAACCGGAATAGTTGATGAGTCCTTTGCCTCGGGGTTAGCTACGCCCAACGCCGCAAAACGAGCAATAGATCTGCTTTTCAACCCGCGAAAGTGAAATGGTTTTCCTTCTACTGGCTTGAAGAGTACCATTTTCTCAAAGCAAGCTACATGCCCATGATGTGCTGCTAACCAATCCATTCCCAATATAACATCAAAGTCTTGGAATCCAAGGACGATGAGATCAACAGCCAACTCGTGGCTTCCAACTTGGACCACACCATTTCTATACACTTTATCTGCCGATACTGTTTTGCCAAGAGGAGTCGAAATGGCTAACTCCGGTTCTAGCTGACTTGGCTCCCCAGAAAAGCCTTCTGAAAAACTCGGCGAGACAAACGAATGAGTAGACCCGGTATCAATCAACACTCGAGCCAAATACTCATTGACTAGTAGGGTTCCTGAAATTTTAGCTAGTTACGTCAATTCAAGCCTCAACAGTGTATACACGTAGGTATATATATATATATAGCATACCAACTATGCACACAAGGAATAAAACATAACATAACAATCACGAATAAGGAAAATAACTCCTAACGCGTACCTTGCACCACATCGTCAGATGCAAGTGCATCACCCTCTGTCAAGGCAAAAACTCGCCCCTGGTTCGCCAGGTGAGACTGAGGTGTAGACCAGGTAGTCTGAGATGACGCCTGATATGATCCTGCTGGGCGTGCTGGTGGCCTAATCCCCTGAGACTGGCCTGGTAAATGCCGGGTAGGGCAATCCCTGATCACGTGGCCCTGGCGACCACAGTGAAAACATCCACCCGATGCTCTTAGGCAATCCCCGGCTGGGTGCCTTCGGCCGCATGAAGGGCAGGCCTCGTGTGTGCGGGTAGGAGGGGCCTGAGGTGGAGCATATCTCGCCACCTGAGGTGCAACTGGCCATGGGGCCGGGAGAGCCTGAGGTCGAGGTGCCTGTGGCACGTACTGCCGTGGTGCTGGGGCCGCATAAGTCGGCCTCATCGGTGGTGCTGGCCATGTATACTGATAAGGGCCGGCACGAGCCCGCCTCTCTGGAGGTGCTGAACTACTGGCTTGGCCTCTCGCCAACTCTCTCTTCTTAGACACTGCTTCAGAATTGGCCTCAACCAATAAGGCCTTATCCACTACTTCGGCGTAAGTGGCGTGCCTGAAAACCGACACTTTCTCCATGATGACATCCTTGAGCCCTTGCTCAAACCTCCTCGCCTTCATTGCCTCGGTGGCAATCATATGTGTCGCGAAACGTGATAGCTCCGAGAACTTGGCCTCATAAGCGGCCACAGACATCGAACCTTGCTCAAGGTTGATGAATTCTCTCTCTTTCTTTTCCCGTGCACCGATCGGAAAATACTTCTTGTAAAAAGTATCTTTGAACTCCTCCCAAGTCCAAGGTTGACCTTGCATGGTCAAGTCCCGTGTCCTCAATGCGGACAACCACCAATGGTGGGCTTCACCTTCTAGCATGAAAACTGCCCATGCTACTTTCTCTTCCTCTGTAGGAGAGAGCACCGCAAATATTTTCTCAACCTGGAGGATCCAAGCCTCCGTAGCAAGAGGGTCCACACTCGCATGGAAGGATGGAGGCCTCAATCTCCGGAATGCCTCAACTCCAGCTGTACGATGTACTGGAGCTCCAGGCGGTGGAGTAGGTGCCGCTGATGCCGGTATAGTTTGCCGAGCCGCCAGGATGGCGAGTGTCTCAGCAATAGAGCCTAAGACCTGAGAGAGGTCCGGCTGCTCATCCTCATCCCGTGAAGAAGAGGAAGCTCTGGTATATGGTCCACGACCCCGTGTGCCCCGCCTCATGACTAAAGTCCTGAGAATAATAGCACCACATGAGTCTCACTTAAAACCACAGTTTATTTCAATACTATTTCACAATAATTCAATTTGTATTAGTTGTATAATACTAATATACATCACATCAAGTCATCAGAGTATTCATCACATTATACTTATACTTTAGTGTTCTAGCGTTTCTAAGACCTCTGCGTGGTTGGAGCAACCATTTTAGATTAAGACTAACGTTTAGTCTCACACTTAGAACAAGACTCACTTCCGACTTACTTCCATCCTAACTTGTTTCCCAACATATGCTCTTGGCAAGCCGTGGTGTAAGATTCTAAGTGACCCTAGAGACCTAAAGCCTAAGCTTTGATACCACTTCTGTAACGCCCCAAAATACCCCCTAGGAGTTAGGATACTTTGGCGACGTGACCTAACCTTAAATCAACCTGCAAAACACCCACAGAACATATACAATAGAGGATAACAGCGGAAGCATACTATAAAACACAGCGGAAGTCTAACAACCTCTAAGTATATACACATGGTCCAAGTTAATACAAAAGAAAACAAAACAAAGAAAGTGCGGACATGCCCGCCAAAATACATGGACATAATCACTCATGCTCACCCACAGCTAATCCACTCGGAATCTAACACCACCTACTGATAACCCTCTACGGGAGGTTCCTCCAAAGGTTCCTCGACGTACTCCTCCTCCACCCATGGACCAGGAGCACAAACATCAAATGGAGCAGCAGCTCCCTCAGAACCAGCCGACATAAGAAGTACGGCTGAGCATGGAATACTCAGCGGGTACTAAATACTAACCAACAGTCATAGTATACAGATAGCACACATAAAGTAGGAAACAAATTTCATATATAGAACAGGAACAATTTATATCATACAAGGAAGTAAAGCAATTTATATTCATGCTTGCATTCAAAAAGACTGATAAAATCCTTGAAAACATCGTGCACTTGACTTGACTTGAAATACCCTTTGCGTGATTGGGAACTTGTTAACCGTGCCATGCTTGTCATGCTTGCATCATGCGTGCCATGTCGTGTCATGCGAGTATCATGCTTGCTTGTTCATAATTTAAACATGTTCACATGCCTAGTTGCCGTTCATAGCCCGTCGCAACTAGCATCCATGCGGAATGTGAATGCCTAGTTGCCGTTCATAGCCCGTCGCAACTAGCATCCATGCGAAATGTGAATGCCTAGTTGCCGTTCATAGCCCTTCGCAACTAGCATCCATGCGAAATGTGAATGCCTAGTTGCCGTTCATAGCCCGTCGCAACTAGCATCCATGCGAAATGTGAATGCCTAGTTGCCGTTCATAGCCTGTCGCAACTAGCATCCATGCGAAATGTGAATGCCTAGTTGCCGTTCATAGCCCGTCGCAACTAGCATCCATGCGAAATGTGAATGCCTAGTTTCCGTTCATAGCCCGTCGCAACTAGCATCCATGCGTGATGTGTGATGCTATGCTATGTGTGTCATGCCATGCTATGCTATGCGTGTCATGCCATGCTATGCTATGCGTGTCATGCGATGCTATGCATGTCATGCGAGGGGATGGGAGACCTTTCCCTATGAAATGCATGATTATCTTGCCCTTGTCAAAAACGAAGTGAAACATATCTTAGGATATGCCCCACCTCTACGCCCCATACTTAAAACATCGGTAAATCACGTCATTTCATGCGTGCTCGTGAGATCGTGTGCATACTTGCATTTGGAATTAAATATAGCAATTTGGGGTAATTCACAAAGCATATCATATAACAATTTAAGCGAGTAATAATCTACGCATTTTAAGAAATGTAAGAAACACACTATCATGAACCCTAACAATTTCAAGAGCAATTAAGCATGGGTTCCCTTAATTTATCATTTATTTTGTTCACCTTGGCATTTCATCAAACATGGGGTATGTTCATTATTCACTTAAACCTAGATCATGCTTTTCTAGGTGGGTTATGCTCACATCACACTTGTATGTTCATTATTGGTACAATGCCCTTTCCCATTCGTTCATCACATCATCCACACGGCATCCATTCGCCAACATCCATCTCCATTCACCATTCATACCACCAATCTCATAACACATATATATGTGAAGGAAAACAAGAAGAAATAAAGGAAAAGAGAAACTATAACTAGGAGGGTAGTAAGAAGTACCGACCTTGATCAATGAGGAAGAAAACTCCTCCAAAAACGTGCGTGTAGATGCTGCCCTAGCTTGGGAAAAATGCTCCTCACGAGTTTGAACCTTGATCTTGAAGAAAATGAGCTTGAGGATGATTGTGGGTTCACAACCCTTTGATTTCTCCTCAAAAAAACAAACCCTAGGTTAGGGATCGCCTTCTTCTCCTCTCCTTAGCTCTCAATCTTCTAAGTATTGGAAATAAGCCCTAAAGGCTCGGGCAAGACTCTTAAGGTAAGAGTAAACTGCCCAAAAGACTAAAACACCCTTACTAAATTTTCTGCAAAAACGCGAGTACCGAGCGATCGGTGTTAATGACCGATCGATCGGTTGCCTACCGATCGATCGGTTTCATAACCGAGCGATCGGTTAAAGTTTCACTCTCTGGAAAATTTCCCCATACAAAAATCTTGACCAGTCGATAGCCTCCGAGCGATCGGTTTTGGACCGATCGATCGCTCCATGGACCGAGCGATCGGTTGCCTGCAGGTCCAGACTGTTTTGGCCATATCTTTTGACTCGTTCGTCCGATTTTGACGATTCAACTTGCGTTGGGTTCGTACTTCAAAAACGAACATTTCTGGCATTTCGGAATTTCCAATTTCTTCCTTATTTATTAATTATTTCTCTTTAAAGGTAAAATGGAAACGAAAGTGTCATGCATAAATGTCAAAAGTTCGGGGCTCTACATTATGTGTTAGACGAGTGTCGGGTGCGACACAATGAAGTAATGCGCAAGCCAGCTGAGCGTAGCTTAACGGATGAAACTCAGTAATGGGCTGAATCTTGTCGTAGCATTGTAGCACGAGACGTTGGGTCGGTTCAGTAAACGGATGGTGTAAGGTTGGCCGAGATCATGGGATGATCGAGGCGCCGGACGGTTGTTCCAGAAAATCAAAAAGTTGACCGTGATAGTTGGTATTAGAGCATGGTTGCTCATGAGAGCCTGAAGCTACAGTTTGCAACAGGTGATCGGTTGGAATTGACAAAGTGCTTCTATTGTGGTTCCGAGTTGTGGGAGTGCTACTGGCTACAGAGTTTGTTGGCTTCTAGAAAGTGGAATTTTTATGGGAGAGACTTGTCCAGGATCGAGATAAAGTTCGACAACAATATAGGTGTTGGTTTCTAATGTAATGGTATGTTGGAGCAAAGCTACTAGTGGATAGTGGTCAATGGAATATTCAGGATCAAATGTGTACTCAGGTTGAAGACATTGTTGGGATTTGAGGAGCATAGTGTTAGTTCAAGATGAAGACTCCAGGAGTTGACATATCAAGACTACTTATAGTGAAATAGCACAGTAGTGCAAAGATAAGGTGAAGTGTTCTCTCAGTTGAAGACATGGAACGTTGAGGTACAAGAGTAACACAACTATGTTGGCAAGGTACCAAAGACTTAATTAATCAAATACTCTAGTCAAGCCCGGAAGCTCAATTGTACGAAGATGCAATAGAGTGGATGAGTACTATCTCAGGGTATTCAAGGAGTTGAGGTACTAGAGAGGCACAACAAGAATAGAAGATGTAATGCAAGCTTGAGTGGGGGAGCACTCGGAAAAATATCAGAAATATGAGAGAAGACCTCAAGAGTGAGGCAATGTGTTAAGGGTTGAAATGATGCAGTGGCTTCAGACAACTTCATAGGTTGTTAGCTACAAAAAGTTGAGCTCGACGGATTGAGTTCAACACAAGTGATGGAGTTAAGGATCACAAGAAGAAGTGTGTCAATGGATTGGTACACAACCAAGGAAAACGTGCAAAATGGTTTTGCACCAATGAATGAAAGAAATAAGATTAGTGTGTCAGGGACTTGATGCACCAATGGAGAGTTTCGCAGAGATTTGGCGTAGTGGATGCTATTGCATGCAGTTTCGAGTAACGTATAGGGTTGCTACCCGTGTTGCATCGGAAGATGCTTGGTGTGTGTTTGTTACTTTGGGTAAAGGATGTGGATGTTAGTGCTATGGTAGGATGACTTTAGTGTTGAAGTGGGACAACATGCTGATGCTCGTATGCGTAAACTAAGGAAGCAGACCTCGAAGGAAGTACCGTATGAGATGCAGTTACCTTGTGAGCCTAGTGAAGTGGATGACAACTGAATGCCTAGTGAAGCTGAAGATCAGGGTTGTGAGACCAAATATTGAAGTTCATGGTGACAATTAGTGTCAAAGTAATGCTTAGGACAACCAAGTGATAGTCCTGGGAGGACTCAAATGCGCATGGGGATGTGCACTTGAATAAATTCAAGGAAAATTATCCCTCTCAGAAGTTCGGACAACGTGTTGAAGACAAAGGCAGTGTACAGAGACTCCGAGGCTAAGTTCAGTGTAAAATTGGGTGAAGTGTGGTGAATGTTTCAGACCAAATTTGTGAGAATGTGAAGTTTGAGACAATAATTGATATATTAGGCTGTCAGAAGTGAGTTTTGATATGAGGAAAGAGTAGGTGTGCAAGCTGTGTTGTGGAGCTGATAAATATTTGGTGAGAGTCGATGAGGACATCGACCTAATCAGGTGGGGGAGATTGTCACAGTCAAAGTTGTTAAGTACTGCTATGACCATAATAATGGGCCGGGATGGCCTGAGCATGGGCAATGGGCGCCCCACCCTAAGTTTTTAATCCATGGACTTTGGCCCACTAATAAGGTCCATGCTTTATGGGTTTATGGATATGGGTCAAACCCATTACCCCTTTTATTATCTTAATTAAATAATTACTGATATAATCATTTAATTTAAATTAACAATTAATTTAAACCATAGATTAACTTTTAATCTATTTAATCAATGATTACCATTTAATCATTTAAATAATTGATTAACATTTAATCAATTTATGAGCTTGTATTTCTTATGTGAGCATCTCCACAGATTGCTCTGGGAGATTCTAACCTTGCCTTATCCAATGTTATCCCATTGACCCTAAATAGGAATTACATCGAAATTGCAAGTGACGTGAGATATCAATGTTGTAATTGAATCTCAGTGTAAGAACATTAACCATTAAGGATCCCGCCATATGAACTTTTTAATTCAATTGATCATTCCGATTACATTATCCCTAATGGGCCTTCGAGATTATTTATACTATCTAACTCATAGCCCATTGCACATCATCTGGTTTCCAAGATTTCTGATTAAGCCATGAGAAACATTTTCTCATGTAAAACATTTTGAGAAAAGCCTTTTATAAGTATAATATATTTTAATAAAAATATATTTCAAACTTATTTTGTTTCAAAATCACATGCGCAGGATTTAAGCTTAATCGACTGTCTTACCCGGAACTTGGATAATTTCTCAAATTAATGAGCATTGATTTCTTGTTTGAAAATCATCATGACTCGAACAATTTTCTCACTATCCAACTATCACCGTATCGTAGTCCCTAAGGTAGAGATTACTTTGGTGGAATCAAAATAGTCAGATTACTGTTCAGTTATAAATGAACTCATCAGATCTAAGGATCATTGAAACTGTTCAATATGAATTAGAGACCAATTATCTGATAGTATGTTTATGCAAGAGGTCTCTCATTGAATGCAATAAGTCAGTGTATATTTAAGCACTCATATGCTGATGTGTAGTCTCCACTACAATAGTTTGAGATAAAACTACACCTCAACCATTGAGAACATCTTAGTTGTAACACCCTGGAACTTAGGTTCACTGTTCAGGTAAATAGGGCAGTGAATAGTGCCCTTGCCTAGGATATGTAAAGGCCTAAAGCCTTACATGGTTACATGGTGTGAGGAAAGTGAAGTGAGGACTGACGTGTGTATATTGAGTCTCTAAACAAGAGTATGAGAATACTCTAAGTGTGAATGTAGGACCACATGAACGAAATTCCAGACCAGTCGGCTTTAGGGACAATTTGATCTATAAATAAAGAAGAATTGGAAGATTCTAAAATGCCAGAATTGTTCCCCTTCGAATGGCGAGTCCAACTCAAGTTGAATCGTCAAAAATCCAATAAACGAGTCAAAAGTTATGGCCAAAATATCAAAATAAGGAAAAACAGGAAAAATGGGCAAAGTACAAACCATTCGGTCGACCGGTGCTATGACCGGTCGACCCGTCCCCTACCACCCAACCATTGCTCTGGACCGCTCGACCGCTCACCTACAAGTCGATCGCTCTACTCACTAGTTGACTGTTGTCACACTAAAATATGTATGGGAGAATTTTCCAATTAGGGGTCTTTGGACCGGTCGACCGCTCCTCATGACCGGTCGACCGCTCCTCATGACCGGTCGACCGCTCCTCGAGCATTTTACCTATTTTGGTCAGTTTAGCAAATCATTAAGGGTAGGATGCTCATTTACCACCCCCCTTTTTCTATATATACCCAATTTCGTGGGTTGAGGGTCTCATAAACCCTCAAACTTGCAATTGAGAGAAATTAGAGAAGAGAAATGGGAGGAGTTAGGGTTTTGCTCAAGGAATTGTTGGAGGATAAATTGAAGCTTGGATATCCCTTTTCAAGCAAGGATCTTTCTCTAAACCAAGCATTGGATCATCTTCAAGCAAGGGTTCTCCTCTATCAAGTTTGAAGGTTTTCTACCCAAGAGTTCTCAAGGTCAAGCATTGATCTTCAAGTGTGCTCCCTCCTGAAACTTGGGATTCCAAATCAAGGGGCTTTCTCCAATTGAGGGTTAATCCTCAAAGGTTAATACTTTCTACTACCTAGCTTAATAATAACCTAGATATTCTCCCTTGGAAATGTTGATTTTGACCTTGTGTTCTTCCTTCCCTTGAAATGTACCATTTTTCCCTAACTATAAACAAGAGAAATAAATGGTGTGGGATGTATGGATTGGATGGTAGTTGAGGCGATTGGATGCCGTATGAATGTGATGTGTTGGGAGTGATGGAAAATGGTGGAAGGACATTTCATGCATAATGAATACACCCCATGTGTTTGAGGAAATTTATGCACTTAAGAACTTAAATCGAATGAATAGAAATGTGTTGCACAGTATGTGTTCGATGAAATGTATGAAAGACAAATTAAATGAATTTAATGAAAAATTATGAAAGTATGAATTGAGTAATTTTCCTAAATGATTATCTCGATCCAATGCTCTATGTTGTCTAAATTCTCACATGCTTATATTTAGAATTGAAATGTTATACCCCATCACTTGAATATACAAGTCAACATGATTATCAAAAATGCCACACACACACACGTATGCATGCATGAACCGGTTTTCTAAAGTATTTGTATATGAGAAACCAAACAAGAACAAGAAATGTGATTCGCGAAACGAATGATAAAGCCGGACATCGGGCATGTCAAGGGTAGGGCATATCCCCTGGATATGTCATACCTGACTCACAAGTTAAACAAGATAAGATGCTAATGTGTTCCGTTCTATTATAATTCGGGCATTAGTAAAGCAAGACTAGAACCTAGTACCTCCGTCCATTTCATAGTTCAGGTACTAGTCAAATAAGACAAGCAAGAATGACAAGAACCTAGTATGTCCGCCCATTTCATAGTTCAGGTATTAGTCAAACAAGACACACAAGAATTACAAGAACCTAGTACGTCCGTCCATTTCATAGTTTGGGTACTAGTCAAACAAGACAAGCAAGAATGACAAGAATCTAGTACGTCCGTCCATTTCATAGTTCGGGTACTAGTCAAACAAGACAAGCAAGAATGACAAAATCCTAGTACGTCCGTCCATTTCATAGTGCGGGTACTAGCTAAATAAGTCAAGTGAAATGAAGAATTTGAGAAGATGTGTATGGAAACCCCAAGATGCATAAGACATATAAGGATCTCATGAGGTAATTGAAACAAGATTGGTTGAAGCATGAACCTAAAACATGATTTACAAGATTTTACATTCGTTGTTTTGTCTTAGTTTCCACACTCTGATTATGTTGATATGATGATGAACTGTACCACGCATGACTTATTATTGTTATTACTATTATTAGCTAGTAGCTTGTACTCGCTGAGTATGGAATACTCAGCCGTACATATTGATTTCAGCAGGTTAACAGTTCGTTATATATGCTCCGGGTCCTTGGATCAAGGCGATTCATAGAGAGTAGGAGCTTGCTCGGGATTTTCATCCGGATGTTAGGAGTCTTGGGTTGTGGCCGTACATATTGATGTCGATAGTATATGTTATGTGTTTGGTGCATACTATATGTTATATGTAAGTAAAGACCTATGCTTTATGAACGAATTCCCAGTTAGACTCATGAGTTGAGTGATATTCAGGCTAGAGTCTAGCCTAGGTGTTAGTTGACAAGGGGATGGTAGGTTCCTTATCATACATAGTGTTATTAGATCTTGTAGGAATTGTTTCCCAAAAGAGGCTATAGGATGCTCATAGGTCTTACAAGTCTAGTATATTTAGAGTCGTTGCAAAAATAGGGACATAGGTTTTCATATATATATATATATACTATTATGCGTATCCAGTATAATTTGATTTGTTAGACTATACTTAATGTGTCTTACCTTACATCACAAATAATCATAAGTCGCACATCACAGTATGATGATAAGTCCATGTAATCCCATGACTAGTAGGAACATATATAGACATCAATATATTTTAACCAACTCAGGGATGTTTGATGTACGTTTCTAGGTACAGATGCGTATTATCTGCAACACGTCCTAGACCCAGTGCTTGGTCCCAACTGATAAATATATTATAAACTGCAAAAACAGATAAAATTTTGGACAAACACACGGATGTCTGATGCACATTTCTAGATACAGATGTGTGTTAATTCTGTAGTACGTTCTAGACTCAGTGCTCGGTCCAAAGTTCTAGATACAGATGATCATTCATTCTGCAGCACATTCTAGACCGATTTTCAGTCCAAAATAATAAATAGATAATCATGCACTTTCATACATAGCATGCACTCTATACATCGCATAAGCATCATGCATGACATGAGCATCATGCATAGCATAAGCATCGTACATGGCATGCACTTCATACACATCATAAGCATCACACACATCCTGCCTGCATCATGTAGATCTTAGAAACATCATACATGTCATAAAGATTAAGAGGATATTACTTAAAATAACTCAAATATATAAACTACTCATTAGTGTTAGTCTCAAATTGGTTAAGGTCTTAAGTATATAATTGGTTTAATACCTTAACCAAGTGTAAAACTTAGTGTCGCTAGGAAAACTAATTGTACGATTATCATATTATGGTTGTACTAGGATATATACGATGCGCTTGCATAAGTTAGGGGCTTGAGTTCAAATTATACTCAGGAGAAGTTATTGCCCTCGAGTATCGACCAACAAGTTAGTCTTAGATCATAACCAACTGCAACTCAACCGACCTTGTATCTTAGCTTCGCTAGGAACCTCAGAGTGTATTATTATACTATGGTGTGTATATCTTGATGTATGTTCTATGCTTCGATGAATACCTGCTGTTATGAAAATGCAATGTTTGAATAACGATGGGATCCAAGTTAGATTTATGCTTTGCTATCATCCTCAGGAGTAAATCATGAGACGTGGCAATCGGGGTTGTGGATACCACACTAGGAGAGGTGGAGCATCTCCTCCTCCATCGGGGGATGAGCAGCTTGATCTCACCCAAGTCTTGGGATCCATAGCAGCGACACTAGTAGTGCTTGCAGCTAGGCAGCCCTCTACTCACACTCCTACTGCGACACTTGTACCTACTCCTGCACATCATGCTACGGGAATTGAGGCATTTCGGAGGATGAGGCCCCTGGTATTTTATGGGGGCATTGATCCATTGTTTGCCGAAGCATGGATCAGTTAGCTGGAGAAGCTGTATTCAGTATTGTTGCTTACTGAGGTAGAGAGAGTCACTTGGGCCGCCTTCATGATGGAGGGTGAGGCTAATTACTAGTGGAGATCTGCAGTCAGAATGAGAGACTTGACTCGAGCGGGTAAAGAATGGACTTGGGAAGAGTTTCTTGACATTTTCTACAAGAAATACTTTCCGGTGGGAGTTAGAGAAAAGAAATAACTGAAGTTCATTACCTTGGAACAAGGGAACATGACAGTGGCTGAGTACGAGGCCAAGTTCTCAGAATTGTCGAGGTTCGCTCCATACCTAATAGCCACAGAGGCAATGAAAGCTAAAAAATTCGAGAGGGGATTACAGGCCTACATCAAGAATAAGGTTTCCATGTTCAGGCATGAGACCTACGCCGAAGTTGTGGATAAGGCCCAATTAGCTTAAACGAATTTTGAGGAATTCTACAAGAGGAGAGAAATGTTGAGAGGCCACCTCATTGGCTCAACACAGCAAGAGAAGAGGGCTAGAATGACTCTATGCCTGTCCTCAAGGTATACGCCGGTGCAGAGTCCTCCTATTACAACCCAGGCTCCTCGCCCCACTACTACACAAGTCACTCGGTAGGAGCAATCTTCTTCAAATACGTTAGGGGCCTGTGCACATTGTGGGAGGAAGCATAGAGTTGGGTAGTGTCGAGCACGTAGGTGCTTGTTTCCACTGCGGTGACTACGGGCACCAGATTGGAGATTGTCCTTGCTGTCCACCACCGACTCAGTCTCGGGGGAGTAGGCAACCAGTTCAGCTACCCACGTAGCAGGAGTTCTTTTCAGGCTTCGAGGCCCCAGCAGCCCATATAGTTGCCACATTGGGCTAACGAGAGCCAAGTCCTTGCCATATCAGAACAGGATGCTCAGGCATCAAATGATGTTGCATGAGTACTGTAGAAATTTTGTTTTGTAAGGACGATGTAATGTTGTGTTGCAGTATGTTGCCTAGGTGTATAAACGTGTTGGTTATGTTTTATGATATTTTGTGCACTTGAAGAAAAATTGATTGGTATGAATGCTTAAGCATCTCACCATTAAGCAAATGCTTTCGCTAAAGGCTTTTCTTTTAGTTTTCCTGAAGTGTTCTTGGAGGAATAATTGTGGGATAAGTATCCCCACAGATAGTACCATAGTTCCAATTTCGAGGACGAAATTCCGATAAGGGGTGGGGGAGAATGTAACAACCCGGAACTTAGGTTCACTGTTCAGGTAAATAGGGCAGTGAATAGTGCCCTTGCCTAGGATATGTAAAGGCCTAAAGCCTTACATGGTTACGTGGTGTGAGGAAAGTGAAGTGAGGACTGACGTGTGTATGTTGAGTCTTTAAACAAGAGTATGAGAATACTCTAAGATTATAAATTCGTAAGGTATAAAATACCCTAAGTGTGAATGTAGGACCCCGGGAACCAAATTCCAGACCAGTCGGCTTTAGGGACAATTTGGTCTATAAATAAAGAAGGATTGGAAGATTCTAAAATGCCAGAATTGTTCCCCTTCAAATGGCGAGTCCAACACAAGTAGAATCGTTAAAAATCCGACGAACGAGTCAAAAGTTATGGCCGAAATACGTAAATAAGAAAAACAGGAAATATGGGCAAAGCACAGACCAACCGGTCGATCGGTACCATGACCGATCGACCCGTCCCCTACCGCTCGATCGCTGCTCTAGACCGCTCGACCGCTCGCCCACCGGTTGACCGCTCTACCCACCGGTCGACCGCTCTTGCACCAAAATATGCATAGGAGAATTTTCTAGTGAGGGGTCTTTGGACCGGTCGACCGCTCCTTGAGCATTTTACCTATTTTGGTCAGTTTATCAAATCATTAAGGGTATGATGCTCATTTACCACCCCATTTTTCTATATATACCCAATTTTGTGGGTTGAGGGTCTCATACACCATCAAACTTGCAATTGAGAGAAATTACAGAAGAGAAAGGGGAGGAGTTAAGTGTTTGCTCAAGGAATTGTTGGTGGATAAATTGAAGCTTGGATATCCCTTTTCAAGCAAGGATCTTTCTCCAAACCAAGCATTGGATCATCTTCAAGTAAGGGTTCTCCTCTATCAAGTTTGGGGGTTTCTACCCTAGAGTTCTCAAGGTCAAGCATTGATCTTCAAGTGTGCTCCTTCCTCAAACTTGGGATTCCAAATCAAGGGGCTTTCTCCAATTGAGGGTTAATCCTCAAAGGTTAATACTTTCTACTACCTAGCTTAATAATAACCTAGATATTCTCTCTTGTAAATGTTGATTTTGACCTTGTGTTCTTCCTTCCCTTGAAATGTACCATTTTTCCCTAAATATAAACAAGAGAAATGAATGGTGTGGGATGTGTGGATTGGATTGTGGTTGAGGTGATTGGATGCCGTATGAATGTGATGTGCTGGGAGTGATGGAAAATGGTGGAAGGGCATTTCATGCATAATGAATACACCCCATGTGTTTGAGAAAATTTATACACTTAAGAACTTAAATCGAATGACTAGAAATGTGTTGCACACTATGTTTTCGATGAAATGTATTGATGACAAATTAAATGAATTTAATGAAAAATTATGAAAGTATGAATTGAGTAATTATCCTAAATGACTATCTCGATTTAATGCTCTATATGTTGTCTAAATTCTCACATGCTTATATTTAGAATTGAAATGCTATACCCCATCCCTTGAATATACAAGTCACCATGATTACCACAAATACTACGCACACGCACGTATGCATGCATGAACTGGTTTTCTAAAGTATTTGTATATGAGAAACCAAACAAGAACAAGAAATGTAATTCGCGAAATGAATGATAAAGCCAGACATCGGGCCGGTCAAGGGTAGGGCATATCCCCCAGTTATGTCATACCTGGCTCACAAGTTAAACAAGACAAGATGTTAATGTGTTCCGTTCCATTTAATCCAGGCATTAGTAAAGTAAGACAAGAACATAGTACGTCCGTCCATTTCATAGTTCGGGTACTAGTCAAACAAGACAAGCAAGAATGACAAGAACCTAGTACGTCTGCCCATTTCATAGTTCGGGTACTAGTCAAACAAGACAAGCAAGAATGACAAGAACCTACTACATCTGTCCATTTCATAGTTCGGGTACAAGTCAAACAAGATAAACAAGAATGACAAGAACCTAGTACGTCCGTCCATTTCATAGTTCGTGTACTAGTCAAACAAGACAAGCAAGAATGACAAGAGCCTAGTACATCCGTCCATTTCATAGTTCGGATACTAGTCGAACAAGACAAGCAAGAATGACAAAATCCTAGTACGTCCATCCATGTCATAGTTCGGGTACTAGCTAAATAAGTTAAGTGAAATGAAGAATTTGATAAGATGTGTACGGAAACCCCAAGATGCATAAGACGTATAAGGAACTCACGAGGTAATTGAAACAAGATTGGTTGAAGCATGAACATAAAGCATGATTTACTATATGATATTCAAGATTTTACATTCGTTGTTTTGTCTTAGCTTCCGTACTCTGATTATGTTGATATGATGATGAACTGTATTACACATGACTTATTATTGTTATTACTATTGTTAGCTAGTAGCTTGTACTCGTTGAGTATGAAATACTCAGTCATACATATTAATGTCGGCAGGTTCACAATTCGTTACATATGCTCTGGGTCCTTGGATCAAGGCGGTTCATGGAGAGTAGGAGCTTGCTCGGAATTGTCATCAGGATGTTAGGAGTCTTGGCTTGTGGCCAATGGTTGGGTTGAGTGAGAGAGATATGTATTTTGGGTTTTTCGTTGGGGCTTTTCATGTAAACTTGAGTAGGTAACTCAAGTGTTGAACTCTTTTGTACTTATTGGAAATTTTATTAAGTCTATTGTTTATGTTAACGCTTGGAATACAATTAAGTTATTAAAAGAAATTTTCAGTTCACTATTTAGCTTGCCTTGTATACTTTTGCACGATGGTTTGAAGGATAAGTCATGTCACCAAAGTATCCTAACTCCTAGGGGGTATTTTGGGGCGCGACATTAGCATTGTGGCAGTCATATAAGTGAAGTGCCCAGCTTCACCCACAACTGTGACTATATAAGATATAAGAAACTGGAAAGCAATATTTGCCTGTGATAGTCGCATCACATAGCTTTCCTATAATATATCTTATGGACCTTTATCGATATCTCATATCGTATAGATCATCTCATGATTAGGGTCAATTACCCGTAATGAATATACAATAATAAAGAAGAAGTCTCTATTAATCAAATTAATAAGAAACTTACAATCTAAATGACTTTTTTGGGCATCATGTGTAACATGAAGTGCACACGAAGAGTTATGGGGTGAAGCTTGAGTTTGGTGTTTGATTGGACACATGTAGACGAGTGTTATGGAGCCCACATGGAATGTTGGAAGTACGGCCGATAGTACTTTCATTCAAAGAGGAAGTTAATACAAGTTCAATGATACAGATGGTTTGTGGAGATTCAATTTATTGTTCCATAAAAGACCAGTATGACTCCACCAACAATGGTGATGTTTCATTCTAGTAAATGGTGAAATGTTTAACATCCACCTTGAGAAGGGCGTAGCTCTATCTTCCCTTGCGGCACATCTGGGCCACCTAATAAGTAACCCCAAATGAATTGGGGGCAGGCTCTAGGATTCTAAAGGGGATCTTGGAGTCTCCTTGGATGGTTGTTGGAGCATCTAAGGATAGTGCAAAGGAGACGGATATCCTAGCACTGCGCAAGAGCCTTTGGGCAAGATGTTTTACCTTAGTTCGGCCTTTAAGCATGTGGTATGCATCATGGTCGTCTAGGAGGGATGCGAGGTATGGTTGGGATACTCGGTCAGAGGACCGAGGGTCGTGTTGTGGGCGTTATGCACTCAATGCTCGGTAAACAGGTCAGTGATGCTCCTAAGCTATTCGCGATGCGTGGGATGACCGATAGCCATGTTCGAGAGTATTGGGCCGTGTTGGATGTTCAGCTTGATCGGGGAACCTTAGCATCATGAGAGATGCGCGAGACAAAACCTCGGTGATGCATGAACCTTATGCATTAGATGAATGTTAGGTGTGACACGATGAAGTAATGCGTAAGCCAGCTAAGCGTAGCTTAGTGGATGAAACTCGATAGTGGGTCGTATCTTGTCGTAGCATTGTAGCACGAGACGTTGAGTCGGTTCAGTGAACGGATGGTGTAATGGTGTAAGACTGGCCGAGATCATGAGATAATCGAGGCGCCACATGGTTGTTTCGCAAAATCAAAAAGTTGACCGTGACAATAGGCCCACTCCAAAGTATTTGTTATTTTGCTGAAATTGGGGCATCTGAGGCCCTTGGGTATAAGGCTTAGGCGATAGGTTCTTCTCCGGTTGGTGCTGGCTGTCTCCTCGCCAATGCCACTCCAAAGGCGCCATATACTTATGTAGGGAAGCATACCCTCTATGTTCTTCCCAGTGGTCAGCTGTTTTGAAAGCTAAGATTTCTGTAAGAGATGGTTACAACTGTTACGTTCATAAAACTAATTGACACTGACCTTCCAACACCCATGGCCACAGGGAAGACCATAGAGGATATGTTTCCCTTATGTAGTTATGTGCACGGTTATCAAGGTGTTTGGCTTCAACTTAATTAGTGAACCTTATAGCCCCACTCCCTCTTTTTGATAGGGTATGTGGGTGCAATGGCTTTATGGCATGGGGTGTGTGTATTGTGTTTGGGTGGGTGTGCTAGGTATAGCAGGTTATTGTCTTTACTATTATAATGTGAGAGGCCTGATTTTTTTGAAATTCCTAAACTACCCTCATATAAAACAAAACTTTGATTTAATGTTTTATTTTAATTTCCAAACTACCCCTTGTACATTTATTTAAATAATAGAATCATAGCCAATCATGATTAAACTCGGGAAGAGTTCAATTCAATCACACCCGTGGGTTAACATGTGTCCCTTTTAACTTCTATTACCTGTGGTTAACCCTTTCCCTCGCTCTCACGTGCATTGCACGTGCCACCCGCTAGTGGTTAACAAAAAGAAAAAGTAAAACCGCTATCCAGGTGTTTGCACACAAACTAATGCTTGCTAACCCTACTTTTACGCTTTACCAACCACAGTCCATTCTTATGAGATAGTGTACTTTAATCACAAATTGGACAGGTGGTTGGTGGAGGATAAGAGTATGGCTTGACTAAGAGTAGGGCTAGTATTCCTCATGCCTAAATTGATGTGCAAAGCGTTATATGGTGCCTTGGATATGCTGCAGTGTCCTCGAGTCCTCGCCAACACCGGGAGGAGATCGTGTCATTCAAAATTGTCACGCTCATTTAATGCTACAGCTAGCATGTGTACATAACATGACACGTGCAAAAAATGGTGCGCCTAAGGTAAAACAATAGAAATGGTTTAAACTGGTTGTAAATCTAGCAACATTTGTAATTATCATGGTTGTAAAAGTAGCAAAATTTGTAATTATCATCATAACAGCTTGAAGTGGCTGGGTTTAGCATTTCTCCGATGCTAAATGAGCTTGAAAATCAGAAGGCATTGGGCAGTTGCACACTTGCACCCTAAATTTTTGAGAAAAATGTCTTTTGTGCTATGTTAATTATTTAAGATGATATAGCCATTGGGCCAGGGGTAACTTTCCCCTTAAATTTTTTATGAAATAATATTATATCATTTAATTATACTTTAGTGAATAAAACATATAATTTATGTTATGCTATTTAATTATTTAGCAAGGCATATCCATTGGGTAAAGGAGCAAGTCTCCTCGTAAATAAAGAGAAATAATACATAGAGGATGTATATGAAACATACGGGACAAGATGACCCTGAACATCAAAAAGTGCCCCCATCTCCCTAGAGACTTAAAATATTTCATACCCGCTCAATTATCCTCCACAAATTTATCAACATTTTTAATCAATCATCACTTGTCCCTTACAAGAACATCCTGGCTCCACCCCTACCTCTTGAGATTTCTATCAATTATTAGAGAGTTCCTCTATCTAGGAATTTAACCCAGTTACCAATGATCCTTTTTTTTTATTGGAGTTTGCATACCAGCTACTAAGTTTATTCTAATTTGCAAATACGCTATTATGCATAACAAAATTGTAAATTAAGTCACCATTGTTTAACTGTTAGACAAAAACCTCATTACCCCGTCAGTTGAATTGCATTAAAAAATGTTTAGAAAGTGACTATAATACCCTTGATTACGGGAAAAAATTATCCCCTTGCCCTATGGCTAAGTCCTATTAAATAATATAGTATAAAAATATAAATTTTATTTTAAAGGTTTAGAGGTCTCCTTATGCAATGGTTATGTTCTATTAAATTATATAATTTTTTTCAGAAGTTAGGGAGCAATTGCCCCTTGTCTGATGGCCATGCCTTATTACATAATTAAACAAAATAGTTAAAAGATATATATATATTGTTGTACCTTAGGGTGATTATGATTCAAAATTAATTAAATAAAAGAAATTAAATATTAATTTATTTAATTTTATTATAGCCATTTAAGGCTTTAATGGTGGGAAACGTTTTAAAGCTTTATTGTCACAATTATTAGTCACTAATGTGACAATTTTAGAATTCTAAAAAACCTATTTAGTTTTCTATATATATACTATGTACTGTCTCCTCTATTGTAAGAGAGAAGATTAGAAAATATTTTCTCTACTATTGTGTTTTCTTATATTTGAGAATTTTTCTTTTGAGAGATTACTGAGTAAGAAACAAAGTAAGGTGTGCGACTATAAGTTATGCATGTTTATAGTCAGGGATAGATTTGTGTGAAGCTGTTGCATCCTGGAGGCATCGTGTCTAGCAACCCAATGCATCTGTAGGGGGAGCGAAATGTCTTAAAGAGAGCGACGTGATCCGTGCCTCACTTCACACGAGCTACCAATTTTCTAACAATTTTTCAAGTGCAGGAATTTCTGGAATAAAGATTGCTGTTTTGTTCAAGTTCTTCAAAGACTGCAATTTTTGTTGGATAGCGATTCCAGGTAATTTACCCCTATGGGAACAACAATTTTAAGACAATTTTTCGTGATGAATGTGAGTTCAAATAATTCTATGATTATGATAGAATTTTTTTTTTCCTACTCATCTTGCTTAAATTAGCATTTGTTCACTGAAGTATCTAGTGATGAAAAAAAATATCGGGTAGATCTCAAAATAGGAAAAAATGAGAATGTGCAGATTTTCTATGTAAGGGTGATAATTATGATTTGAATCATGCAAATCTATTGAGAATAATTAGAGATTGTGACTTTTATTATAATGCATTACATACAAGGTGTGAGTCCTGTATAATTTTTGATGTATTATGTGTGGTTGCTCTTGTTTGTGTTCTTCGTAATTAATTAAGAGATGAACTCTTAGTGATGCATGGGTAATATTTTTGTGATAAAAATAATATTTATTCTAAAAATAATAAACCATGATATTTATCCTGTGACAATTAAATATGATATTTTTATTTTTTCGGATCCATACGGTTAAGAGGATCAAATCAAGACTTGAGAAAAAAAAAAAAACAAACTAGAATTTTTTTTAGTATGTTTGAATGTATATGTTAAATTACATAAATAAGAAAGGAGTTGATTGGTCTTTAAGACACCAGAGAGAAATTGAATGACATTAATGAGAAAACAATTGAATTTCATTAATAAGAAAAACCGTTAGAGATATGAATATGAGTTTTGTTAAAGTGTTAGGCATGTACACTATATTAGCATGAAAGATATATCCAAATGTGATCCTTGAAGGATCTAAAATTAGATATAATTATTTTAATGGAGTGGATCTGGTAATTGGATTGAGTTTTCAGATCAGGCCACGAGGTGGCATGCTAGAGATTTAAAAAAAAAAACATTTTATCTCAGTTTATAACTCCTTGAAGCTCCGATAGTTGTATATTTAAAAATATTTTTATTTTGTCGAATCCTTAATATTAGTGTTTGACTCATACACAAATTTAGTATATAAGTTACATATGATGTACCATATTTGTAAGGTTTACAAGTAAAGAAGCTTAACTTTAATGATGGAGCCGAAACATTAGCTGTATTCTAGTCAACCCAAAACACTAGTAAAGCTAAGTCTAATAGTGTATTGGTTGTGGTATATAGCACATACTTAAAAGTTATGTGTATTGTCTGTGCATTTATTGTGATATTGGGTTTGTTATGAATTTGATTTCAAATTTCAGATTTCTGAAATTTATTTTTTATTATCACTTAATTACTTGTGTAAATGCTATTTTCATATATAATTATATGACTTGATAAATAGCTATAAATATTGAACACGAGTAAGAAAATAAAATTAATTGAAAATATGAAAAAATGAAGAAGTGAAATCTTAATTTAAATTATTTAAGATATGTGATTATTTAGTTATTATTAGACTAAATAATTTAAATTAAAATAATTATATCAGGATATGACTGAATTAGATGTGCCTTTATTGTTTTTACTATAAATAATAAGGTATATAGAATTTAGATCTTGATTTATAAAATGAAAATTAGAATTATGAAAAGGCCAATTTTTTTTTATTAAAAAAAAATCATTTCATTTTAATTCTAAAAAACAATGGGGGTTAAAATATTCAAGGTTTAATTGAAATTAGTATTTCTAATACTAGTGTACTTTTATCTCTAAATGAATGAGATATTGTAAGACAGAATATGAAATATGCAAAAGCAAAATTTCATTTATTTCTGAACATGAAGATGTTTAGAATGATTAGATTTAATGATCATAAAATAATTAAATTAAGATCTAAATCTTGGAGATATGTTTTCTTTGAAAATCATTTCCTTTAATTATGGAAATAGTGGGGGTTTAATAAATCAAAATCTTAATGAAATTAACGATCTTAGTTCTAAAACTCTTGTATTAATTAATTCAGATTATGCTAAAATTGAACATTGAAAGAGTAACAAAATTAAAAAATTAGAGAATGGTCCTATTTATTTAAAGAACGCATTTGAGTCACATGAGTCTTCTTTTGAAGAGAAGCTGTGGAAAACAAAATGGTTTCAATAATGTCTAATCACACTTGGATATTACTTGTTCATTCTCTTGGATTTAGAACTATAGATTGTAAGCGGATATTTAAAAAGAAACTTAAAGCTGATGAATCTATAGAAAAATATAAGGCTAAATTAGTAGCTAAAAGATTTAACTAAAAAGAATGAATATATTATTTTGATACATATTCACCTGTATCAAGAATTACATTTATTCGAGTATTATTTTCTATAACATCCATATATAATTTAATAATTCACCAAATAAATGTTAAAACAACATTCTTAAATGATGATTTAGATGAAGAAATTTATATGGATTGATAATAATTCATGAATATAATACAAATGAAAGTGATATGTATATATTACAAATATAATGGTGATAGTGGAGTAATCATTTGTATAATGGTGATTGTGGAGTAATAATTTGTCTATATGTAGATGATTTATTGATTTTTGGAAAAAATTAAAAAATCATAAATGAGACAAAAGAATTCGTATCATCCCAATTTGACATGATGGATATTGGAAAGACAAATTTAATTATTGGAATTAAAATAATTAAATGGATGATGAGATAAGTTTACCTCAATATCATTGCATTAGAATTATTATTAAAGTACAATCATTACGATTATAGTAATATTTGTACTCCAAATGATCCTAGTGTTTATCTATCACCTAATGAAGGAGATAGTATACACTAAAATGAATATGCTAATGTAACTAAAAGCTTGATATATGCTATGAACTGTACTCATATGCAGTCGAAAAATTAAATAGATATACTAGTAATCCCAGTAGGGAGCATTGTGATGCAATTAGTAAAGTGGTTAAATATTTAAAATATTTAAAGAAAATAATAAATTTTGATTTTTATTATGGGAGATACTCTTCTTAAATTGAAAAGTATGGTGATACTAATTGAAATTCTATTTCTAATGAATATAAAATAACAAGTGGTTATATATTCATTATTGGTAGTGGTGGTCTTTCTTAAAATTCTAAGAAACAATCAATTTGGTACATTTCTACTATGAAATTGACCCTAATAGCTCTAGCTTAGCAGGAGAAGAAGCTGAGTGGTTTCAGAACTTTTTGCTCGATATTCCTTTTAAAATAAAATTATCCATGTAATTAAAATTATTTGTGTTGCTAATAACACTCAGTATAATGGTAAGTCTTAAATTATTTTTGAGAAAAATTTCTGAAATTCCTTATTTCAATGCACTTTTAGACCTAGAGGGGGGGGGGGGGGGGGGGGGGTGAATAGGTCTACTTCAATTTTCTCTACTAATTTTAATTTTAATCAATCACACAAAATCAATCTCACTTGAACACACAAGATTTTTACGTGGAAAACCCTTCCGGAAAAAACCATGGGACCTAATCCAATACAAAATTCATTATGAGAAGATTTGAATAATACAAGACTCGAATCTTACCCAACTGGACACGACACACCGTTCCTCGGTATCGATTCCTCAACTTGCAAACCACGAACACAGCACGTTCGATCCCCGCAACAGCAGCTCCGGTTCCTCACCGGCCAATCTTACTCAAAGTGATCAACCACAGTCTCTGAAGACCGATCACCGTTCTTGACGGCTTTAGCTCAAGCTAACCAGCACTCACAGAAGAGCATACAGTGGGTTTTAGGGTTTATGGAGGCCCTAGGGTGATCTCTTAATTGATTAAGGATCATCTAATTCAAAGTTTAGAAAATAAGCTTTAGAACCATGCAAAACCTAGAGGCCAACTATTGAAGATGAAAATCAATGCAACAAAGAGTTTTCATAAACTCAAAGCAATCACAAAGTGCTCTAAGAAGTCTCCAATCAATCTCTAACACGGATTGAGAGAAGTCCCCTATATATAGGAAAGGTCCAAGGGTTTTAGAAGTTGCTAAAAACTGATTTTGGAATGTTTTTTTCATATCAGGGTCGACCCATTATAGCAAAATCAACTTTCAGCCAAAATCTCATATCAGGGTCGACCCATGGGGAGCATTTGGTCGGCCGGATGATGCCTTTCGGTTGACCGGATGGTCCTCCAGGGTCGACCCTCACAAAACTCACTCTCTGCCAAAAAACCTGGTACAAAACATGGGCTCTTCAGGGTCGACCCTGTGGTGCATTATTTTGGTTTTTCATCTTTTTAAACATTGAATGCATTCCCCTATCAACCCTTCTCCTATTTGACTTATTTTTAATGATGAATGAGCATTTTCATGAGGCATCATAGGGTCATCTAGGTCTCTCTCTTAATCCCAACTTTTGAGTTACTGTGAGTGATGAAGCTTCAAGGTTCTTCACAACTTCTTCTTCACTTCACCTTCAAACCGGATGAAGACCTTCTATGACGTATATACAACTTTTTGGGCTCGGAATTTTGCCAACACAACTTTGACTTTATAATTTCCAAAATTATATTCGAAAGAATTCCTATGAGATGAAATTATATTTGAGAACTCCAATGAGATGGAGTTATATCTGAAAATGAAATCAGATGGCCAGAAAATTTGGCAAATCCCTTTAATGAAGGCCTAGTAAGGGAAGAATACATCGAGGGGAATGAGACTTAAGCTAATTGAAAACAAACCAATTGTAATGGTAACCCAACCTGAAGACTGGAGATCCCAAAAACAGGTTTAATGGGAAGAACAAGTTACAGAGTGGTTAGAGGTGAAATACTATAATAGTAGAATAATAGTAATAATATTATTACTTTCCAGGTCCCTTCTTATGCTGTGAATAATGCATAAAGTATGTGACGATTAGAGGTTGAGTGTTTCCTCTTAATGAGATCTATACCTCTATTGAGTGCGATGTAGAGTCACATAGACATCCTTGATAGACTCACCAATATAAGTATGGAAGTGAGGCCGCTTCCTATGAGGAATTGACTATTTCTCTTGAGCACTTATTAAACTGGGACAAAAGCACATGGCCGAAAAGTGCTAGTTTAGACACATATAGACTCTGTAAGAGTTAATGTGTTTAAGGTATATAGACTCATCACTAAAAGAGCTTAATTTTGAATACAAAGATCTATGATAACTGAGTATCTGATGAGAACTTTACTTTAAACTATACAAAGGTTTAAATCTATGTGACACTTTTTGTTTATGCATTAAATCTAATTTTACCCTGCAACTTTATTTTTTCTTCGTGATTTTAATATTTTTGAATCAAGTGGGGGATTGTTTTATTTTAGGGTGATTATGATTCAAAATTAATTAAATAAAAGAAATTAAATGTTAATTTATTTAATTTTATCATAGCCATTTAAGGCTTTAATGGTGGGAAACGTTTTAAAGTTTTATTGTCACAATTATTAGTCACTAATGTGACAGTTTTAGAATTCCAAAAAACCTATTTAGTTTTCTATATATACTATGAGTAGTCTCCTCTATTGTAAGAGAGAAGATTAGAAAATATTTTTTCTACTATTGTTTTCTTATATTTGAGAATTTTTCTTTTGAGAGATTGCTGGCTAAGAAACAGAGTAAGGAGATTAGAAAATTTTTCTCTACTATTGTGTTTTCTTATGTTTGAGAATTTTTCTTTTAAGAGATTGCTGGGTAAGAAACAGAGTAAGGTGTGCGACTATAAGTTATGCACGCTTATAGTCAGGGATAGATTTGTGTGAAGCTGTTCTATCCTAGAGGTATCGCGTCTATCAACCCAGTGCATCTATGGGGGGCGCGAAATGTCCTAAAAAGAGCGACGTGATTCGCGCCTCACTTCACACGAGCTACCAATTTTCTAACAGGTTTTCAAATGCAGAAATTTCTGGAATAAAGATTGTTGTTTTGTTCAAGTTCTTCAAAGACTGCAATTTTTGTTGGATAGCGATTCCAGGTAATTTACCCCTATGGGAACTATATATATATATATATATATATATATGAAAATTTAATATGACAGGTGCCCCATGACTAATACTCTAACCAGGCTTCTTAGAGTCAATTACAATATAAAAGCCTATTAACTCTAGTTAACAACTTTAACCTTTAGAGTTAATATCATTTCTTAATTTTTTTAAAAAACGGTTACGTGGTTGAACCCTAAGGGTTAGTGAATCTTAATCACAATTAAAAGATATTAAAAAAAGACACGCGTTGACATGTGAGTTATAAGTTTATAACAATAGAGGATTCTAAGTACTTAATAAACTATATTTTTAAAAATATTTAGAGGGGGGCACCCACCTCTATGCCCCATGCAATGCCTATATATAAAAAAAAAAATATTTCTTTTTCAAAAGTTTTGGGGGCACGTGCTACCAAGCCCCCCTTGGCTCTGCCCTTGCTTAAGGGCATAATAGTCATTTCACTAACAATTTTTAATGAATGCCTAATTAAGGGTTGAGGTTCTTTTTCTCAATTCTCAAATTTATTTTACATAACATCGTACTTGCAAATTATGCAGAAATCCCTTTTTCATCATTCAAAAAGTAGAAACCGTGCTTCTAGAGTTCTAGCACAATGAAAAAAGTTCAAAAGGACGAAACCTGATACAGTGTTACAGATGCTGTCCAGCAAATGCAGAGTCCAAGAGACTCACATTTTTGTATGGGCTACGAGCATGCGACAATTAAAGTTCCCGTGCTAGCGGACCGCGTTCTATTGAGTACTCGGGTCCAGTCAAAGTCGATTCGTCTTACAAAACACGAAAAAGTAATTTAAAAAGAGAAGAGATGCTCGCTGTCCTCTTTTAATTTATGTTTTTTTAATCGAAGATGCTGTCAATGGTGAGCCCACTGCGAAGGCACATGGGGCTGAAGCCCTTCTCAACTTTTGAAAAATCAAAATCTGTAATACTAATACCGCGTAGCCTAGGAGCAAAAAAGGGTAGAGCTAGGGACGGGAGGCTTTAGCCTCTAACTTTTGAGAAAAAAAACTAAATTTAAGTTATAGTGTTTAATTTACAAGAGCAAAGATATGGGCAAGGATGCAATTGTCCCCTGAACTTACAAAAAAAAAAAGATTTATCCAATATTATCTAATTTAAGATGGAATAGCATAGCAATGAGCAAAGGAGCAGTTGCCCCCAAACTATACAAACGGACACCAATAGATGAGATGACCTACAAACTTAGCCCTAAAAAAAAATGGAAACCCCCCATTGTTAGCCCATCCAAAATATCCTAGCTCCGCCTTGAGTGAGCCATTTTTCTAATTCTATTTTAAAAAAAGCAGAAACTTTGTTGAAAATGTTGTTAATGGCAAGGTTTGAAATCCCGATATTATTAGTAATTTTGGTCGCCCAACCCGAATCAAAATCTTGAAAGTTTCGGTTATCTCGGCGAGATTTCGGATTCCTTTTTTTATTAATATTTTATTGAATACATATATGTTAAAAAATAATATTTATAAAAAATTTAATATATTCATATAATAATAATAATTATTTTATTTTTAAATAAATATATAAATTTCCAAAGTTTCACTGAATTTCTTTAAGAAATATTGAAATATTTCAGAATTTTAATAAAAGTAATATAAAAAACTATTTAAAATCAAATTTCTGAAATTCTGAAATTTCAGAAATCCGAAATCCAAAATTTGATCCGAAGTGTCTGAAATCCAAGCTGAAATCATATTTTCCGAAATCCTAACCATATCAATATAGGTGGGGTTGGACGAAATCCCACAAAATCCCAACAGCATTTTAAACCTTGGTCAATGGTGAGCCATTTCTTCTATTTTAAGAAAAAGTAAAAACTTTGCTTTTAACCAAAGGATCCCCCCTCTTTTTTATTTTACCGTTCCTAAATGAGGTAATGAAGAACAAAAGTTTGTGGTGGGAACCTCACTTATGACCTGCCAACATATTCAAATTTGCAAATTAGAGAAGTTGAAAAGGTTAAATTATTGATGTTATTTGGTATGAGAAAAAGGGCTATGACTTATTAAGGTTCTTAGACAGAAGCTAAAAAGGCAAACCAGGCAAACCCGGGACCGGAGGACCCAATGCCATACTTTCCTGCAATGGTCCTTGTGGCTAGTTGTAGGTTGTAGGGTTAAAGGAAGTAATTTCATGTAAGTATTAGTGTGAGGGGAAATTTCCGGGCTTACGGTACGTGTCAAGAGCTACATGGTTTACGTCCGGTACATTTGTCCTTGTTGGACAGTCATCTGTATGCTCATTTGAATAGCACATTCTGTATGGGATCATCCAGGGGTGTGCTTTGCACGAGATCGTCTAGGGGTGTACTCTACATGGGGTCATCCAAGGCTCAGCTCGGGTTCGTCCAAGGCTCTAAACGACATACGAACTCTCGTTAAATGACGCGTTTTTCGCAAGATGGGCGGTCGTCCGGCCTGTCATAGGCACTCCGACGGACAAGTCAGCATAGGGCATAAGCATATGAGTATTAGAGTATAGAGATACTTACCGTGTGGCCATCGATTGGTTGGTAGAGAGTGGTCGAATTGAAATTTATCTAGATCAATGATCTCTAAGACCTAGAGGGGGGTGAATAGGTCTATCTAATAATTTCTAACCAATTTTTAATTTTTCAATTAATATGTTTAGAAATCAATGAACAATTCAATCAGACAATCCACACAAATCAAACACAGAAGATTTTTACGTGGAAAACCCTAACGGGAAAAAACCACGGGACCTTGTCCAGCAATAAACTTCACTATGAAAAGATATCAAGTACAAGACAAGACCTTACCAAAACAGAAACGACGTTCCTAGGTATAGACTCTTATTCTTGATTTCCACGAACCAGCAGGTTCGATCTCCGCTGTAGCAGCTTCGGTTCCACACCGACCAAATCTTTTCAAGCTACTTCAAAACCACGATCACACACGATCAATCTCCTTCCACGAAGGCTCCGGATCAAACACCGGACACACACTCAAGGTGTAGGGTTGTGAATCAATTTAGTAAATTTCAAACCCTAGAGGGATCTCATACAGATCTGAGATCACACAATGCAAGATCAAAGGTTTAGATCTATACTTGCATTCTCTAGGATCAAAGAAAGAGGAGGGATCAACAAAGATCTAATAAAAGCAATAAGAAAAACCCTAGAAGAGTTTCTCAGACCTCTACTCTTTCAAAAATATCAAAGAGACGAATTAGGTCTCCAAAAAGTTGTTTATATAGAGTTTAAAAAAAGAATCCAGAAAAAGAAAAATTCTTTTTACGGGGACCGATCGATCGGTGCTCACTACCGATCGCTCGGTTCAAAACGGATCGATCAGTTCTAATGACCGATCGCTCGGGTATAAATCATCTCTTTGGAAAATTTCCCCATACAAAAATTTGGTCCAGTCGATAGCCACCGATCGCTCGGTAGGCCACCGATCGATCGGTCCCAATACCGAGCGATCGGTTGAGACAGAATTTTGTTCAAACCATATGTCTTTTCAAGTTTATTTGATTCAACTAAGATCAAACAACTTTGTTAGGTTTAAAATTATCCTCCTAGGTATGTTTAGAGTTATCTAAGCCAAAACCAACCTAGGTAGGGGTCTCTAAGTCCATTACCTGTCTAGATCCAGAGTAGAAGCTTTTTCTTCTCTTTCTTCAATCTTCTTTAAGCTTTAGCTCTTCTCTTCTGACAAGTTGAACATGACTCGACGACTCGACTCACATGACCTATCTAATGATCACGGAATTTGCCAACACCTATTTAGGGATTTACAATCTCCCCATTTGGCAATTCCGGGACAAAACAAGACTAATTCATATACTAGGTTCAAATTTTCCGAATTGATTCAAAAATGGAAAATTGACCTTTACATAACTCAAAAAAATATAATTACAGGACTTTTGACATGTTAGCTTGTCATGATTCACCAAACTTAGAACCTGTTTGCCTGCACATGCTAAATCAAAAACCTGTGAAGCATGAGAAATAAAATATGGGATAAAATATTGGAAGAATGAAAATATGTATAACATAACATCCACAATTCCACAATACTATATCCATAACAGGTTAAGCATTCCATAACATCATCCAAAACCTCATCCATCACATTTATAACCTTATCCAACACATGAACACATTACATAATACTCCCCCTTTTTGGCTCGAAATGCCAAAGGTGGACTAGAAAAGGAATGTATAACCATCGAAATGAGATGAGATAGAAGATAATGAGCATAAACCATTCAAATATATACATCCATAACAAGTCAATAATATCCAAGTAGTTTTGTACTAAGTACAACCAAAACAAAATACATCAAAATGTCAAACAAAAACTATCACTCGACTAAGATAAACTCCAATCACGAACTATCACTCCTGCTCATCATCAGAAGTGAGCTAAGACTCATAGTAAGCTCGAAAATCTCGAACATCTCTCTATACACCCAGCACCGCAGCATCGAGAGATCCAAGTCTACCACGAACCTCTGTAGTAAACTCCTCGTATGATGAAACATGAGTCCGGAGATCCATCTGCATCTCTCGCATCATCCTCCCAAGATCATCCATAGTGGTCGGAGGAGGACGAGATGACCCAGCACCAACTTCAGCTGCTTCATCAATATCTCGAAGTGAGGCATGTGAGAAACTCTGAGATAGGGTCTTTTTGTTGATTGGACCCTTAGGTACTCGTGTAGGAACACCAGGAGGTGCAAATACCCCTTGTGAACCAAGAAGCTTAGTGATAAGGGATCCAAACGGAAGAGCTCCAACTACAGTTTCAATTCGATGAGCTTGGATCATCAAATCGATAATGTGTGCTGCAAGATCAATATCATGCCCACGAAGAAGACTGTACAGAAAACGAGCTCTATCTTCCCTAAGGTCCGCAGTATGAACCTTTGGGTGGATATTGGCACTCATTACTAGGTTTACAAGTCTTGCATCCCTAGTGAGTTTAGACACTTCAATGAGAGAACCAACCCAAAATGATGGAGTACCACTAAGAAAGGTAACTACATTTTCCATGGTTTCTTTATCTTCATCAGTCTTATATCTATAAGGATAATAAGCATTTGGAACTCGAGGACAACCAAGAATTGTAGCAATCACATCAGGATTTATTATCACGGATTTTTCTAAAGCTCTAGATTTGAAAGACCAAGATTTTAAGTTGATATCAGAAAAATTGGAATAAAATTCTTGAATCAACTGAATAGAAGCAGGACATGATAAATTGAGAATACCTTCCCATTGACGATCGGCAATGAGCTTAGGAAGGTAATAATCATCAAAGTCTGAAATTTGAATTCCTCGCTCAACCATGATAGCCTTCTTGCTAAAATATTCACGGTAAAGTTGAGCGGCCGAATGATTAATGAAAGAAGATAACCGACTGGCTTGAGAAGATGAGGCTTTACCCTTGTTTTTACGAGTTTTATCAGCCAAACCCTTTTGACGATTCTCAATTGTAGAATCTATCATTCTACGAATTGGCCTGTCCCCAATGGAAATACCATGCCCTATTGGAGTGAAAGTAAAAGGCTCTAGGTTTTCCTCATCTTGAGGAGGGTCCTCTTGGTTGTTGAGGACCAACCTCCAACGTTTGGGAACGCCAGACATGAGATAGGCAAGAAGGATTAACGACAAAACGAAAGGCATGGAAGAAAACGCAAGAAAAACGATGCCCTAGATGAGAAAATCAATCTAAATCCAAGAAAATGCACAAATCTTACCTTTTAGATGCTTGGGAAACTTTTAGAATAGAATGGAATGACCGTAGGAAAGATTTGGAGGAGAGGTAACCGAGAGATCGCTCTGGAGATCGGAGAACAAGTGAACAAAAAAATAGAATTGAGGGTTTTATAACTCTGTTCACGAAAGACCGATCGATCGGTCTTTAGCACCGAACGATCGGTGGTCTGAAAAATTTTCAAAAATTTTACAATTTTAACCTTTTCTCCCCCTCAACCTATGGTTTGGTTTAAACTCATTGTTTACCTCAAAATGACCAATTTACCAAAAAAATATGCAACAATTGATTTCATTAAAATCATAAATAATAATCACCCAAGAATTGATATATCAAGGATAGTCATAAACAAGGATTATGTAAACATTAATTGATTTTCATTGGTGATTAAATATGGTATTTGCATCAAATTCACAATCAGAGTCAAGATACAATTAGAAGTAATGTGAGTATGAAATCAAAATTCATTACTTGACTCTTTGAATTGGTTTCCTTCCTTAATCTAGATTTTGACATTATAGTTCAAATGGAACTCTAAAATTTTCAAAAACTAGTTTTAAAACCAATAATCATCCATATTTATATGATGAGCAATTTTTACCCCAAATTTGACTAACAAATTTATTTCATTTCTTTTTCAGTCAAATTGTACTCATTGTGAAAATTCTTTTTGGAGTACACATATATAGTTTTTTTTTTTTTTTTAGCACATTGGTGACTTTCACTCAAGTGAGAAGGTAGCTCTTTCTAATGACAGTAGGGGCTTTCACACTAGCAATCCATATAGATACCTACTGTTTGTCTAGGTAGCCATTACTCACTGTTTGCATTCACTAGTAGCTATCACACAAACTCACAGGTAGTCCTCTCCATGTCAATAATTTTTATAACTAGGGGGTTCACCTTATGGAATTTTTTTATGACATTGGTTATACTAGATTTGATTAATCTAGGGAACCATATGGTATAATATCAGAACCTTTAAATAGGAACTAAAACCATCTAAAGAATCAGTCAGAGTGCATGTGCAAAATAGAACATCTTTGTATGCTCAACTCTAACTGAGATTAGTTAGCATGACCAAATTCAATCACAAGATCGAACCAACAATTGAACTATCCTATATTATTCAATCCTATGAAATATTTATCCTTGGATTATATGGTTAAATATGATTTCAAGGAAATAACATTAAGCAAAAAGATAGGACAAATAAGGTCATACAAACACATTTTTTTTTTTTTTTTTTTTGCAATATTTTTCAATTTTTTGAATGTTTTTGGATTTTTATTACTTAAAGAAAATAACAAAAAAAATAGCTCTATGACATAAATAGAACATGAAGAACACATAGGCTATGAAACAAGTACATCTTTACTCAACTCCGCACAAACCTATGGATTTCCTAAGGAATTCAAACCTAAGGGAATCTAAGGGTTTTGTTAGAATGTCCGCAAATTGATTCTCTGTTTGGACATACTCTATAGACACAATCTTTTGCTCAACAAGATCACGGATGAAATGATGTCTTATGTCTATGTGTTTTGTACGAGAATGTTGAACGGGATTTTTGGAAATATTGATAGCACTAGAATTATCACAATACACAGTCATAGTGCTCTGTTCAATCCCGTAATCATTCAACATCTGCTTCATCCACAGAAGTTGAGTGCAACAACTGCCAGCTGCTATGTACTCAGCTTCTGCAGTGGACAACGAAATTGAATTCTGCTTTTTGCTAAGCCAAGCAACTAAGTAATTTCCAATATAGAAACATCCTCCTGAGGTGCTTTTCCTATCATCAGCATTTCTGGCCCAATCGGCATCGGAATATCCCACTATCGTGGCATTTGTATCAAAAGAATACAAAAGGCCAAATGATAGAGTTCCACTCACATATCGAATGATACGCTTAACTGCAAGCAAGTGAGACTCTTTTGGGCTCGCTTGATAGCGGGCACATGCACCAACACTAAAGGCTATGTCAGGTCTAGTAGCAGTTAGGTAGAGTAAACTACCAATCATGCTTCTATAAGAAGTTTGATCAACATCTTTGCCTGTAGCATCTTTACTAAGTTTTGTAGTAGAACTCATAGGAGTTCTTACATGCTTAGCAGAGCTCATGCCAAATTTCTTTACTAGATTTTTAGCATATTTGATTTGAGATACTGAGATCCCAGAATCCAATTGCTTGATCTGAAGACCAAGGAAGAAACTTAGCTCACCAACCATGCTCATTTCAAATTCATTTTTCATTTGTTCAGCAAATGAACGAGCATGTAAGTCTAATGTGGAACCAAACACTATGTCATCAACATATATCTGGGCGATGACAATATCACCTTTCACATTCTTTATGAAAAGGGTTCTGTCTACTCCCCCTCTCGAAAATCCGTTTTCCAAGAGATAAGTAGTCAGCCTCTCATACCAAGCTCATGGAGCTTGCTTTAAACCATAGAGGGCCCTTTTTAGCCGATAGACTTGATCAAGGTGATGTGGATCTTCAAACCCTTTTGGTTGTTCCACATAGACTTCCTCATGTAGAATGCCATTCAGAAAGGCACTCTTAACATCCATTTGAAAAAGTTTGAATTTCATATGGCAAGCCACAGCTAGAAGAATTCTTATTGATTCTAGCTTGGCTACAGGAGCAAACGTTTCATCGAAGTCAATACCTTCAATTTGGGTGTATCCTTGTGCAACTAACCTAGCCTTATTTCTTATGATAGTACCTTTTTCATCAGATTTGTTCTTGAAAATCCATTTGGTACCTATCACATTTGTATTGTTAAGCCTAGGTACTAAATACCAAACATCATTCCTAGTAAACTGAAGTATAGCAAATGTCATTCCTGGGTTCAAAAGATGAAGTATAGCAAATGTAGCTAACTTCATTTTCAATTTGTTTCCTCGTTCTCACTCCACTTTCAACATCACCAATTATATCAGTGGGGGTGTGAGGACTCATGACCTTAGAATGTGTAGGTTTTGATGGAGATGATTGCTTATTTATAGGTGGAGTTGAAACAGTTTCAACATTTTCATTTTCAGCACTTTCATCATCCTCAAGTTGCACAGTTTCTACACCGGAGTCATCCACAACTACATTTATGGACTCCATAATTGTAGAGGTTCTCAAGTTATACACTCGATAAGCTTTACTGTTGGTGGAATATCCAAGAAATATCCCTTCATCACTCCGGGATTCAAATTTGCCCAGTTGCTCTCTATCCTTAAGGATATAGCATTTACTTCCGAATTCTCGAAAGTACTTGACATTAGGTTTCTTGTTATTCCACAACTCATATGGGGTTTTCCTTGTTCCAGGTCTTACAAAAACTCTATTAACTATATAGCAAGCAGTGTTAACTGCCTCAGCCCAGAAATGAGAAGCTAGATTGTTGCTATGAAGCATAACTCTAGCCATCTCTTGGAGAACCCTGTTCTTCCTCTCTACTACACCATTCTGCTGAGGTGTAATAGGTGCAGAAAATTCATGTTTGATACCCGACTCATCACAAAATTCGTTGTACTTAGAGTTTTCAAACTCCTTTCCATGATCACTTCGAATTCAAGTGATTGGGCATCTTTTCTCATTTTGAATTTTCAGGCAAATACTTTTGAAATTGTCAAAAGCATCGGATTTCTCCCTTATAAATGCCACCCATGACATTCTTGAGAAATCATCAACCATGACCAGGATGTATCGCTTTCCACCTAGACTTTCAGTTCTTGTAGGACCCATAAGATCCATATGAATTAATTCCAGTGGATATGGAGTAGCAATACTTGAAGTCTTCTTATGTGGGGTTCTAATTTGTTTACCAATTTGGCATGGCCCACACACAGCAGTAGAAGGCTTTCCTAGTTTGGGAACACCTCTCACAAGCTCTTGCTTAGAGATTTTGCATAGGTCTTTGAAGTTCATGTGACCTAGTCTTCGGTGCCACAAATCAACCTCCTCAATTTTAGTCTTATAACAGACATTTGAGGGATTAGGACTGGGAGTTAAGCCGTAGCAATTGTCAGTGGTTCTCAATCCTTCTAGAACACACTTACCTTTACCATTAATGACTAAGCATTTATTTTGGGTAAAGTGTATAGTATGGTTATCATCACATAGTTGACTTATGCTAATTAAATTAGCTTTCAGTCCTTCAACAAACAAGGCATCTTTCAATTTAGGTATGCCTGGTGAATCGATGATACCCTTTCCTTTGACTAAAGACTTGCTTCCATCAACAAAGGTAACAGTCCCATCTGGACAGTCCTCAAATTGAATAAATAAGGACTTGTTACCTGTCATATGTCGAGAACACCCACTGTCAAAGTACCACATTTCTGTGTTTTGGGCTTTCAAGGCAGTATGAATGACAAAGCACTTGAGGTCATCCTTTCTTACATACACAGTCTTTAAACTTTGTTTAGATCTTTGATCATTAATCTGTGTAGTAGAGACCTTTTTCCTTTTTGTCCTCCTTGACCTTTTTCTGTTTGTTCAGTTCTAGCTTTTTGATAAGTCAAATTTTTCTTCTTGAATAATCATTTGGAATAAATTGACCAGTTCTTGTCCTAGAGATTTGAGCAATTCTATTAACATCATCGCTCAACATTCTAGACTTTTCAGCTAGAACCTGAATCTGCCTTTGAAGAGTCCCTTGACTTTGATTTTGATTCTATGAACCATTTCGGGGAGCTCTCCTAAAAGCATTACAATTAGGTCGAATATGACCTCTCACACCACAAAAGTGACATGTGGGTATGAATCTTGGAAGAGGAGGAGGATTTCTTCTAACAGGAATTTGATTCCTTAAAGCATTCACTCTAGGAGCTGTATTTCTAGGCTTTACAAAATTTGTATAAGCCTTAGTACTTGATGTAGAAGGTAAATTTTCTTTAGGATCAGAATGTATTATCTCAAATACTGCACTAGCCATTGTACCAACAGCTAAAGGACCAGCTGGTGTGTCAACATGTCCTATCCCAGATCTACTCGAATTTGATCCATACTTTCTAACTAATTCATCTAGGCAGCTAGTGTTACCAAACATTCTTATTTCTTTTTCAAGAGTATAGACCTTCTGAATCAAGTCAGTCTTGTCTTTAAGGGTAATTTGATGTTCTTTTTCAAGAAATTTCACCTTATCAACAAGAGAGTCTTTAAAAGTTTCCAGCTCCATTTGCAGAGTTCTTAACTCTTCAATTTCTTTCATGGAAGTGTCTCTTTCAACTTCTAATTTTCTGACCACATTAGTCAATGAGACATTCTCTTCCAAAAGACATTGAACTTTTATAACAAATGCTTCTTTTTCATTTTCCAACTGACTAACTAGTGCACTCTTCTCTTCTGCTACTAGTTTACAGATATCTCTTTCATTTTGAATGAGTTTGAGTTTTTTGCTCAAGGAGATTTTTGTTTTAGTCAGTTTCAAACTTTCAGCATACAACTTATCATAAGTTGTTTTCAAATCTTCATCACTTTCAGAGTCAGTTTGACTCTTCTGTAAGTCATCACTAGACTCAGTATGAATACTCTCATCACTTCTATCCTTTTCATCAACCGCAGAGGTAGTCTCAAGAATCCCAGAAAGGGAAACAGTGAAAGCCGTATGATTTCCAGTATCTTCACTTGAAGAGGAACTGTCCGATTCTTCATTCTCGGAATCACTGTCATCCCAACAGGCATTCATCACCTTGCACTTACTCTTCTTCTTGTTAGGACAGTTAGGTGAAATATGACCGAAGCCATGGCATTCATAACATTGAACACCTTGGGATTTCTTGTCGCCACTCTTGGAATTTTTCTTGTTTTCCCAGGGCTTAGACTTTGACTTCTCAAAAGATTTTCTTCCTTGTTTGGGATTAAACCTCTTTTTCGTTCTAAAAAATTTTCGAAATTTCTTAACGAAGAGAGCCATTTCTTCCTCATTCATTTCTCCATCACTGTCATCCTCATCCAAAGTTTCCTTGATGGATTTCAAGGCTAAAGATTTGTTCTTCTTGGATGGACGGAGATTGAGTTCATAGGTTTGGAGTGAACCAACCAATTCCTCAATCTTCAGAGAGTCAACATTTTTACTCTCTTCGATTGCAGTGACTTTGGGTTGAAATCTCTCTGGGAGAGATCTAAGGACTTTTCTAACTATTTTGGACTCAGATATTTTCTCACATAAATTGAAACTAGCGTTGACAATGTCACTAAGTTTTGCATAGAATTCATCAAAAGTGTCATTGTCTTCCATGTTTAAATGTTCAAATTTGGTGGTTAACATTTGGAGTTTTGAGATTTTAACAGTGGTAGTACCCTCATGGGTAATTTCAAGAATGTCCCAAGCCTCCTTTGCTGTTTCACATGAAGAAATTCGTCTGAATTCCTCAGCAGTGACTGCAGTAAAGATAGCATTGAGACCTTTAGTGTTCCATCCACTTGAATCAAGCTCTTCTCTGGTCCATTCATCAGAATATTTGACGACAGTCAAATCACCTACAGTTTTTATGGGCGTAGTCCACCCATTCTGTATAGACATCCAAATTCTCTCGTCAATAGATTTGAGAAAGGCTCTCATTCTAGCTTTCCAGTATGCATAATTATTTCCATCAAAAAGTGGGGGACGAGAGACAGATCCTCCTTCTCTTAGAGTACTCATGATCACGGATAATACAGGATCACACTTAAGGGATTAGCCTTATCAGTGAACAAGCTCTGATACCAATTGAAATTTATCCAGATCAATGATCTCTAAGACCTAGAGGGGGGTGAATAGGTCTATCTAATAATTTCTAACCAATTTTTAATTTTTCAATTAATATGTTTAGAAATCAATGAACAATTCAATCAAACAATCCACACAAATCAAACACAGAAGATTTTTACGTGGAAAACCCTAACGGGAAAAAACCACGGGACCTTGTCCAGCAATAAACTTCACTATGAAAAGATATCAAGTACAAGACAAGACCTTACCAAAACAGAAACGACGTTCCTAGGTATAGACTCTTATTCTTGATTTCCACGAACCAGCAGGTTCGATCTCCGTCGTAGCAGCTTCGGTTCCACACCGACCAAATCTTTTCAAGCTACTTCAAAACCACGATCACACACGATCAATCTCCTTCCACGAAGGCTCCGGATCAAACACCGGACACACACACAAGGTGTAGGGTTGTGAATCAATTTAGTAAATTTCAAACCCTAGAGGGATCTCATACAGATCTGAGATCACACAATGCAAGATCAAAGGTTTAGATCTATACTTGCATTCTCTAGGATCAAAGAAAGAGGAGGGATCAACAAAGATCTAATAAAAGCAATAAGAAAAACCCTAGAAGAGTTTCTCAGACCTCTACTCTTTCAAAAATATCAAAGAGACGAATTAGGTCTCCAAAAATTTGTTTATATAGGGTTTAAAAAAAGAATCCAGAAAAAGAAAAATTCTTTTTACGGGACCGATCGATCGGTGCTCACTACCGATCGCTCGGTTCAAAACGGATCGATCGGTTCTAATGACCGACCGCTCGGGTATAAATCATCTCTCTGGAAAATTTCCCCATACAAAAATTTGGTCCAGTCGATAGCCACCGATCACTCGGTAGGCCACCGATCGATCGGTCCCAATACCGAGCGATCGGTTGAGACAGAATTTTGTTCAAACCATATGTCTTTTCATGTTTATTTGATTCAACTAAGATCAAACAACTTTGTTAGGTTTAAAACTATCCTCCTAGGTATGTTTAGAGTTATCTAAGCCAAAACCAACCTAGGTAGGGGTCTCTAAGTCCATTACCTGTCTAGATCCAGAGTAGAAGCTTTTTCTTCTCTTTCTTCAATCTTCTTTAAGCTTTAGCTCTTCTCTTCTGACAAGTTGAACATGACTCGACGACTCGACTCACCTGACCTATCTAATGATCACGGAATTTGCCAACACCTATTTAGGGATTTACAAAGGTCTATCCAGGTCGGGAATAGCGGGCAGATGACCAGGGCGAGAACACGAACATTGTAGAGTCCCGAAAATCCCAATATGGTGAATAATACTATGAATAGTGCTATGTCTAGGGTTAGGTAAAGACCGGGAATTTGATTACATTATTTAGGTGTAGGGTTTAAGACTTGTTTCCCTTTTTAAAAATGATTTTGGCATGTGTGTGTGTTTGCCTCGGAGTTGTCGATGATGCTAGGCTAGAACCTAGACCCAATATCTTAAGTTTTGAGGAAGAATTGGCCTAAGTGGCAATCAAGGGTATTTTGGTCAATTGGCATGCAAGGCCAACGTCCTTGAAGCACCTCGATGAATTTCTGTTATTGAAACTTGTATTGGGATGTTTGGGAATCATATAGGCTGGGTGTGACGGGACCAAGTTGGAAGGAAATGAAGGAAACAAAAATTAGGGAGATCTCTTAACGGATTTCCAATCCATTTGAATGAAGCCAGGAATTTCATTGTATTTCATTTTCCATAACCAAATCCGTTTAAAAGGAGGTCTTCTGTGTTAAAATGAAGATTTCCTATAGAACCCCATTTCTCACAGTCATTGTTCATGTGAATAGTTCTATGAATAGTGTCAATGCATTGTTCTTGTAAAAGGCCTAAAGCCTTATGATTTTAATTAATGAAATGAAGAAAGTGTATTTAGTGTTTAATGTATTGTAGCATGTATGAGAGTCTTAAATTATTTTCTTTTATGATTCATGAGTGTTAAAACAAAGTAGGAAATGAGTAGAAGTGAGAAAAATAGGAAAAACAACAAAAATAGGAAAAATCAGGAGTCACTCATCGACGAGTGCAAACGAAGCACTCCCACTCGTCGACGAGTCATCGAAACAGTGAGTTGGGGAAATTCCAGAAGCCCCACTCATTGACGAGTCCTGTTGGAGGATCCAAACTCTTCGACGAGTGAAACCACTCGTCGACGAATGAAACCCCTCGTCGACTAGTCAAATGCGCAAAAATCGAGAATGGTTATGCGTGAAGGCTATTTTTGAGTTTTGGCAACCCTAACTCTATAAATACTCAAATTTCGAGGGGATAAGAGTTGTAACACTTAGAGAGAAACATTTTGAGAGAAAATGGAAGAGAAGCTAGGGTTCATTCAAAAAGGGGGTTTCGTGTGAGATTGAAGGACGAGCTCGATCATCGCTTCCAAAGCTTCCTCAGGCTTGGATCTTCTTCCTCGAGCGTGGATCCTCATCCTCAAGCTCAAGTTCGTGTCCAAGCCATCTCTCAAGCCAAGATTTGGCATTTGCCAAGTAAGTACACTTTACTAGTTGATTTAGTGATAACCTAGATCCTAAACCTAGATTTTTAAAGCATGAATGTTGAGATTTGGTTATGAGTAGCTTCTATTTTCTAAATTTATCATATTTCCCTAAAATGTATTGACTATAGAGCATGTTATGGATGTAATAGTATTTATTGTTTTTAAATACTAATGCTTGCCCTGTCGAACCTCTTCCCGAATTTTGGTTCAAATCTAGTCTATCCTGCCAAACCTCTGTCTGAACTTTAGTTCAAACATAACCTACCCTGCCAAACCTCTGCCCGAATTTCGGTTCAAACTTAACCTACCTATCCGAACCTCTATTCGAACTTCGGTACAAATCTAGCCTATCATGTCGAATCTATGCCTGATCTTCGGTTCAAACTTACCTACCTTGCCGAACCTCTACACGAATCAGTTCAAACCCTACTTATCTTAGCCGAATATCTGTTCGAACATCTGTTTAAACCCTGGTTCAAACCCTACCTACATGGCTGAAACCCTGTCCGAACCTCGATTCAAACCCTAGTTTAAACCCTACCACCCTAGCCGAACCCTTGTCCAAACCTTGGTTCAAACTGAAAGTATGCCTCTTTTTAATTTTAGAAAAACAGTTCTTGGGGAGCATACATCGAATCTCAAGATCTAACTAAGATTATAATTGATTTTATTCAATGAATGATAAAAACAACAATTACCTTTACGATTTTGATATTGATAAGTCAAATCCACGATAGAACAATGTTTACAAAACTTCGCAAGTGTAAAGTGTCATTCATAATTCACAGGAATCTTCTTTTTTCTTTAAAGCTTTCCTCTAATGGAAGTTATTGGCTCTTCCAATTCAAGCTCTATGATCTTTTGTTCTTTTTTTGAGCTCAAGATCCTTTCTTGATTAATAAGATTGGTTCTGCTTTTGCTCTAGATCAAAACTAGAATTAAGAAACAAGAATATGGAAGTATAACCTTACAACTACCACTAGAGGGGAGAGGGGGGGCGTGAGCTTGAGGAGAGGGAGAGAGAATATGTTGGAGAGAGATCTATCTCAAAGGGTGGACGTCCCACTTATTTATAGAGTCCTTGGATTGCTTTTCTTGCAATCCAAGACTCTTCTCCCTTATCCTAATCCAATTAGAATTCCCTCAAAAGATTCCTTAATGATAATTCCCAATTAATTAGGATATATCTTAGAAAGAAACTAACCTTATCATTAGTAACAAACTAATGGAATCCCTATTAAATAGAGAATCTTTACTTAGTAACTAACTACTCATATCTTTATCTAATAAGGAAACATTAATTAGTAACCAAGTAATCTTATTCCTAACTATTAGGAGATAAGTATTACTAACTAAAGAGATAAGGCTCCATATGAAGTGGGCATCCCACCTTATGTGGGCCCCACTTCCACACACCCCTTAAGGAGTTCCAAACTTCTTAGGTCATTATTTGATCTTTATCAAAATTCCCAATGGGTCCTACCCATATGGTTAATCACATCTTATGTGATTTCACCTATTAGAGCTTCACTATACCATATAGTGATATACTTAGAGAAATTAATTAATTTAATTAAGAATTAAATTAAAAGCTTTAAGAAGGTCCTAGTGTGTGGGATCTAAAGGGATCTCCTATTTCCGGTTGTGGGATCAAGTGCTTAACCTTTTTGGTTACAGCCTTGTTACTAGGAAACACTTTCCTATAATACCATTAGGATCATTGAATTTTATCTATATCATTGGACTTCCACTAATCACAATAATGTCCATTAACACAATGTGACAAACTCCCAGAAATTAGAGAATTACTTGTAGGTATTTCTAATACAAGATTTGTTTACAGATGCGTCCCTCCACTTCCAATATTGTTATAAGCTAACAGGACAATATCTTATAATATCTTTTAATCTCTACTTTATATTGAGAATCATTTCTCTTTGATATTTTAGTCAAGCTTGGACTTTCAAAACTATTTAGGAATTCTTTAAAATAAATAATAATTATAAACTTCTCGATAAAACCATTTCATCGATAAATACCAGTGCTGGTTTTCCAAGTCCGGTTTGACAAGTATCAATTCAATATAAATTACTCTAGTAGAGTAGTGAAATCCTTGTTGAGCGTACACACAATTCTTCTAAGGCTATCCACTGAGCGATCCAGTTGCAATATAAGTACTTCTTACTTATATCCACATCTTAGTCAAGAGACCCTTCTCTCAATTGTAAACACCCCAATTTTGTACCCCTTTAGCCTCTTTTTGCACCTTCAAAACCTTTTCAAAAACCTTTCAAAAATAATTTTTAAATCTCTTTTTAAAACCTATTTCCATATGCCCAAATTTCTGGAAAATGCCCTTGAAGCTGAAAAATGACCAAAATGCCCCTAGAGTGAAAAATGACCAAAATACCCCTATAAAATACTAAAAAAAATTACTTTTCATCTACAATATTTTTCATGGATTTATCAGTTCAATTTTGACTGTTTCTGGGCTCAAATCGAGCTTAAAACTCAAAATCGGGCTTTCGGTGAACCAAAAAATAACATGTGGCGAAGCAAAAATATATTAAAAAACAGAAAATAATCTGGTCATTTTTGCTAAAAACGACCAGAACTTTTTGGGGCTTTAAAAGCCTGGTCATTTATACCATAAACGACTAGAATAATCTGGGTTTTTTGGTCTTTTTCTTGCGTAAACCGTCTTAACTTTCCGTCATTTTTGACTTTTTTGTCATGATCATTTTTCACATAAACGACCAGAATAGTTTTTTTTTTTTTTTTTAAATAGTCCCACATCGGAAAAGAGGGGGTTTCTCCTCTTTTCCCTTCCCTATAAAAGCCAAAGGTCCCTTTCCAAAAATCTCACCAATTCCAACACCACTTTCCTTGGTTTTTTTGATTCTTAAGACTTAGAAAACCTTTATAGATTTATTTCTTGAGAGTTCGAAGTTCGGGAAATTTTGTTTTCTCTGGAAATCCCTCTTTTCCAAAAGTCCACCATATTTTCAGGTAGGTAATTTTTCTATCTCTAGTCTTGCTTTCAATTTTTATTAGCTTTATTAATTGCTTTAAAATTCTAGTCTTTTAAATTCTAGCTTAGACTGCTTATCAAACCTACCCCATCGAACCCCTTGTAAGTACCCAATTGTTACACCCCACCTGACTATAGTTAAAACCCTTTTTAACTATGGTTATCCCCTGCCAAGTCCTCTTAAACCTAGGTAAGTCTCTAGTCAAACCCTAGACTCAAGCCTAGGACCTATCCCTAGTTTAGCCCTAGGACTCACCCTAAGTGAATCCCATGTCAAAATCCTAACCCTAGGTAAACCCTAGACTCAACCCTAGGACCTATCCCTAGTTTAGCCCTAGGACTCACCCTAAGTGAAGCCTATGTCAAAATCCTAACCTTAGGTGACCCTAGAAAACCCTAAAACCAAAACCCTAACCCTAGGTAAACCCCAGGATTCGACCCTAGTTAAAACCTAGGATCTATCCCTAGTTTAACCCTAGTTAATCCTAGGACTCAACCCCAGGCCCAAATCCTAGCCTTAGGTGACCCTAACATAACCCTAGAGCCATTAGGGCTTAAACCCTAAAAACCCATGGCCTATAGGGCCTGACCCATAGCCTCAAGCCCACCAGGCCCAAAACCTTAGAACAAACTCCCATAACCCGTATGTGCAGGGCCCAGCCCAATTCCAACATGTCTCATAGTGTCGGTAGAAGATCTACCGACATTATTTTTTGGCCTTGTTTCCTGTTGTCGGTAGAACTTCTATCGATAGTTTGTAAGTTCCGAGTTCGCAGTCTGCGAACACCCTGCACACTCAACCTTCACCTCAATCTCTCCCTTCACAGCCCTTAGTCGACCTCCCTCGGGTCCAACCAGGTTCTCCCCTTCTCCTTAATCCCTCTTAGGTCCCTTGGTTCCTTCCCTATAAAACCAAACACCACCTACAGTGCAAACGGGCTAAATTTTGAAGGTGAATCCCTATTGTAAAAACCCGTATTTCTCAGCCTCTCCTCTCCCCTGGTCTTGATCCCAGGACTCCCTTGGACCTATCTTTCCCCTTCCCTATTCGTGTCGCACCACCAGGACGTACCACCGCCATGCACAGACCACCTCCCATTTCGGTGGAAATAGAGTATTCGGGTAGGGCCATCACCTACCCTCCTTTTTTCCCTTTTTTAATCAATGTGAGCCCCTGGTCATCTCCAGGGGATGTTTTTATTACTTTCTTGGTGTGTAGATAGCATCCAAAACCCTCAAAAGGTGTTCACCCACCTAAACCATAGGTGTGGTGAACCCCTACCGGTACATCACCATCCTTGGAGTTCTCAGGCCATAGCGGAACCTTCTGGGGGTCCTTCAGATCATGAGGGAACCCCTAGTAACCTCTGTGCACAACCCCTTGGGCAGAAACTTGGTTTTCAAAAAAGATCAGGAATGGTGGTAATTCCAGTACCTTCATTCCTGATAAAACCTATTTTCCTTTTGTCGGCGAACGTTTTACCGACATCCTGTTTCGGCCTAGTTTTGTATTGGCGGTAGAATAACTATCGCCAATATGTTGTTACAGGTACAGTAGGTTTGTACCTTTGTGAGGACCACTCCAGGCATCCTCTGGGGCCCACACTTGGCCTGAGCTCTTCCTAGGAGTCCCCTTTACACTCCCATCACATTGAATCCCCCTGGGTTACAGCTTAACCTTAGTTAACTTTGGTAAAAACACGGTTCAAAAAACTGTTTACATTGTCGGTAATCCAATTACCGACATTAAATTTGTTTTTGATTTGGGCTTTTGCAGGGGCCTAGGCCTGGTAGGAGGTCACTTTAGGCCCTGCCTAGCCCCTGGGCCCACCTCAGACTGTACCAGACCCTTAACCACAGTTAAATACACCTCTGGTTAACATTTAACCGCGATTAAGCACCCCTTAACCCCATAAATTTTAAAAAACTAAATGGAAATTCCTAAAATCAATCAGACCATAATACTGAATTTAACCCTCTCCCTAACCCTGGTTAGCAACCCTAACCACAGTTAGAACCCCCTTAACTTCGGTTAGCAACCTTAATCGTAGTTAACTTTTGTTCACGGCCTACCAAGTCTACAGGACTACTTTCGGCCTACCGGGCCTCTCCTTAGCCTACTGGGCTACATCTCACTTATCCCTAACTGTGGTTAGCAATCCTAACCATAGTTAGTTCGGCCTAACCCCAATTAGCAACCCTAACTCGGGCCGGACTCCATCCTAGTCTACTGGACTACCCCTAAGCTTATCGGGCTTAAATACCATGCACTTGACCCTCCTCAGTCAACCAAACCCTAGTCTACCAGACTAGTCCACGTTAGCCACCCTTGGTGTACACGCACACGCCCCTAGCCTCGGCACAGGCTCACGTCCCAGAACTACGCTCGGTCTGATCTCACCCGGTGAGTACGTAGGCAGCCCAACACGGGCCCGACCCGAGTTAACTTTTCCTTTCTTGGATTAGTGTTAATTTAAACACCTCGGCATTCTAATCAAGATTAACTATATTTGGCTTAACCCCGGGAAGTACGGAACCGTTGTAAGACAGAAGCCTCGGGGTGCCTAACACCTTCCTCGGACTTAACCGAACCCCTTACCCTGATCTCACTCGCAGACCAAGACCTTATCCAAACCCAGGGGACTTATCACTTCTAACTGAATAGGTAGCGACTCTTAAAAATGATAAAACCCTTTCACACCTGTGAGGGTACACAAGTAATTCAAACCATTGTGAGTGAAGAAATTCCGCACTCACACTCCTGACCAAACTTCGGTTCAAACATAGCCTACAATGTTGAACCTCTGCCCGAACTACGGTTCAAACATAGCCTACCATGTCGAACCCCTACCCAAACTTCGGTTCAAACATGGCCTACCTTGTCCAAACCATGCCCGAACTTTGGTTCAAATCTAACCTACCTTGTCGAACCCCTGCCCGAACTTCGGTTCAAACCTTACCAACCCAGTCAAACCTCTACCCGAACTTCGGTTCAAATCTAACCTACCCTACCGATCCTCTATCCGAACCTTGGTTCAAACCCTGGTTCAAACCCTACTTGCACTAGCCGAACCTCTGTCCGAACCTTTTTTCAAACCCTGGTTTAAGCCCTATCAAATTCTTAGTCACACCCCAAGTGCTCCCTGACAAGAGCTTAAAAGGCCTAAACGCTCCGGAATATGAGCTTAAACCATTCAAAAACACCCTAACATTTAAAGACAAATCCTAGCATTTCAAACGCCTACTATCCAAACACTCAACAAATCAATAATCAACTACCCTCTGGAACTACGTGTGGTTTGATTCCACTAACAGTGGATACATAGACAACCCTGATTGAATTCAGCTCACCCAAGATAGAGCATCTGTCTTGTCCATGCTTATTTCAACATGTATATTATTGTTCATATAATACATATCAAATATACATATGAAATGCAAGCTTCTCTTATGGTTTCCCCACTTTAATTTAGACTTAGGAAGTAGGTAACTATCTCTGGATGGGAGTTTAGGGGTGCCTAACACCTTCCCCTAACTCAAATGAAATCTTACCTTTAACTCTATTTCCAGACCAAAGCATTATCCAACCTTTTCAGGGACCTTATTTTACCTCACAATCTAAATAGGTGGCGACTCTCTCTTTTCTAGCATTTTTAGCACTATTCTTCCTCGGGTTCATTCCTGATCAGGAGTGAGGTTAAAATCTCGGGTCTACATCAGTGATTGAGATTCATTACTCTATCATATGGAACTAACAATGTGTAAGTTAGTAGGAATACATTGTCCAGATGTAATCCTAAATAACTTAGAACATTTCTAGGTCTACATGGAACCGGAAAATCATATCTCCTTAGCAATTAGTTAATACCTAATTGGATGATTTTTCCTGTAATGTTACCTAAGGGACAAAGTAGTCTCATCTAATGAGATACTTTTAATATGTTACCCAATATAGAAGACAATGTGTGAATGTAAAATATGCTTTTATTGATTAAGTAGACTAATACAATTCTGGAATGACTTTCGTGGGCATATATGTCTAACACAAACCCCTAGTCAAACCCTATTGCTCCTGACAAGAGCTAAACTGCCACATTGCTCCTGAATATGAGCTTAAACCATTCAAAACACCCTAACATTCACAGACAAATCCCTATCAAGCTTTTCAAACACCTATCATCCACTCAAGCAAAAAAAAACATCAACTACCCTTTGGAATTACATGTGGCTTGATTTCACTGATCGTGGATACGTAGGTAACCTTGATCGAGTTCAGCTCACATAGGATAGAGCTCCTATCCTATCCTTGCTTATTTCAACATGTACATAAATGTTCATATAATACCTACTTAACATATAGATGAAATCAAAGCTTCTTTTATGGTTTCCCCAACTTTAATTCATACTTAGAGAGTAGGTAACCATCTCCTAATGAGAGTTTATGGGTGCCTAACACCTTCCCCTAATTCAAAAGAATCCTTACCCTGAACTCTATTTTTTAGACCAAAGCTTTATCCAACCTACTTCAGGGACCCTATTTTCTCTCATAATTTAAATAGGTGCGACTCTTCATATTTTGTATTTTTTTTAGCGCTATTCCTCCTCGGGTTCGATCTTGATCGAGATTGAGGTTAAAATCCCGGGTCTACACTATTTTGACACCAGAGATGAATTTGAAGAAGCAGTATGAATTTTGATAGAGTACTAACATGTTTTGTGGGATGGCAGCCCAAAAATGTCGTGGACATGCACGGATGCAGTGAAGATGCAATCAAAGTTGACTGGAGACACATTTAGGATTGGTAGAATGACACATTCAGATTGGTCAAAGGAAGCATTTAGATTTGATCAAAGAACACATGGGGTGTTGAGGATTCATTCAGGATCGGTCGAATGATACATTTAGATTTGGTCAAAGGACACACCGGGTGTCGAAGACGCATTCAGATTTGGTCAAAGGACACATAGAGGTGTCGAGAAAGCATTTAAGATTGGTCAAAGGATGCATTCAAATTTGGTCAAAGGAAACACAGGGATGTCGAGGACGCATTCAGGATTGGTCGAAGGACGCATTCATATTTAGTTAAAAGACACACGAGGGTGTCGAGGACGCATTTAGGATTGGTCGAAGGATGCATTCTGATTTGGTCAAAGGAGACACGGGGGTGTCAGGAACGCATTCAGGATTGGTTGAAGGATGCATTCAGATTTGATCAAAGGACACACGGGGTGTCGATGGCACATTCAGATTTGGTTGAAATTTATTGAGGATTGAGGCATTTCGCGGAGGTGCTAGCCGGATTGATTTTGATAATTGATTGAGATGGCATGTCCCGAAGCGCTAGCCGAATTAGTTGAAGTGGAATCTCCTGGAGGCGCTAGCTAGGGAGCTTTATCAGAAAATGATGCAACTTGAATGCAATTATGCTGGAGAAATTTTGTGACGCAATTGCAGTGCTTCAGTGCAGATATAGTATGTGAAACTTGAATGCAAGGATGTCATGCTGGGGTGATGCTTTCCCATGAGTCTCTCGATTGCAATTTGTGGGGATGCTGTGTGTCGGCTTCCTCTGATTATCTTGCCTGGGCTGTTAATGTTGGTTGGTATGACTAGGTTGAATACATTTTTCTTTTTAGAAAAAGAGTTGTAGCCTTTGCCAAAACTTAGATTTTCGATGAAAGAATGCTTAGCTAGCTTTTAGATTTTCTAGGAGATTGCCTTTGTTAGGGCTTTGTTGGGGCTTTGTATGTTGTCTTTTATTCTTGGAGAGTAGAGTATGATAAAGAGAGGGTTTGCCTCTCTCGACTGTTGCTGGGAATAAGTAAGTATATCATACTGTTGAGGATCTCTGCCGGGGAGCCATTTAGAATCTGCTAAGGATCTACTTGCTGGGGAATCTCTGTTGGACATAGTTTGGGAAATAGGCTCATCATTGTTAGATAATCGAGTCGATTGAGTAAAGTGAGAATTCCTCCCCGAAAGTTTGTTTACCAAAGTAGAATTTTGTGCATGCTCAAAGTTTCCTCGAAAGGGACGTGGTTCATAACGGGAAGGGATTGTGAACTTCTCTCTCACTCGTTCTTTAATTTCAAACCTTGTAGGTATTTGGTCTGTGATAAAAATCAGACTTGGAAGATTAGCCTCTGTTGCAAATTCTATCCTTCTCGGATATGTGCAGGCAAAATACTGACTTATCTAGCCATACAAGTATTGGAATGGCCCCTGAGCCAAATGCTTCCCTAGATACTGGCTCCACGAAATGGTCCCCAACTTCCTGTAGAGGCTGGGCATCATCAGAATCAAAAGACAATATTTGGTTCTCGTGGCCATCCTGTCAGGCATCATAAAAGTTTCTGGGCAAATAACCTCTTCCCAGCGGAAAGGCAGCACAAAGTTGCAAAGCCAACATGAAATGAAGCCAGCTAAATAGCCTTCCTGACTCACACCATAACTCGTTAGGATATCTAAACCTCAGATCTCTTCATAAGATGGGGTAGGATTCGGATTCCTCAAGTATTCACATGCCTTCCCATGGAAGTAATACTTAAACCACAAAGTAAAGGAAACTTTGTGAAGGTTATTCTTTTGGGTGACCTTCCCCTTCTTCTTTACGTTTGCTGCTTTAAGCATTTCTTTGGCTTCAGCAACCTCTTCTTCTTCTTCTTCAGTCACCATGGCTTTTCCACCCTTTGCTTCACTCAGCTTCCTTACAAGAATGGTGTTGTAGGCCATAAATAACTCCTTCGTACAGTGAGGGACCTCGTCTGAGTAAAGGTTGTCATTGAAGGGTGTAAACTCGTCACACAGGCCCCCGTCAATGTGTAACCCTGAGACATGATACATGGTGTTCATTGGAAGACCAACTTCTCCCCAAGCCATATGAAAGGTGTTAGTTACTGCACACCAATGGTTCAGTAGGTTGCACCAAGTGTGCATCCCTCTTATATTCATACCGGGCTAACGCCACAACTTCCAAGATCCCAATTGCAGCCAACTCTGTATCAAAGTGGATGAAAACATCATGCACCCATGCCGGCCACAAATCTTGGCTATCAACTGAGGAAGAACCTTCAGCTGCATTGCATTGTCCTAAAGGACTTTACCAATCCTAGTCAGCAATATATGAAACCTCTCCTTCACCATCCATATTGGATCATCCACAGGTAGGTCTGCTTCTCTAATTAGATTCAGGTACAAAACCTTGCCTTCATTTTGGCTACCAACGGTTCTAGATCTAGGATCGAAAAGAGCAACGGGGGTCCTACTCTCCCCCATCCAGTTTGCTGGATCCTATTTCCTGATGCCCAATCTTGTCATTCTCATCAATCTCTAGCAACTAAAAGCCTCTTTGCCTATGAAATGTTGAGATGAAACAACCATTCTGCACAAAAGAAGAAGACAAAATTGATCAGGTATATCAAACAAGCTGCTAAAATTTAGCTGTCACGACCCAAAATACCCCCTAGTAGTTAGGATACTTTGGCGACGTGAACTCATAACCAAACCATCCTATATAACATATGAATCCTGTACAACATATAAAACCTGTGATAGCGGAAGCGTAATACTAATCTATATATGGTAGTGGAAGCGGACTACAAAATTTCTATCAATAGTATATGTCTCAGTTTATACATGACCCAAAATAAAGAGCGAACATACTCGCTCAACAAAATATATGTACATGTCTCTCCCTCTCGTCACTCATGATGGGGCCACCTAACAAAAGCCCTCTGCTCCTCCTGAGCCCTCTGCTGTTGAAGACTACCCCAAGTCTCCTCCTCCTCAACATACTCTTCCTCGACCCATGGTTCTTGAGGACGCTCGCCGCAAATGTCGAAGGGACCTGCCGACATAATATGTACGGCTGAGCATGGAATACTCAGCGTATACAAACCACTAGATAGTAATATCGTAAACAAGAATACAACGTGTACATATCACAATCTAATCATCTCACATGCATTCCTGAAATCAGAGCGCGGAAAACAAAATCATATCGTGTGCATATATCTCGGGAAATACTATCAGAAAACATCTTTTTATCATCTTTTGTCTTTTACACCTTCTTATCATCTTTTGTCGAAAACATCTTCTTATCATCTTGCACCTTTGCATATACGGGTATTTAAAATACCTTGGCTTTTATCTTTTATTATCCTGTACGGGTATTTAAAATACCTTGGTATTCATCATTTGCTACCTCCGGAGTAGGACAACTAGTACCTGTACCCACGTAAGCTGGGTGGCCTAATGTTCTCCTCACCTTCGGCTACCTTAAGGGTAGACGACCAGTATCCATCTCCCTTCCGGGCGGCCTGCTATCATCGGAGTCCGATGCCAGTATCCCTTTCCCTTTTAGGCGGCCTGCTATCGTCGCATCCCTGTCGGCTTTTTCCATATACTTTCCATCTTCTTGTATTTCTTGTAACATCTTGTGCTTCTTGTATTTTCTGTATGTATCTTGTGCTTCTTATACTTTTCCTTATACCGCTTGTGCTTCTTATACTTTCTGTATACATCTTGTGCTTCTTGTACTATTCATTTGGTTCATTTACATCTTATACTTTTCGTCTTCTTATTCTTGTATTGCATCTTATATACATGTATTTCTTCTTTTGGGATACCCATAATTTAGAAAAACTCGATCATGCATATGCATATGTGTCCGTATAGCAGTTGTGATATAACATGGTAGACATTAGGGAAAACCCTTTACATATGGTCATATGTCTCATACTCAACATAATTCATCCATCACCATAATCCATATACAATAACATCACACCATTCCAATCACATTTAAAATAAGGTTTTTCTACTTGTTCTTCCCAAAACTTGTTGCTTTTAACATGCTTTTCATCTTGGATACTAACATATAGAACAACTCAAAAATTACCATCTTTTATTTGTTGGTTGGAAGCATAACATCATCACATTTAATTCACACCATCATTCATGGGATTTTATCTTGATGTAGAAAGGGTTTCATGAAATCAATTGCTAGAAGAGTGTATTTTTACATATAAGAGGCTATATATAACTATACTTGTCAAGAAAATCATGCTTTTCATTAAGGGTTTATGAAATTAGAACCTAGTAGAGTGTATCTACCTTATGGGATGAAATCCCTTTGATCCAATGCTTGAAAAGGCTTGAAGAAGCTTGTAGAAGTGAAACCCAAGCTTGATGTTGGAGATCCAAGCTCCAATGGCGAGTAGGAGCGAGATCAAGGCTCGATTTGTGCTCTTCTTCTCCAAATCCAAAAACCCCTCTTGCAATCCTCCACTCTCTTCCCTTCTCTTCTAAGATCTCTCTCTAGGTTTAGGGATCGCCCTCTCCTCTCTTCTTATCTCCCAATCTCTCTAAGTGTCGAAATGAAGCCCTAAAGGCTCGGGTTAAACTCTTAAGGTAAGAGTGAACCGACCAAAAGACCATAATACCCTTACTGAATTTCTGCAAAAACGCGAGTACCGAGCGATCGGTGTTAATGACCGATCGATCGGTTGCCTACCGAGCGATCGGTGTGTTGACCGAGCTCTCGACCAAAAATCAACTCTCTGGAAAATTTCCCCATACAAAAATCTTGACCAGTCGATAGCTACCGATCGATCGGTTTTGGACCGATCGATCGCTCTATGGACCGAGCGATCGGTTGCCTGCAGGTCCAGACTGTTTTGGCCATATCTTTTGACTCGTTCGTCCAATTTTGACGATTCAACTTGCGTTGGGTTCATACTTTGAAAACGAACATTTCTAACGTTTCGGAATTTCCAATTTCTTCCTTATTTATTAATTATACCTCTTTAAAGGCAAAATTGCAACGAAAGTGTCATGCATTAAATGTGAAAAGGTTCGGGGCTCTACATTAGCAATGTCCCTAAGAGGATGAAATAACCTAATCTTGAGGTCACAAATAGACCCCAGGCCTCAACCAAAATGGTCAAGGCCAGGCTTACCAATAAGCCCCTAAGTTAAAATACCAAGGGACTCAAAGCATGCTTAATTATGAGACAACTTAATTAGGTGTATATTAATGGCCTTAACTTGTTTAAAATGGTCCAAGGACAACTTTTTCAGGACTTAAACAAATTTTGGAAAAGCCCAGCCAGTAGACATTCTGTGGACAACTCTTTAGGACTTAGCCAAATTTTGGAAAATTCCAGCCCATAGATAAGTATGTGGATAACTCTCAGGACTTAGCCAACATTTGGAAAAGTCCAGGTCACAAACAGTCTGTGGAAAACTCTATGAACTTAACCAAAATTTGGAAAAGTCTAGTCTGCAGACAACTTTAAAGACTTAACCAAAATTTGAAAAAGTCCAAGCCCATGGACAAAATGTCCACGATCAATAATTAATGCCTGTAGGCATAGTGCCCATGAACATTAATTAGAGCCCATGGACACAAATGTTCTGGGCACCAGTTTTAGCTCGCGAAAAAATTCCTTTGAACAAGTTAGTCTACAGACAAGTTTGCGGATAGGAGGTCACCTTTATGGTAACTAGTTAGGTTTCCCTTATTAGAAAACCTTGGAACTCCAGTAATGGCATTAGAATTCTTGCCGGAAAGAGCAGGAAGCACAAATGGGCATTCTAGGGATCCCTTCAATAGGGAAAACCCCAAAGAATGCTCAGAAGGGCATTCCAAATTGTCTAGATGAGGAAACTCCCTCATCGCTCCTTCTGTGAGCCAAGAAACCCAAATAAAGTGTTACTTTCAAGAAAAGGGAAACAAGAAAGAGCCAAATGCTCTTTCCCACTACTGGTTTGATAAAAAAACTGAACCCACTTGAAGAAAGAAAGAAGAAATTGAGGGAAGAAAGAAATTTCTTAGATGAACTTTCTCTTCTAAGAGCATAAATAGGGAACTTTGGTTCTTTGGAGTTCTCCAAGCTCTAGTTTCTAGGAAGGAAAATGCCTTCCCCATAGATTAAGTGTCCCTTATATACGGACCCCTTAAATTGTATCATGGCCATCTATTTTAAAATGGATGGCCCTAATGGCCGGAGAATATCTCCCGTCGTCTGGGGAATGTCAGGACGGGGGCAAAGAAAAAAGTAGGTTAGTCAATATTCCCTTGTGTCGGTTGCCCTTCCTTTCTTGTTAAAGAAGACCACTTAAAGATTAAGGATGAGTAACCCTCATCATGAGGCTTTCTCAGTAACCCCCACCTCATAGTGGGCTTCCTACTAAGGAGTAGCCTCTTGAATGAGGAGACTATTAGCCTCCCAACGATCATTGCCACGTGGTTGGATCTGAATGGCTGAATCATTTTCAGCCGTTCAGATCTTGAGGGACATTTGTGGCAATGAAATCTCACTGTTTGCAGGGCAGGTGCATGGTGCACCTATCCACACCTAATCACCGCCTATGAAATGGATGGTTGGCCTTTGCGTGTGCCAAAGGCACGTGCGCCAACATTTAATATTAGCAGCAGGGTAATGATACCCTGCAGACATGCATTCTGACAGTCCCTATAGGACTGACACGTGTCTGAAATCTGTCCCGATGAACAAACTTGAGTTAGCCCTTGTGCATTGACTCTTTGAGTTAGTTCATGGACAGACTTTATAAGACAAGTCCACAGGCTAGCCAAAGTTGGCCCTCATTAAACATGGTCCATGGCCAAATTTGTCGCGACCCATAACCCACCCTAGGAGTTAGAGTGAACTTTGGACGACTAATCATGGCTTTACATGACTTGCTTGACAAACCACCTGCAAAACACCCACAGGGCATATACAATAGAGGATAACAGCGGAAGCATAACTATAAGACACAGCGGAAGTCTAACAAACCTCTAAGTATAAACACATGGAAATCCAAGTTTATACAAAAAGATCAAAACAAAGAAAGTGCGGACATACCCGCCAAAATACATGGATATAATCACTCATGCTCACCCACAGCTAATCCACTCAGAATCTACAACCACCTAATGGTAACCCTCTACTGGAGGTTCCTCCAAAGGTTCCTCAACGTACCCCTTTTCCATCCATGGACCAGGAGCACAAACATCAAATGGAGCAGCAGCTCCCTCAGAACCTGCCGACATAAGAAGTACGGCTGAGCATGGAATACTCAGCGGGTACCAAATACTAACCAATAGTCATAGCATACAGATAGTATACATAATTCAGGAGCAATTCATATATGTTAGAAGGAAACAATTCATATCATACAAGGAAGCAAAGCAATTTATAATCATGCTTGTATTTCGTAGAAAGCCGATAAAACCTCTTGAAAACATCGTGCACTTGACTTGGCTTGAAATATCTTTTCGTACTTGAAAGCTTGTCGTGTTTGTCTTACTTGATCTTGTCGAGCGTGTCATACGTGTCATGTCATGCATGTCATACGTGCTTGCTTGTGATCATGTAACTTGTGAGATACACTTGTGAGATATCCTTGTGAGATGCGCTTGAGAGATGCCTTGAGAGGGAAGGGAGACCCTTCTTTATGCAATGCACTTGCGAGGGAAGGGAGACCCTTCTTCATGATATGTATGTACTTGCGAGGGAAGGGAGGCCCTTCTTCATGATATGCACTTGTGAGTGAGGGGAGACCCCTCATGGAATGTTGGTTCTTGTTTTCTTGTGAAAAGCGAGGTAAAACATATCGTAGGATATGTCCCACCTCTAACCATGTTCTTGAAAACCTCGATAAATCATGTCATGCATGCCGTGCTCGTGGGAACCGTGTACATACTTGCATTTAAATTTAAATATGACATTTGGGTAATTTCATAACACATATAACATCAATGATTGAGCAATGTAATATTCATATCATTTAGGGAAAGCAAGAAAACACACTATCATAGGCCCTAGCAATATTCATAATTTATTAGGCATGCATTTCCTAATTTACAACTCATTTTATTCACCTTGGCATTTCATCAAACATGGTGTGTTCATTATTCATTATTCATTTAAACCTAAATCATGCTTTTCTAGGTGAGTCTACTCAAATCATAAAGGTGTGTTTATTATGGATACAATGCCCTCCCCATTTTAATCATCACAACACAACCCTTGGCATCCAATCGCCCATTCCATCTCCATTCACCATTCCCATTCACCATTCACAACCCATCTCATAATACATGTGTAAATGAAGGAAAACAAAGGAAAATAAAGGGAAAAGAGAAACTATAACTAGGAGGGTAGCAAGAAGTACCGACCTTGAAGAAATGAGGAAGAAACCCCTTCCAAAAACGACCGTGAGGTGCTGCCCTAGCTTGGGGAACGCTCTCCACGAGTGCTTGAGCCGTGATCTTGGAGAAAAACCAGACTTGAAGTGATCTAGGGTCTCAAAACCCCTTTGATTCTTCTCCAAAAGCAAAACCCTAGCTTAGGAAACCCTTTCTCCTCTCTTCTAATCCCCCAAATCCTCAAAGTGTTGAGAATGAGCCATAAAGGCTCGGGTTGAACTCTTAAGGTAAGAGTGAACCGACCAAAAGACCATAATACCCTTACTGAAATTTCTACAAAAACACGAGTGCTGAACACGTTGAGCTGTGAATAGTGCCAAACACGTTGTGCTGTGAATAGTGCCGAACACTTTGTGCTGTGAATAGTGCCAAACACGTTGTGCTATGAATAGTGCCGAACACGTTGTGCTGTGAATAGTGCCAAACACGTTGTGCTGTGAATAGTGCTGAACACGTTGTCACGTTGTGTTGTGCATAGTGCTGAGCTCGTTGTCCGTTGTCTTATGTACAACGCGCCCGTTGTGAGCTGTACAACGTACACGTTGTTGCTGTACAACGTACCCGTTGTGAGCTGTACAACGTACACGTTGTTTGCTGTACAACGTACCCGTTGTCTGTTGCACAATGGATGCACAACGTATACGTTATCAGAGTACGTTGTCTATGCATTGTCTGTGCCTTATCGGAGCACGTTGTCAGAGCACGTTATCCGAGCTACGTCCTTAGTGTCTTCCGAGCTACTTCCTTAGTGCCTTCCGAGCTACGTCCTTAGTGCCTTCCGAGCTACTTCCTTAGTGCCTTCCGAGCTACTTCCTTAGTGCCTTCCGAGCTACTATTGCCTGCAGGTCCAGACTGTTTTGGCCATATCTTTTGACTCGTTTCGTCCGATTTGGACGATTCAACTTGCGTTGGGTTCGTACTTCGAAAAGGAACATTTCTAACATTTCGGAATTTCCAATTTCTTCCTTAATTATTAATTATACCTCTTTAAATGCAAAATAGCAACGAAAGTGTCATGCATTAAATGCGAAAAGGTCCGGGGCTCTACAAAATTAGTCATAGACCTAATCAGACCAGGGTCAAGCCCAAAGTCCATCCTTTCTTTGGCCTGTGAACTGACTAAAGTCAGTCCCCTTTTAATAATAAACTGGTCCATGGAACAGGTAGGCTTTGGACTAGGGTCAAACCTTCCCCAGCTGGCAGTGAATACCTAACTGCCATATGGTAGAGAATCCCTAATAAAAGGGATCCTTTGCTACTGTTTGTTAGCTTTTAGGTTTTTATCAAAAGCCTCCATCTTAATTTTGATGATAACACAATAATGAAAGGATATTTGTGTTACTAATGTCTCTATGAGTTTAAGTGAATTTCAGTTAACCAAGAGTATTAGCAAGCCATTCAATAGAAAAAGCATCTATGAAGAAGATTCATCAAGCAAGTCAAAGCCAAGTCATTGGATCACTTTGAAGTCAAATTGAAGATCTTGTAGATCCCAAGCCAAAGTCCAAGAAGGATCATGAAGCTTATAGCCAAATCAGATCCAATGTAGGACCCCAGACTTTTCCATCTTTAAATTAATAGGCATTTCGTAGCTAATTGGCCTTCCTCATAGTCTAATTAATAAATAAGAGAGAAATCGGAAATTCCGAAAAGTTAGAAATGTGCGTTTTTGAAAGACGAACCCAACGCAAGTTGAATCGTCGAAATCCGACGAGCGAGTCAAAAGATATGGTCAAAACAGTCCAGACATACAGAGCACCGATCGCTCGGTCCAGTCAGCGATCGATCGGTCCATAACCGATCGATCGGTAGCTATCGCACGGTTAGAAATTTTGTATGGGGAAATTTTCCAGAGAGTGAGTTTTTGACCAGTCAATAACACCGATCGCTCGGTAGGCAACCGATCGATCGGTCATAACCACCAATCGCTCGGTCCCCGTGTTTTGCAGAAATTTCAGTAAGGGCTTTTTCGTCTTTTGGGCGTTAAACCCTTACCCATAAGGGTTTGCTCGACCCTTCGAGGCCTCACTTACAACATTTGAGGGATTTTGAGAGATAGAAAGAGAAGAGGAGAAAGCTCTAACCTCGGGTTTGGTATTGAGGAAGAAATCAAAGGGGTGGACCATCCTTGGTCGTCCTCAAACTTGGATTTGCTTCAAGTTCAAGGCTCAAGCTCGCGTGGGAGCCACTCTCCAAGCTAGGGCAGCCATCTCACGTACGTGTTGAAAGGGGTTTCTTCCCCAACTCGAGTCTTCCCCAAGCAAGGGTTGTTCCTTACCCTTTTGGAGCTTCAATCAAGTTTCCCACCAAGGATCAAGCCTTGAGCAAGGTTAGTACACCCTACTAACTTTCCCTAGCAATAACCTAGGTTTTCTAGTATAAATGGTGATTCTATACATTATGCTTTTCCTTCCCTATGCATTGTATTAACTCAACAAATATAAACAAGATAAGGGAAATGGAATGAATGTGTGGATGGGAGATTGGATGTGGCGATTGGATGCCGAATGTGATGTATGATGTGTGGGTTGTGGATTGGAAAATGGAGGATGGGCATAGTACAAATAACAAACTTACCATTGTGTGATTGAATGGAAAATATGCATTTAAAAGAAGGAGATAAACTACTAAGGAATAATGTATGAAAGTGTTTGACAAAATACCTAAACTATGAATAAATGATCTCAATGAAGAATATAGAAATGGGTTTTATGCATGCGTTCTTATAAATGATAAATTGATCAAATGTTATGCAAACTACTTATATTACCTATGTTCATATCATGAATTGAATTGTAATGTCATATTTTGGTTATTCCCATTATCATGATTGTCACTATGGACACGTACACGAGCACGCATGATAGCATGAACCGAGATTTCAAGAGCATGTGCATATAATAAACAACAAGAAAATATTGCATGTCAAGGAGGTTGGTAGCCCAGGGAGGATTCGGGTACTAACCTCTGGCTCACAAGATAACCCCTAAAACACCTATTGTCAAGGAGGTTGGTAGCCCAGGGACATTCGGGTACTAGCCTCTGGCTCACAAGAAAACTAAACAAGAAGTAAAAATCACCTATTGTCAAGGAGGTTGGTAGCCCAGGGACATTCGGGTACTAACCTCTGGCTCACAAGAAAACCCTGCATTTCATAACAAGGAGGTTGGTAGCCCAGGGAGATTCGGGTGCTAACCTCTGGCTCACAAGTGCATTGCATATCAAGGAGGTTGGCAGCCCAGGGAGATTCGGGTGCTAGCCTCTGGCTCACAAGTTACAAGATGGAGGTTTACAAGATGATGATCATGCATTCATGCATGCACGCATACATGATTTCTACGAGGCATACCGGGACATGACAGGGGTTTTCAAGCATGAGTTTTATCGGCGTTTTCGCATTCATGTACGTACGTCAGGATGCTTGTATTGTGTCATGCCCTATACTGTTTCTTTGCGAGGTTTCTATTACTGCTTGTATAATATTACTATTGTGTGTTTTATTATTGTTATGGTCTGCTAGTAGCTTGTACTCGCTGAGTATTCCATGCTCAGCCGTACTTTCATGTCGGCAGGTACTGAGGGAGCCCTCGACCCGGAGCCTTGGGTCGAGGAAGAGTATATAGAGGAGAGAGAGCCGACTATTCCATTACAGTCTCAGGCGGACCGAGACCTCGATGCGTGGCTATACCTCGACTACTGTTGAGGGGAGAGTATGAGAGGGTCTTGTGTATTTTGATATTTTGATAGGTGGGCCTGTCCACCTTAGACTTAGACATGTCTTGTATTTATGTTAACTTGGAATACTATTTTGGATCATCAGAGGAAATGAAAATTTATTTACGCTTCCGCATATATGATAGCTTCCGCGCTCTGATTATCGTTGTTAGTACTGTATTTTTATCTTGTGCATTACAGGATGGTTTGATAGGTACGCAGTGTGACACCTAAAATATCCCTAAACTCCTAGGGGGTATTTCGGGGTGTTACAGAGTGGTATCAGAGCTCTAGGCATTAGAGTCCCTAGGGTCGCATTGTACTAGAGACCATGATTGAACAAGGCATTAGTTGTATTCCAAGTATGGACTAACAAGTTAGTCCTAGTCAAAATAGGTTGAATCTCAACCAAACTTAGAGTCCTACGCTAGGAACACAGATTGTATGGATGATGTTGTGTTTTATACCATATGTGCATTAATTGTGTTGTACTTATTAAATATGTTTGATGAATATGTATTGAGTGAATTGCGAAATTTGTACTAAATGCATATCCAAGTTAGACTCACGTTGTATTGTCGTTCTCCGGAGAAATCATGAGACGCAATACCCGGGGTCGCGGGTACAACACGAGGGGTAATGGAGGTGATGCTCCATCGGGTGATGATCAACCTGACTTTGCCCAAGCATTCGCATCCATAGCCGAGACTTTGGCTATGTTGGCGGCAAGGCAACCGGCCACTCCGCCTAATGCGGCACTTATACCGGCTCCTCCTAACCGAGCCCAAGCCGGGATAGAAGCTTTTCGGAGGATGAAGCCTCCAACTTTTTGTGGAAGCATTGATCCACTTGTTGCCGAGGGTTGAATCCGGCAACTTGAGAAGATATTCTCGGTATTAGCACCTTCTGAAGTGGAAAGGGTCACATGGGCCACCTTCATGCTTGAAGGTGAGGCCGATCATTGGTGGAAGTCTGTACTTCGGACCCGAGAGTTGACCCGGCAAGGTCAAGATTGGACTTGGGAGGAATTCTTGGAGGTTTTCAACAAGAAGTACTTTCCGGTCGGGATGAAAGAAAAGATGGAAGTCGAATTCATTACCTTGGAGCAAGGTAATATGTCCGTAGCTGCTTATGAAGCCAAATTTTCGGAGCTATCTCGATTTGCTCCACACATGATAGCGACCGAGGCTATGAAGGCCCGGAAATTCGAGAGGGGGTTGAAGGCCTATCTCAAGGACCGAGTCTCGATGTTTAGACATGAGACATATTCCGAAGTTGTTGATAAAGCACCATTGGCCGAGTCGAACTCCGAGGAGTTCTTCAAAAGGAGAGGAATGGAAAAAGGACAGTCGAGTAGTTCAGGGGAGAAAAGAGCAAGGACGAGCTTGTATCAGTCCGCAGGGCCGGCTCAGTCACAGAGGATGTATTTAGCACCACAGGCTCCCCGCTCTTTTGCTCCACCGGCCTTTCGCCCGGCTACCTCATATGCTCCTCGCCCCGCAGTTACTCAGGCTACAGGATATGCTCTTTCCTCCTATTTGCATGATGTTTGCACTCTTTGTGGGAGGAGGCATCCAGCGGGAGAATGCCGGAGAGTTTCAGGAAGTTGCTTCCATTGTGGTGACCAAGGCCACATGGTCAGAGATTGTCCCCGGCGTCAATTGCCAACTCAGTCTTCAGGGAGCAGGCCCCCGGTTAGGCAGACATCTCAGCCTATCTCTTCTCAGGCTTCGAGGGCCTCACCGTCTACACGGCCTCCTCGCCCAGCCACACAGGGTCGAGTTTTCGCCCTATCAGAGAGAGACGCACGTGCATCCGACGATGTCGTGCAAGGTACGCACGAATTCTAGGGTTTAAATTGTGTAAAATTTCTATGGTTTGTTTTGTGAGTTTCTATACTAGGGGTTACCTATGTATGATGCTTGTTGTTTGAAATCTACTAATAGTAGTCACTTAATCGCACAGGCGCTTTGTTAGTGAACGAATGTCTTGCCCGAGTGTTAATCGACACAGGATCCACTCACTCCTTTGTGTCACCTAGTTTCGCGAAGGGATTTTTGACTGAGGCTACTCCGTTAAAGCAGGAGTTGACCATTGCAACTCCACTCGGCAAGTCAGTTGATACGGACAAGATATTCAGGGATAGTGTGGTTCAAGTGGGGGAGAATGAACTGTTAGCCGATCTCATCGTCCTAGATTTTCAAGACTTGGATTTTGATGTCATCTTAGGGATGGATTGGTTGTCAAACCATCACGGGCATGTTGCGTGTTTTGAAAAGATGGTGAATTTCAAGCCGGAAGGGGGTAAGCCTTTTCACTTCCGAGGATTAAGAGAGAGGGACATTGCTCGCCTCGCAGCCTTGAGTATAGCAAACCCAGAAGCATAAAACTCCTCGGCCATTCCGGTCGTGAGTGAGTTCTTGGACGTGTTTCCGGAGGAACTTCCCGGGTTACCTCCGAATCGGGAGATTGAGTTCGCTATAGAGCTTACTCCGGGCACCGCTCCGATTTCAAGAGCCCCATATAGAATGGCCCCGATAGAGCTTGAAGAATTGAAGAAGCAAATTGAGGAGTTACAACAACTCGGCTTCATCCAACCAAGTGTCTCACCGTGGGGAGCTCCGGTTCTCTTTGTGAAGAAGAAGGACGGGTCTATGAGGATGTGTATAGACTACCATCAGTTGAACAAGGTAACTATCAAGAATCGTTATCCCTTGCCAAGGATAGACAACTTGTTCGACCAACTAAAGGGAGCGAGATTTTTCTCCAAGATTGATCTTAGGTCGGGTTATCATTAGCTAAAGATCAAGTCGGAGGATGTTCCGAAGACGGCTTTCAGGACTCGGTATGGGCATTACGAGTTCCTTGTCATGCCTTTTGGGCTGACGAATGCACCGGCGGCATTCATGGATTTGATGAACCGGGTGTTCCGATCTTACCTGGATCGATGCGTGATTGTATTCATTGATGACATTTTGGTGTATTCCCAGACACGGGAAGATCACGCACGAGACCTCTGCCTTGCTCTGGAGATGTTGAGAGAGCATAGGCTATATGCCAAATTGAGTAAGTGCGAGTTCTGGTTAGAGAAGGTCGTATTTCTGGGACACGTGGTGTCGGCCGAGGGCATTTCTGTAGATCCAGCCAAGGTTGAGGCCGTCATGAGTTGGGAGAGGCCCAAGAGCGTCACAGAGATACGTAGTTTCCTCGGATTGGCAGGCTACTACCGTAGATTTGTGGAGGGATTCTCCAGTTTGGCTGCACCTCTCACCTACTTGACAAGGAAAAATGCAAAGTTCAGTTGGAGTGACCGATGTGAAGTAAGTTTCCAAGAGTTGAAGAAACGCCTCACCACAGCCCCTGTCCTTACTGTGCCATCTGGACCTTTTGGGTATGAGGTGTACAGTGATGCCTCGCATGTTGGACTCGGGTGTGTCCTAATGCAACACAAGAAGGTCATTGCCTATGCATCAAGGCAGTTGAAAGAGCATGAAAAGAACTACCCCACTCACGACTTGGAGCTTGCGGCGGTCGTGTTTGCACTTAAAATTTGGCGACATTATCTGTACGGGGTGGAGTTCTATGTGTACACGGACCACAAGAGCCTCAAGTATCTCTTTTCCCAAAAAGAGCTAAACTTACGACAACGGCGTTGGATTGAGTTCTTAAAGGACTACGAGTGTACTATCCATTATCACCAGGGAAAAGCAAATGTGGTGGCAGACGCTCTGAGTAGGAAACCATCGGGGTTGTTGGCTCACATGTTGGTGCGGGAATGGAGACTGTTAGACGATTTGGCAAATCTAGACATCAGTGTGAACGATTCTGTCCGCAGTCCGGTTTTGGCAAATGTTACAGTTCGGCCGTACCTTATAGACTTGATCCAGGAGTATCAAGCCACAGACACTGACTTGTTGGCTTTCTGGGATAAGGAAGTGGCCAAGGGTAGTACGGACTTCTCTCTCACTAGCCGAGGTGCTATTACATTCAAGGGAAGGCTTTGTGTCCCAGCCAATGCAGACCTTCGGAGAGAGATTATGGACGAAGCTCACCGGTCTAAGTATACAGTGCATCCCGGGGGGACAAAGATGTATCGGAACCTCAAGAGTCACTTTTGGTGGCGAAACATGAAGAGGGAGGTTGCGGAGTATGTGGCACGGTGTTTGGTGTGCCAACAGGTGAAAGCAGAGCATTTGAGACCGGCGGGTCTTTTACAGTCTCTCCTTATTCCCGAGTGGAAGTGGGAACATATCTCTATGGACTTCATCGTGGGGTTGCCGAAGACGGTTAGGAAGACCGATGCTATATGGGTAGTTGTTGATAGACTCACGAAGTCCGCTCATTTCTTACCGTACCGGACTACATTCAACTCCAATCAGTTAGCGGAGCTATACATCAAGGAAATAGTCCGATTGCACGGGGTGCCAGTGAGTATTGTGTCGGATAGAGACCCAAGATTCACATCCAGGTTTTGAAAAAGTTTTCAAGGTGCAATGGGCTCCCGGTTAGACTTTAGCACAGCTTTCCACCCACAGACCGACGGGCAAACCGAGAGGGTGAATCAGGTTATTGAAGATATACTCCGAGCATGTATGCTAGACTTCAAGGGAAGTTGGGAAGATCACCTACCTTTGGTGGAATTCGCTTACAACAATAGTTATCAAGAAAGCATACAAATGGCGCCTTTCGAGGCTTTGTACGGAAGGAGTTGTAGATCCCCGTTGTATTGGGATGAAGTGGGAGAAAGAAAGATTTTGGGCCCCGAGTTAACTGAACAAACCGCGGATTGGGTCAAGCTTATCCGGGAGAGGTTAAAGACCGCACAAGATAGACAGAAAAGCTATGCCGACAACCGAAGGAGGGATCTTGAATTCCGAGTCGGTGATTTTGTATTTGTAAGGATTTCACCAACCAAGGGTGTTATGCGATTCGGGAAGAGAGGCAAGCTTAGCCCGAGATATGTGGGTCCGTTCGAGATCATTACTCGAGTTGGTGAAGTTGCTTTCTGTGTTGGTTTGCCCGCTCACATGGCGACGGTCCATAATGTATTCCATGTCTCTATGCTCCGGAAGTATATCCCGGATCCTTCTCATGTCATCGAGCTTGATCCGATAGAGATCCGAGAGGACCTCACTTTAGTTGAGAAGCCGGTTCATATTTTGGATAGGAGAGATCAAGTGCTTCGCAACAAGACTATTCCGCTAGTCCTCGTGCAATGGCAACATCATGCACGAGAAGAAGCCATGTGGGAGCGTGAAGCCGAAGTCAAAGCAAAGTATCCCGAGTTGTTTGAATAGACTTGTGCAAATGGCTTGTAATTTTGTTCTGATTTTGTGCGTGTATGTATCGTCCAAATTTCGGGGATGAAATTTTTGTAAGGGGGGGAGAATGTAGCACCCCAGACTTTTCCATCTTTAAATGAATAGGCATTTCGTAGCTAATTGGCCTTCCTCATAGTCTAATTAATAAATAAGAGAGAAATCGGAAATTCCGAAACGTCAGAAATGTGCATTTTCGAAACATGAACCCAACGCAAGTTGAATCGTCGAAATTCGACGAGCGAGTCAAAAGATATGGTCAAAACAGTCCAGACATACAGAGCACCGATCGCTCGGTCCAGTCAGCGATCGATCGGTTCATAACCGATCGATCGGTAGCTATCGCACAGTCAGAAATTTTGTATGGAGAAATTTTCCAGAGAGTGAGTTTTTGACCGGTCGATCGGTCAATAACACCGATCGCTTGGTAGGCAACCGATCGATCGGTCATAACCACCGATCGCTCGGTCCCCGTGTTTTGCAGAAATTTCAGTAAGGGCTTTTTCGTCTTTTGGGCGTTAAACCCTTACCCATAAGGGTTTGCTCGACCCTTTGAGGCCTCACTTACAACATTTGAGGGATTTTGAGAGAGAGAAAGAGAAGAGGAGAAAGCTCTAACCTAGGGTTTGGTATTGAGGAAGAAATCAAAGGGGTGGACCATCCTTGGTCGTCCTCAAACTTGGATTTGCTTCAAGTTCAAGGCTCAAGCTCGTGTGGGAGCCACTCTCCAAGCTAGGGCAGCCATCTCACGTACGTGTTGAAAGGGGTTTCTTCCCCAACTCGAGTCTTCCCCAAGCAAGGGTTGTTCCCTACCCTTTTGGAGCTTCAATCAAGTTTCCCACCAAGGATCAAGCCTTGAGCAAGGTTAGTACACCCTACTAACTTTCCCTAGCAATAACCTAGGTTTTCTAGTGTAAATGGTGATTCTATACATTATGCTTTCCCTTCCCTATGCATTGTATTAACTCAACAAATATAAACAAGAAGGGAAATGGAATGAATGTGTGGATGGGAGATTGGATGTGGCGATTGGATGCTGAATGTGGGGTTGTGGATTGGAAAATGGAGGATGGGCATAGTGCAAATAACAAACTTACCATTGTGTGATTGAATGGAAAATATGCATTTAAAAGAAGGAGATAAACTACTAAGGAATAATGTATGAAAGTGTTTGACAAAATACCTAAACTATGAATAAATGATCTCAATGAAGAATATAGAAATGGGTTTTATGCATGCGTTCTTATAAATTCAAATGTTATGCAAACTACTTATGTTACCTATGTTCATATCATGAATTGAATTGTAATGTCATATTTTGGTTATTATCATTATCATGATTGCCACTATGGACACGTACACGAGCACGCATGATAGCATGAACCGAGATTTCAAGAGCATGTGCATATAATAAACAACAAGAAAATATTGCATGTCAAGGAGGTTGGTAGCCCAGGGAGGATTCGGGTACTAACCTCTGGCTCACAAGATAACCCCTAAAACACCTATTGTCAAGGAGGTTGGTAGCCCAGGGACATTCGGGTACTAGCCTCTGGCTCACAAGAAAACTAAACAAGAAGTAAAAATCACCTATTGTCAAGGAGGTTGGTAGCCCAGGGACATTCGGGTACTAACCTCTGGCTCACAAGAAAACCCTGCATTTCATAACAAGGAGGTTGGTAGCCCAGGGAGATTCGGGTGCTAACCTCTGGCTCACAAGTGCATTGCATATCAAGGAGGTTGGCAGCCCAGGGAGATTCGGGTGCTAGCCTCTGGCTCACAAGTTACAAGATGGAGGTTTACAAGATGATGATCATGCATTCATGCATGCACGCATACATGATTTCTACGAGGCATACCGGGACATGACAGGGGTTTTCAAGCATGAGTTTTATCGGCGTTTTCGCATTCATGTACGTACGTCAGGATGCTTGTATTGTGTCATGCCCTATACTGTTTCTTTGTGAGGTTTCTATTACTGCTTGTATAATATTACTATTGTGTGTTTTATTATTATTGTGGTCTGCTAGTAGCTTGTACTCGCTGAGTATTCCATGCTCAGCCGTACTTTCATGTCGGCAGGTACTGAGGGAGCCCTCCACCCGGAGCCTTGGGTCGAGGAAGAGTATATAGAGGAGAGAGAGCCGACTATTCCATTACAGTCTCAGGCGGACCGAGACCTCAATGCGTGGCCATACCTCGACTACTGTTGAGGGGAGATTATGAGAGGGTCTTGTGTATTTTGATATTTTGATAGGTGGGCCTGTCCACCTTAGACTTAGACATGTCTTGTATTTATGTTAACTTGGAATACTATTTTGGATCATCAGAGGAAATGAAAATTTGTTTACGCTTCCGCATATATGATAGCTTCCGCGCTCTGATTATCGTTGTTAGTACTGTATTTTTATCTTGTGCATTACAGGATGGTTTGATAGGTACAGAGTGTGACACCTAAAATATCCCTAAACTCCTAGGGGGTATTTCGGGGTGTTACATCCAAGATGAAGATCAAGACTCAAGAAGGTTTAATGTTTATTTTTTGAGTCTAGAGTGACTTTTGTAAAAAGTCCTCAAAGGTCGGAGGTTGAATTGCTCAAATTACTTAGGTTGACCTTAGGTACTTTGAGTCTATATTTGAATATCTATCTAATGACCTAAAACATGATAAGAATCATGATAAAGATTAAGGTATAGACCAAGGAAATCATTCCCATCATTTTGGTCAAAGCAAAGATGAGTTCTCTGTAGAAAAACAGAGGACTAGTCGACGAGTCTTGGTGACTCATCGACGAGTGGCAAAACAGAAAGCTCAATTTGAGAATTGTCATCCCACTCGTCGACGACTCCTACTCACTCATCGACGAGTGCTTGCGGGAAAAGCCCAACGGCTAGTTTTCAACGGCTAGTTCAATTCCAGTGAAGCCTCTAACGACTATATTTTTGCTTGGGCTATAAATAGGATTAATCTTTGAATGAAAAAACAACTCCAATACTTCCAATGTTTAGAATCAATCACTCCAAGCTTAGATTTCTAAATCTATCAAAGTTGAACCTTGAATCCCCAAATCCAAGTTCTTGAGCTATTCAACTCCAATCTTTGGAAGATTTCAAGTGAGCTAAGAGAGACTAATTAGCTTGTATAAGGAGCCTTCAAAGTCCATAAAACCACTTACCTAAAGTGTGTTCAAATCAAGAGGTCTGAGGGACTCTTGTCCGTGAAGCCAGAGAGCTTTGTAAGAGGCGGTATCCCAGCCTGCAAGGGAGTGTAAAGGTCTGGCCTCTACCTAGAAAGGGGGCTAAGTCTAAGGAGGATTGTTCCTTAGCAAGGTTTGAACTTCACTCGGAAGAAGATTGACGATTGGGTATAAATCGTGGTGAATCCTCTAGCGGGTATAGCTTGAGGCGGGGAGTAGGCGGATTGCCGAACCTTGATAACAAATCATGGTGTCAAGTGTTTGCATTCTCTCTATCTCTTTAATTCTTGTTTGAATGCATGTTTAGTATTGCTTGGCTTTTAATTCCCTTCAACTTGCATTAGTTGAAATTCCACTTAGGAAATTGAAACAAAATATTTTAATTTGCCATAGACCCTAATCAGCCCCCCCCTTAGGGTCAATACCCCGGGCAACATTTTTTAGGGATCCCAATATAAAGATCCTTTTTAATCCCAATGAAAGGGTGCCACATAGCACCCCATTCAAAATAAGAGAGTAATGAGACTTTGGCATTGTCACTTATACTTCAAACCATCCTGAAAAGCGTACAAGGCATACCAAAAGCCAAAGCATAAATTTTTTTTTATAACATAAATTATCTTCCAAGCACAAGGGTTCACAAGAACTGAAATATGAAAAGATATATTTACATGAGATCATGACCCAAGTCTGACAAGAATCCCTAAAATGCTAACCCAAAATGCATGCCTCTGTCACTCAAACTCAACCAGAAGGCCACATATCAAGGCCCCAACCTAGAACCTACCGAAATAATAGTTCGGCTGAGTATTGAATACTTAGCGTATACAAGCTACTAACTCACAATGTTACAAAACATTAACATTTAATATAGTGTACAGTTCATCAACAACACATGCATAATCAGGTGTCATATTTTCTTAATCAAGCTAACAAGTTCATATTCTAGAAAATCATACTTTCAATCATGCTTTGAGTTTGTGCATACTTATGAGTCTTTAGAGTTCTGTATGCGTCTTATGAGTCTTGTGAGTTTCTTATCCGTCTGATGAGTCATGTGAGTTTTTTATTCGTTTTATGAGTCTTGTGATTTTCTTATTCGTCTTATGAGTCTGGTGAGTTATTTATGAGCATTTTATGAGATTCTTAACTTATGAGCATCTTATAAGATTATTAATTTTCACTTACTAGGAGATAGATGCTAGTACCCATACTTGGTCTTAGTACACTAAACATCCTTTCATATTTCTTGGAAACAGATACTAATGCCCATACTTGGTCTTAGTACACTAGTATCCTTTCATATTCTTCATTTTTACTTGGAGACAGAAACTAGTACCCATACCCGGTCTTAGCATACCAATATCCTCTCATGCTTTTAGCTTCTTTAAAATAGATGTTAGTGCCCATACCTGGTTTTAGTACACTAACATCCTTTCATATTTCTTGAAAACAGATACTAGTGCCTGTACCTGGTCTTAGTACACTAGTATCCTTTTACTTATCTTGGAAACAGATACTAGTGCCCATACTTGGTCTTAGTACACTAGCATCATTTCATATTCTTTATTTAACTTGGAGATAGATACTAGTACCCATTCCTAGTCTTAGTATACCAGTATTCTCTCATACTTACTTGGAAACAGATGTTAGTGCCCGTACCTCATCTTAGTACACTAACATCATTTCATGCTTTGCATTTCCAACTTCTTTTCTTGTGAACGCATTTCCTTTCTTATGAGCTTTCTTTTCTTTTCTTACAACTTTATTTCTCCTTTCTTATGAACCTTTCTTATGAACTTTTTTTTTTTACTTATGAAACTTATGAATTTTTACTCATGAGTCTTATGAGACATCTTGATCATACACCCATTCATGTGCGTAGTGCTTGTGAGCATCATGGAAATCATATAAAGCATTTAAACATCATCACATTCCTATCGAATTACAGTCATAGCAAGATTATACATGTGCTTAGAGTACTTGTGAGCATTAGATATGCATAGAGTACTTGTAAGCATTATAAGTACGTAGGAGCATCATGGTAATCATATATAGAGAGCAATTAAAACTTGGAAACAGATCATTGAGTTGCATTCATGAAGATAGCATAGCCTATCTACATGGCTACTTAGCCTAGTTTCATCAAAATCATCCATTCACCTTACTTTTCTTCACGAAATCATAACAAGGTAGTTTGTAGAGTGTGTCTACACTCTTTACAACAAAACACATACTTCAAATCTGGTTTTTCATAAATGAATCATAACATGGATGGCTAGTAGAAATCATCTACATATACGAGGCCATAAACCTCGATTCTATTTCATTTGTTTTCATGGTATACGCATACAAAGATATACTCCTTAATTTTCTTCAAAAATCATACATCAAACCTTACAATCCATCCATAAATCAATAAGCTAGTTAGTAGAGTGTATCCAACTCTTTATCTCAAAACTCATCCCATTAAACCTCACTTAACATAAAAGAATCTTAACAAAACTATCTAGGAGAGTGTATTTACGCTCTCTTTATCAAAACTCATCCTTTTTATCTTCCTTTCCATTAGTTAATTTTAACATGGAGAACTAGTAGAGAGTATCTACTCTTTTAATCAAAAACTATTCATTAACCACACTACATGTTAAGGTGTTATAGCAAAGCAAGTTAGTAGAATGTATCTACCTTTGAGAGTGAATCCTCGTGGTTTTGTGCATGAGAAACAGCTTGACTTGCAAGATCCTTGCTTCCCTTTTCGATCTTGAGAAGCTTTGAAGGAGAAACTTGGGTTTCACCTTTGATCTTGAGGAGACTCTTAAAAAACCCTAGCTTTTCTCCCCTCTCCCTTCTAAAAACTCCCCTTAGGTCTTAGTAACCCAAAACCCACGAAATGGGTGTGTATTTATAGGCCAAGGGTGTTAAAAATCCTAATTTGCTCTTAAAATTCACGAAAAAGGGGAAAACCCCATTTTCATTAAAGGTCGGTCGACCGGCTGGGAGAGGCGGTCGACCAGCCAGGCTGCAAATGCTGATGTGGCCCTGGTTTTTGTCCAAAATCCATATAGTCGGTCGATTGGCCACGAACAAAACCCTATTGTGGCCCATTTTGGGCCACATTCTGGACAGTCAGTCGACCGGCCAGAGGGGGCGGTCGACCGGCCTCTGATCACAACACACTGTGGCCCATTTTTGGGCCACATTCAAGACAGTCAGTCGACCGACCATGAGGGGCGGTCGACTGACCACCTGCAGAACTTGCCCATTTTCTCTATTTTTCCCCATTTTTCACACTTAGAGTGATTCCACTCTTCCCTTAACTCACTTAGAGTGTTTTCACTCTTTTAACTCCCTTAACCCACACTACACACATAGTTTGATTACAACTCTTTCATTCATTCATCATATGCCAACATACATAGAAGGCCTCTAGGCCTAAATTAACTATGCACCGACATTATTCACAGACTTTATTCACTAACTATGCAAATGAGTTACGGGGTTCTACAATAGTCCCCCACATAAATAATAAAATCCATACAAAAATGGAGGTAATTTGATAGCAAAATTCGAGATGTCTATCATAAAATATGCTTGAAATTAGCGTGTACAAGGGTATTTAAAAAAATAAATAAATTAAGGAATACTTTAGGTATACAAACATGATGGACATTTTGGATTAAAAAAAATTGTGAGGGACACGTTGCTAATAGAAATATGACGTAGGGACATTTTAAGAACCAAAAAGCTTTAGGAACATTTTGGCTATAGCAAAGAAAGGGGGCGGATGGGGTTAGCGAGGCGTTCTTCTTTCGGAGAGTTTTGCCAAGAGAGTGAGGAGTCTGGTTACACCACTGAGGTCACCATGTGTCCCTTTCAACACTCCTTAATTGTGATTAAGATTCACCCACCCCTAGGGTTCACCCACTTATCTTTGGTTTTTAGAGCAAAAATATGAAAAAAAATTTAAGCTTGGGAGTTAGTGAATTTTAACCATGTTTAAAACATTAACATTTTTTCTAAAAACGAAGAATAAGCAGGTGAATCCTAGGGGTGGGTGAATCTTAACCACAACTAGAGTCTGTTACACCCTTGAGGTTATCATGTGTCTATTTCGACACCCCTTAACTGTGGTTAAGATTCATCTACCCCTAGAATTCACCCCAGTGTTATTAAAATCAGACTGGACTAGCCGGTTGAACCGGAAACCCGCTAGGTCTCCGATTCTGATTGTGACGCCCCGAACCCGCGCCTAGGGAATCAAGTTCCGAGACGTGCGTCCGTTCGTCAAATCATGCAAGCGGAAGACCTTACCCGCGAAAATGTGGGAAATTTAAACATTTATCAGATGCTTCCAAAGAGCAAATAATACCTGTCATCACAATAGCCATCATACAAACCATATACCTGTATTATTTACATCAAGTTTGTTTTACAAAAGTAGCCGCTTCTATCATGCCGGGTACAACTCGTACAAGCTTCCAAAATGTCCAATTGGACTTTTCACTTACTGGTCAGCAGCTTCGAGATCTGCTGACATAAAAAGTCAGTGAGCTATAGAGCTCAATAAAACCACAATCCTTCTAAACTATTTTCCACATAATAACACGCATCAATAATGATATATTAAGCAGTTCAATTTGCACAGTAAAATAAAACAGTATATAATAAATTGTGACCCAAGGTCACTTAGGGTTACGTCACCCTAACAGAGGTTCCCGACCTCACATTACTTTCCAATTCTGAGGTTCAGTTATGAATGTATTATATTAGCAAATTATCATTTCGATCATCAATCATGTTTCATTTCGAGTCCTGAGACTCTATTAATTGGCCACAACCCACAAATGTTTAGCTTAAAGTCTCTAAATCATAACCATAATACATTGAGTCATTTAGACTCACACACGCTGTTCCGGCTTTCACCCGAACATGACCAAACCTTGGGTATACCAACCCAACTCACCTGGAATCCGATGATTCCATACCGAACCATGAGTTCACCAACTCAAACAAATACACCAACCCTGAGTATACCGACTCAGACCACTTCGTATCCGAAGCCTACACTCACAACATGGGCATTCGCCCAATAAGGACATATTTTTCCATTCAATTGACTGGCCACATCTACCGTGTATTCGCCGCCATCATCCTGGGTATCAGTCATGAAAAAACCCCGACCAACCTGCCTACCGTCATCTTCTGGCTAGTCTACGGAGGAACCCTGACATCTATACCAATGCCGCCATCTCCTGACATTCCACCAAGAAGGGACCCCGATAGACACGGTGCCGACATCTTTTGACCCACCCAGAGAGGAACCCCGGACTATACACTATCTGATGTTCAGCCACTTTAAACTCCCTAGACTCCAACATCTCCTGACTATCAGTTACGGAGGAATCACGGGCCATGCAGGACACCGCCACTCCTGACCTAGTCCAAGAGGCACCACGGACGACCTAGACAAACAAACCGACATCTCCCGTCTATCAGTCACGGAGGAACCCCGGGCCTTACTGGACACCGTCTCTCCTGACCTAGTCAAAGAGGAACCACGGACTATACTTAACCCTGGTTAGATTTTCTAACCACAGGTTAACCACAGTTAACCCAAGCCTTGCTTGATTAACTGAAATACTTGGGCCTCATGCCCGTGAACTAACTCCGGTAACACACCGTCCCATTAGGGAGCGTTTTCAAGCTAATGGATGTCTCCATAGCCTTACAAGACATGCAAAACAATTTTTTGTCACTCTAGAGTGGCGATACAATTTACCCAGGACCCGATCTGGGCTCCCCGAGGGACCACATAAAATCACAACATCACATAGGGGTCTCCGCCCCTTTTTCATTCACGTCAAAAGACATGCATATACATCATATGAAATAATATAGCAAAATAAGCGGAAAAAGAGAAGAAAAGAGAGGGGTTTTACCTGCTTCACGCGTTTCGAGGTGACTGGCACAAAAATGAGCACCACCAACACGTCCGGGAGGGCGATCAACCCCAAGATAAAGCTCCTCTCTCTCTAACTTTCACCTTTTCTCTCTACCTTTTTCTCTCTCTCTCTCTACACGCAAATCGAGGCATTGGAGAAGAAATCAGACGCCGCCAACACGTCGAGGACATCGAAAAACCCTAAGGGGACCTCCCTTTCCCTTTCTCTCTCCTCTTTCTCTCTCTTCCTTTCTCTCTCCTCACTTTCTCTCTCTAAAGTGCTGTGGCAGAACCTCCCCTGTTTACAAAAATGAGAAAATGGGGGAGGTTGGCCTCCTTTATATATAGATAAGGTCATGTGCATAGCACATGACCATAATTAATGGTCCCGTTGACCGAGTCAACGGTTTGACCAATTTGACTATTTTTTTGCATTCTCTTATGTATACAGCCTCCATAGTCCTACTTAATGACATCCGATTTTGACGAAACTTTAGGTGACCGAACTTGGGGCAGTCCGACACCTACTGTAAAACTTTCGGGGAAAATAATGAGTTTTGACAGCTGCACTTTAGTCCGGAAGAAAATTGCAAAACCCACTAATTTTCTGATTTCGGACACAAAACACGCTGTCGCTTCTTCATCTGAGGTAACTAACTGTCGAGACGACAGACATCAGTCCCCACGGCCAACCGACACGCATTAGTGCCAACCGTACGGATTTCTATTAGGATCTCCAACAGATATTGGGTCCCACTTAATTTCTGGAAATATGTAATTTTCTAATTTTTCTCAATTTTATCACACATAATAGCCCCGCGGTCCCGCAAAATGATACCTGACGGAACTGACATGGTAGGGGTGTGTCTCGGCAGTCGACCGACACACTGTGTGTGATTTTTGCCAAAAGATATTGAGATTTTCTCGGTGCACTTCAATCCCGAGCAAAATCCACTTTTTATTAATTTAACAAATAATTAACTAATTAACCTTCATTAAGGACCCATGAACACATAATTTTATTATATTAAAATTCCGGGTCGTTACAATCTCCAATCCTTACAAAAATTTCATCTTCGAAATTTACATATATACTAGTCATCAAATAATTGAGGATGATTACTCCTAATGACATCTTCAAGTTCCCATGTGGCTTCCTCTATGCTATGGTGTTCCCATAAAACTTTAACTAGCTTAAGCGTTTTGTTTCGTAACACCTGTTCCTTGCGGTACAAAATTATCACTGGCTTTTCTTCAAAATTTAAGTCCTCTCTGATTTGAACTGGTTCATATCGTATCACGTGCGAGGGATCATGTACATATTTTCTCAACATGGATATGTGGAATACATTGTGAACCCTTGCCAGCTCTGGTGGTAACGCCAAACAGTAGGCTACACCTCCTATTTTAGCCAAAATCTCAAAAGGTCCAATGAATCGCGGACTTAACTTTCCCCGCTTTCCGAATCGTACAATACCTTTTGATGGAGAGATTTTCAAGAAGACATGGTCGCCGACTTGAAACTCTAAGTCTCGGCGCTTTCCATCTGCATAGCTTTTCTGTCGACTTTGTGCAGATAATTACCTCGATCGAATCAACTCGATCTTCTTTGTTGTTTCTTGCACCAACTCAGGTCCCAGTAGTTTACGTTCCCCTACTTCAGTCCAACATACTGGTGACCGACAACTCCTGCCGTACAAGGCCTCGTAAGGAGCCATTTGAATACTTGCCTGATAACTGTTATTATATGCAAACTCGATCAATGGCAAGTGATCATCCCAGTTTCCTTGAAAGTCCAGACTGCAAGTGCGCATCATATCTTCTAGAGTTTGTATTGTACGCTCAGACTGTCCATCGATTTGTGGATGATAAGCTGTACTCATGTTTAGCTGCGTACCTAAAGCTTCTTGCAAGCTCCTCCAAAATCGGGAAGTAAATCGCGGATCGCGATCTGACACAATAGATACCGGCACACCATGCAGCTTCACAATCTCCTTGATATACAACTTTGATAAATTTTCCAGGGTTATGGTATCCTTGATAGCAAGAAAGTGAGCAGACTTTGTTAATCGATCAACTATCACCCAAACGGCATCATGCCCACTCCTTGTTTTTGGTAACCCTACCACAAAATCCATCGTAATGTGCTCCCATTTCCACTCGGGAATAGGCAATGAATTTAAAAATCCAGGTGGTTTCTGATGTTCTGCCTTGACTTGCTGACAAACAAGGCATCGAGATACATACTCTGCAATTTCTCTCTTCATGCCGTTCCACCAGTAGTTATTCTTCACATCCTGATACATCTTTGTACTTCCGGGGTGCACCGTAAAACGAGATCGATGTGCCTCATTGAGCAGTTCATTCTTCAACTCAGGATTTCTAGGCACATAGATTCGACCTTTGAATCGAAGTATTCCATCTTCAGATTCTTCAAAATCACCCATTTTTCCTTGAAGAATCTTATCTCTGATAACTTTGATCTCCTGATCTTCCAACTGTGCTTCTTGAATCTTTGTAATAACACTGGCTTGGCCTGAATACTAGCCAACTTGGCACTATTACCCTGGAATCCTAGACTCAGATTCCAACTCTTGAATTCTTCGATCATCTTCCATCGCTCTGCCCTCATATATGCTATAGATCCAACTGTCTTTCTACTTAGGGCATCAGCAACCACGTTACCCTTACCAGGATGATACTGGATTACATAGTCATAATCCTTCAAGAATTCCATCCATCTACGCTGTTGCATATTGAGTTCCTTTTGGGAGAATAGATACTTTAAACTCTTGTGATCACTATAGATCACCAACTTCTCTCCATAAAGATAATGTCTCCAAATTTTTAGTGCGAAAACTACCGCAGCTAACTCCAGGTCATGCGTGGGATAATTCCGTTCGTGAATCTTGAGTTGTCTCGAACCATAAGCAATGACCTTTTTATTTTGCATTAAGACACAACCGAGTCCCTTACTGGAAGCATCGCAATACACCTCAAATCCTCCAGATCCTGAGGGAGTTGTCAATACTGGAGCGGTTGTTAATCTCTTCTTTAATTCTTGAAAGCTTCGCTCCCGAGATGTCGTCCATTCGAACTTCACATCTTTCTTAGTCAATTCCATTAATGGAGCTGCTATCTTCGAGAAACCTTCTACAAATCTGCGGTAGTACCCAGCCAATCCAAGAAAACTTCGAACTTCAGTAATAGTGGATGGCCTTGCCCAATCGGTTACTGTTTGAATCTTGGAAGGATCAACAGATATTCCATTTCTTGACACAATATGCCCAAGAAAGGCTACCTCTTCCATCCAAAACTCGCACTTAGAGAACTTAGCATACAGCTGATTATCTCTTAATGTCTGTAGCGTAATCCTCAAGTGCTCAGCGTGTTTCTCATGACCAGGTGAGTACACCAAGATATCATCAATAAATACCACAATAAACTGATCCAAGTACGGCCTGAAAAGATGATTCATCAACTCCATAAAGGCTGCAGGCGCATTTGTCAGTCCAAAAGGCATCACCAAGAACTCGTAGTGACCATACCGAGTTCGGAATGCTATCTTTTGACTATCTTCTTCTTTGACCCTCAATTAGTGATAGTCGGACCGTAAATCAATCTTTGAAAACACTTGGGCGCCTTGCAACTGATCAAATAGATCATCAATCCTGGGGAGAGGATACTTATTCTTGATCGTCGCTTGATTCAGCAGACGATAATCTATACACAGACGCAGACTCCCGTCTTTCTTTCGGACAAATAACACCGGTGCTCCCCATGGTGAAACACTAGGACGAATCAAGCCCTTATCTAATAGGTCTTGCAACTGAATCTTCAGCTCTTGCAACTCAGCCGGAGCCATCCGATACGGTGGTTTAGATATCGAGTCTACACCCGGAGTAACATCGATTGTAAAATCGATTTCTCTAGTAGGAGGGAGTCCTGGTAATTCATCAGGAAACACATCTCGAAACTCTCTGACCACCGGGGTATTCCCTAAAGTGTCATCTTCATCTTTATCGACCACCACTGCAGCTAAATACCAAGTACACCCCTTGTCTAGAAGGTGACATGCTTTAATTGCTGATATTAGCTTGGGTGCTTGACCTCGGACAATCCCCTGCATTTCGAACTCTGGGATGTCCGGAATTCGAAATATCACTTTCTTGGCATTACAATCTACCACTGCATGGTAATTAGCCAACCAATCCATCCCTAGGATAACATCATAATCCTTCATGTCTAACACGATCAGATCTACTAACATCCGTACACTATTGACAAGTATGGGACACCTATCATAGACTGTTTTTGTGCACAGAACTTTCCCTGATGGTGTAGATATAGACATCATGCTTTTGAGTGTATCAGGCTTGTAACTTATGTGTTTAGCAAAACGAGTAGAGACAAACGAATGTGTAGCACCAGTGTCAATCAAAGCAAAAGTTTACCTTCGATGACACCTTCGGTCTGCTGTGCCTCTTCCTGGGTAATTGCAAACACTCTTCCTTTTCCGCCTTCCAACGCTAGTGGTTGAGCCTTAGGGCAATCCTTCTTGAAGTGTCTAGGCTTTCCGCACTGGAAGCAAACCTTCTCTCTACTGTCCTTCGTCAAATGGCCCTGACCACATTTCTTGCACTTAAGCCCCAATCTTCCTGTAGACCCTTGGCTTTTCATGTCCTCGAACTTTCTTTTCTCAGTAAACTGCCGGTTATTCTCCTTTATCCAGGGCTTCCCAATTGTCCCTTTGCCTTTGCCAGCACTAGACTGTGCCAGTTCTTCATGCACTCGCTCTACTCTGAGTGCTCTATCTATTATCTCTGAGAATGAGATAAATCGTTGAGCTACCAATTTCCCTCTGATAGCCGACTTCAATCATTCTTCAAATTTCTCAACCCTCCACTGCTCATCCTCGACAAATCTCGCAGCGAACCTCGAGAGTTGATTAAACTTTTGTTCATACTCGCTAACCGACATATTTCCTTGGGTCAGCTGAAGAAACTCCATCTCCTGCCTCTTTTTCATTGACGCTGAAAAATAGCGCTCATAAAACAATTCAGTAAATTTTGCCCAAGTCACGGGCCTTTGATGCGGTGAAACTGTCCTTTCCACTGTGGTCCACCAATGTTCCGCTTCTCCTTCAAGTAGAAAGATAGCGAACTCGGGCTTGTCATTTTCTGGCAAAGACATAGCCCTAAAAACATTTTCCAGACTTCTGATCTAGTTCTCCGCCTTCAGCGGATCAGTCGTGCCCGAAAAGGCCGACGGTCCAAGCCTCTTAAACTTCTCCAATCGGGTCACATTCCCATACTCTGGCATGGTAGCAATGGGGATACGACTACCATTCCCATTTCCATTCATATTCTGGGCCTGTTGTTGCTGAATTAGGTTGGCTAGGGCTGTAATAGCCTCGAATGCCCCAGCCAAGGTATTCTCGGGTGCTCGTCGAGGTGGCATGATTCACCTATAATTATAAAGTAACGAACTTTTAATAATAAAATGAAACTGAAATGCACTGAGAATTCGATATCCAAAAAGAGACATTTCATTCACTTCATCTTTAATATATACAAAGCAACACTGTACAGTATATAGTACACCAGCGTATACAAAACATCATATAGCTGTACACATACAAAAAGTGATCTAATGATGGAAAGATCGAGTAGGGCATCTATTATATTCCAAAACCCCAAAACAATATAGATGCACCACGCTCTTCCACCATGATCCTATACTTCGTAAGTCTCAACCTCTATTGGTGAGACTGCTACACTACCCCCCTATGGTGCCTGATCCTCTGTCTCAGGTCTAGCCTCTCTCAACAACCAATCAATCTCGCTCTTTCTTAGGGATTCGCGCATTGCTTGTGCGGTCAATCCCTTGCGGAGTGGTTTTATCACCTTTAGGTGTATAGTGCGGTAACACGACCATCCGGCGTGACGTCTTCTTTGCATAGTCACCGCCCATTCAAACAGAGCTATCTCCCTCTTTGTGGGAATTCGGTGTGTCCTTGCCATTCCTGCACATGCACATATTCCAAATCAATGTCTGATTTCGAAACATGACATGTACAACAATCACTCAACTAGGAATACCGAATAAATCTCTAAGGGACCGCCTATCCAACGGTTCTTAGGTGTATTATGCTAAAGTATGATTTGTGTGATGGTTATTGCTATAGGCTCTGATACCAATTGTGATGCCCCGAACCCGCGCCTAGGGAATCAAGTTCCAAGACGTGCGTCCGTTCGTCAAATCATGCAAGCGGAAGACTTTACCCGCGAAAATGTGGGAAATTTAAACATTTATCAGATGCTTCCAAAAAGAAAATAATACCTGTCATCACAATAGCCATCATACAAATCATATACCTGTATTATTTACATCAAGTTTTTTTTACAAAAGTAGCCGCTTCTATCACGCCGGGTACAATTCGTACAAGTTTCCAAAATGTCCAGTTGAACTTTTCACTTACTGGTCAGTAGCTTCGAGATCTGCTGACATAAAAAGTCAGTCAGCTATAGAGCTCAATAAAACCACAATCCTTCTAAACTATTTTTCACATAATAACACGCATCAATAATGATATAATAAGCAGTTCAATTTGCACAGTAAAATAGAATAGTATATAATAAATTGTGACCCAAGGTCACTTAGGGTTACGTCACCCTAACAGAGGTTCCCGACCTCACATTACTTTCCAATTATGAGGTTCAGTTATGAATATATTATATTACCAAATTATCATTTCGATCATCAATCATGTTTCATTTCGAGTCCTGAGACTCTATAAATTGGCCACAACCCACAAATGTTTAGCTTAAAGTCTCTAAATCATAATCATAATACATTGAGTCATTTAGACTCACACACGCTGTTCCGGCTTTCACCCGAACATGACCAAACCTTGGGTATACCAACCCAACTCACCTGGAATCCGATGATTCCATACCGAACCATGAGTTCACCAAATCAAACAAATACACCAACCCTGAGTATACCGATTCAGACCACTTTGTATCCGAAGCTTACACTCACAACATGGGCATTCGCCCAATAAGGACATATTTTTCCATTCAATTGACTGGCCACATCTACCGTGTATTCGCCGCCATCGCCTTGGGTATCAGTCATGAAGAAACCCCGACCAACCTGCCTACCATCATCTTCTGGCTAGTCTATGGAGGAACCCCGACATCTATACCAATGCCGCCATCTCCTGACATTCCACCAAGAAGGGACCCCGATAGACACGGTGCCGACATCTTCTGACTCACCCAGAGAGGAACCCCGAACTATACACTATCTGATGTTCAGCCACTTTAAACTCCCTAGACTCCGACATCTCCTGACTATCAGTCACGGAGGAACCACGGGCCATGAAGGACACTGCCACTCCTGACCTAGTCCAAGAGGCACCACGGACGACCTAGACAAACAGACCGACATCTCTCGACTATCAGTCACGGAGGAACCCCGGGCCTTACTGGACACCGTCTCTCCTGATCTAGTCAAAGAGGAACCACGGACTATACTTAACCCTGGTTAGATTTTCTAACCACAGGTTAACCACAGTTAACCCAAGCCTCGCTTGATTAACTGAAATACTTGGGCCTCGTGCTCGTGAACTAACTCCGGTAACACACCGTTTCATTACGGAGCGTTTTCAAGATAATGGATGTCTCCATAGCCTTACAAGACATGCAAAACAATTTTTCGTCACTCTAGAGTGGCGATACAATTTACCCGGGACCCGATCTGGGCTCCCCGAGGGACCACATAAAATCACAATATCACATGGGGTCTCCACCCCTTTTTCATTCACGTCAAAAGACATGCATATACATCACATGAAATAATATAGCAAAATAAGCGGAAAAAGAGAAGAAAAGAGAGGGGTTTTACCTGCTTCACGTTTTTTGAGGTGACTGGCGCAAAAACGGGCACCACCAACACATCCGAGAGGGCGATCAACCCCAAGATAAAGCTCCTCTCTCTCTAACTTTCACTTTCTCTCTCTACCTTTTTTTTTTCTCTCTCTACACGCAAATCAAGGCGTCAGAGAAGAAATCAGACACCGCCAACGCGTCGGGGACGTCGAAAAACCCAAAGGGGACCTCCCTTTCCCTTTCTCTCTCTTCCTTTCTCTCTCCTCACTTTCTCTCTCTAAAGTGCTGTGGCAGAACCTCCCCTGTTTACAAAACGTGAGAAAATGGGGGAGGTTGGCCTCCTTTATATACAGATAAGGTCATGTGCATAGCACATGACCATAATTAATGGTCTCGTTGACCGAGTCAACGGTTTGACCAATTTGACTATTTTTTTGCCTTCTCTTATGTATACGGCCTCTGTAGTCCTACTTAATGACATCCGATTTTGATGAAACTTTAGGTGACCAAACCTGGGGCAGTCCGACACCTACTGTAAAAATTTCGGGAAAAAATACTGAGTTTTGACAGCTGCACTTTAGTCCGGAAGAAAATTGCAAAACCCACTAATTTTCTGATTTCTGACACAAAACACGCTGTCGCTTCTTCGTTTGAGATAACTAACTGCCGAAACTACAGACATTAGTCCCCACGGCCAACCGACACGCATTAGTGCCAACCCCACGGATTTCTATTAGGATCTCCAACAGATATTGGGTCCCACTTAATTTCTGGAAATATGTAATTTTCCCATTTTTCTCAATTTTATCACACATAATGGCCCCGCGGTCCCGCGAAATGATACCTGACGGAACCGATATGGTAGGGGTGTGTCCTGGCAGTCGACCGGCACACTGTGTGTGATTTTCGCCAAAAGATACTGAGATTTCCTCGGTGCACTTCAATCCCGAGTAAAATCCACTTTTTATTAATTTAACAAATAATTAACTAATTAACCTTCATTAAGGACCCATGAACACATAATTTTATTATATTAAAATTCCGGGTCGTTACACTGATACCTCCCAAAACCGGACTGTATTAAGAACAGGCTAGATCCGATCGGTTCCACCGGAAAACCGGGGTTAAAAACCTGTTGAATTGGCCAAGAAAATAGGGAAAATGGAAACAAAAACAATATATTAAATAAAAGGACACGGTCGAACCGGTGGCATCGGGAACTGGTCACTCTACCGGTTCTAAAAATGCTGGCACCAACATATCCTTAATTTTTAGAGAAAAAAAAATTAATTTTTGTAACCCTGATTAAAATTCACTAACTCCTAGGGTTAAATTTTTTTTTCGAAAATTCAAAGATAAGTGGGTGAATCTTAATCACAGTTAAGAAGTATTAAAAGGTATACATGATGACCTCATTGGAGAAACTGGACTCCAAGGAGTTTGGTTATAACCTAGTAATAGATATATGAGTGAGGGGTAGTATGGGCACTAAGTAAACATACAATCAAGTGGTTGTCTTATATAGTGATTATGATAAGGGTAGTTTGGGAATTATAAAAAATCCAACCTACATTTTTAAGGGGAGAATTCTCATTATATATAAAATAAGATAAGATAAGAAAAAAGAAGATAATATATATATATCAGAGTAGCATTCTAATGAGTCATGCTCATTGAAGTTTGTAATGAGTTGTCCTTAATAAGGTGACACATTGCGAGTTGTTTTTGAATCTAACCATTTGATGTCAAGACTGGTTGCCTGAGAAACACGTGACAAAAAATTAGCTCGATTGGACATTTATAGACCGTCCGATCGAAGAAGGGAAGATCATCCATTTCTATATCCTAGGTAGAGTCTAGTGAACATTAAGGGGTTAAAATGCTACAAACTAGGGTCTAATCAAACGGTCTAAACATGTCCGATCGGACTGATGTTTTTGACACGTGTCTCCAATGGACCCAACTTGAAATCCAATGGTCATATTTAAAAAAATATGCCACATGTCGTCTTTCTAGAGGGACCGCTCATTACAAGCTTCAATGATGCCACGTAACCCCTTGTCTCTTTGCTTTTCAATCTTCAATCCCAAGAATCTTATGTGTTCTATTTTAAGGATGCCATGTGGCACCCTCCTTTAATCTAAACCGTTAACTCTCTCTCTTAGTTTCCCTCTCATTTCAAACACCATTGGAGGGATTTTGGGTGATTGATCCCTCCACCGTTGTATTTCTAATCTCAACCGTTATATCTATCTCTCTCTCTCTGAAACCTCTAGAAAGGGAGAGATTTTAGGAAATTGTGATAAGAGGGATAGAGAGAATGTAGAGAGAGGTTTTAGGGGATTGTGATAAGAGGGACAAAAGAGAGAATGTAGAGATAAATTTTAGGAAATTATGCTAAGAGGGATAGAGAGATAGTGTAGAGATTTATTTTATTTTTTATTCACACACATGCATCGCATGGGGTTTCTGGTAGTATATATATATATATATATAGAGAGAGAGAGAGAGATAGAGAGAGGGAGAGATAATAAGAAATAAACTGAACTATCCCTGTTCAATGATTCCTTTGACCTAGAGGGGAGGTGAATAGTTCTTCCTAGCAATATCTATCACTTTTAATTTTATTGATTTATCAATCAGAGTTATGGCAAACAAAACAAACAAGTGCAGAAAGAATAGAAGACAAGAAATCCACCACACACAAGATTTTTACGTGGAAAACCCTTCTGAGAAAAACCACGGGATCTAGTCCAGCACAAAATCCAATATGAGAATAGTTATCAAACATAATACTCAAATCTTACCTAACCGGACACCAAACACTGTTCCTCAGTACAAATTCTCTGTCTTGTAGAACACCATGAACTCCTCATTCGATCCTTGCAGCAGCAGCTTTGGTTTCTCACCGGCCAACTCTTCTCAAAGTTTCCAACCACGATCTCCAAAGATCCATCTCCGTCCTCGACAGCTTTGGCAACGCCAACCAAATACTCACACAGAGTTTTCAAACTAAATCGAAGGTATAGAATAGCTCCAGTGGGATCTCAAACAATAAAGGAGATCAATCGATGCACATCCAAGATAGAAAAATTCAATCTTGCATCAACTAGAGCATGAGAGAGGAGAACTAAGGTTATCCACCAAGTGGGGATTTAAGAACCCTAAAATCTTCAGAGTAATCTCTAAACTCTCTCACCACTTCCATAGAATGAGCTAAGGGATCACCAATTAAATATCGAAGGCAATAGCACTTGCCAAAGCAGAGTTTGGATGATTTTGAAAACGAATTTTTGAGGTCCGTTCGAATGGCCATAAGGGACATTCGAACGGTCCTGAGATTGATTGGATATGGACAAAAATGGGCCACCAGAGTAGTTACTGGAATTTTCATTATACATGCTCGTTCGAACGGCTACTAGGTTGTTCTTGGGCTTTCGAACGGCCCTACTAGTTGTTCGAACGGCCTATGCAATTCTTTTGCACTGTGTCCTCTTCCACTACATCTAATCTCTCATAAAGACCATCAAATGGCTATTAAACTTGGGACAATTTCTAATCACCTAGGGTGTATGATTAAGATTTTCTAAGTCAATTCTACCTAAGGTAATCACTAGGTATCTAGGTCACTTACCATCCTTATAGTGTCAGTGAAGCTTGAAGCCGGAATTTACTTCACTTGAGTCTTTGGAGCTTCATCTTCACCAAACTTCATCAACCAGAGGAACAACGACACTAAACTTACATTGACACCATTTTGACATCAGAATTAAGCCAATACAAATAATGACCTTACAAAAATGATAAGGAAACTCTTCCTTTAAATGAAAGCCTTAATACAAATAAAAAGAGACCCAGTGAGTGAATATCTTATATGAGTCCGAATCTCTTCAATTGCATGCGATTGGAGAGTTCAATAGCACAAAGACCCTTTAATTGACCTTTAAAAAAAGTTTAAAAAAAAAAAATTACTTTCAGGATTAATTTTTTTTTAATATTATTAAAACCAAGGTTAGATTGTTGAACCCTAAGGGTTATTTAATCTTAACCATAATTAACAAATATTAAAAGTGACATGTGTTGACCCATGGGTGCAATTAGGGGTGTAAATGGGTAGGATTCGGGTCAGGTCGGGCTGAGCCCAACATGGCCTAATTAATCAATGGGCCAGGCCAGCCTACTTATTAATCGGGTTGAGCCGGGCTAGCCCGCCTAAAAAATCATCTGTAGAATTTTGTGTATGGACTAAACGGGCCTAATCGGGCCAGGTTAGTCGGGCCAAGCCCGATTAACAGCCTACCAAATCGGGCAATGGGTCTGAAAGTATGCCTCTTTTTAATTTTAGAAAAATAGTTCTTGGGGGGCATACATCGAATCCCAAGATCTGACTAAGATTCTAATTGATTTTATTCAATGAGAGTAAAAATCACAATCACCTTTGCGACTTTGAAATTGTTAAGTCAATTCCACGATAGAATGCTAGACCGGCAAAACTTTACAAGTGTTAAGTCTCCTTCGCAATCCACACGGACCTTCTTTTTCTTTAAAGTTTTCTATAATGGAAGCTAATGGCCCTTCTAAATTTTCAGCTATAGGATCTTGAAATAAAGATCCAATCTTTATTGATCAATAACCTTTCTTGATATTCTTTTTGTTGATATTCAAAACTAAGAACACAAGATAGGAGAAAAGGGGAGAATGAAGAGCAAGAGGAGGAGGGGCGTGAGATTTGGGGAAGGAGAGAGAGAGAGATTGCTGAAAATTAATGCGTCCCTCATGCCTTTGACGTCCAACCCTATATATAGGGTTTGGGTTACTTGCAACCCAAGTGTCCTAATCCTTATCCAATAAGGATTCCTCAATTTGTTTCCTTTTTTGATTTCTCCTTAATTAATTAGAATTAATCAAAATAGAAACTAACCTTATCCATTAGTAACTAACCAATCATTATCCTAATCCAATTAGGATTCCTTGATTAGCAAGAAACTAATAGAATCTCTAACAATTAGGGAATCTTTAATTAGATACTAACTAACTAACTAGCCTTATCTAATAAGGACATTAGTTATTAGAAATTAATTAAATTAATATCTCCTCATGGAGTGGGCATCCCACCCTAGGTGGGCCCCACTCCCACACGCCCCTTTTGAGGGTTCCAAATCCTCTATGGTCTTATATGATCTTTGATCATAATCCCCAATAGGTCCTACCCATTTGGTTTTTCACATCTAATGTGATTCCACCTTTTAGAGCTTCACTATACCATATAGTGATTACTTAGAGAAATAAATTAATTTAATTAATAATTAAATTAAAAAATTTAAGAAAGTCCTTGTGTGTGGGATCTAAAGGGATCTCCTATTTCTGGTTGTTGGACCAAGTACTCAACCTTTTGGTTAAAGCATTGTTACTAGGAAACACCTTTCCTACACTCCATTAGGATTATATAATTTTATCTATATCCCTAGACTTCCACCAATCACAATTAATGTCCATTAACACAATGTGGTTAACCTCCAGGAAATAGAGAATTACTTGCCGGTATTTCTATCTCAAGATTTATTTACAGATGCGTCCCTCCACTTCCAATATTGTTACAAGCTTACGGGACAATATCTAATACTGTCTTTAATCCCTGGCTTATATTGAGAACCCATTCTATTTTATACTTTTATTCAAACGGACTTTCAAAACATTTTAGAAATTCTTTAAAAGAAATAATAATCATAATTACGTTTCTTTTATATAGAAAATAAATTCCTCAATAAAACCATTTCATCGATAAATACCAGCGCTGGGTTTTTCAAGTCCGGTTTTGAGATGTATCAACTCAATATTATTTACTCTTGTAAGAGTAGTGGAATCCTTGTTGAGCGTACACACACTTCTTCTAATATAGCGTACATAACCCAACGAGCCCGTATTTAGTCCAGTGTGTTGGACATTGACGATTAGCTACATCAAAGCTATATAAGCAAATACTAGAAAAGATGTCGACCTCTCAGGTTAAGGACAATATGTCAAATGGACTACCCTAAATATAAAGACAATATATTTCTAAGGGTATCGACTGAGCGATCCAGTTGCAATATAAATACTTCTTACTTATATCCATATCTTAGCCAAGAGACCCTTCTCTCTCAGTGTTTGAGATTCATCACTCCATCATATGGAACTAACAATGTGTAAGTTATTAGGAATACATTGTCCAGATGTATCCTGATTAACTTAGAACAATTTTAGGTCTACAAGGAACTGGAAAAACCATATCTCCTTAGCAATCAGTTATCAACTAATTGGATAGTTTTCCTACAATGTTACCTAAGGGACAAAGTAGTCTGATCCAATGAGATACTTTTGATATGTTATCCAATGTAGAAGACAATGTGCGAATGTAAAATATGCATTTATTGATTAAATACATAAATATAATTCCGGAATGGCTTTCGTGGGCATATATGTTTAACAATCTCCCACTTGTACTCAAAGCCAATCTCCTATGTATCGAATACCCATCGACTCAAGATGTTTCTCAAACACCTTCTGAGGTAGTGCTTTAGTAAATGGGTCCACCACGTTATCCGCTGACACAATCTTGGATAACTCAATGTCTCCTCCCTTGATAATGTCTCGAATCAGATGGAATCTCCTTTCAATGTGCTTAGTCTTCCGATGTGCTCTTGGCTCTATGACTTGAGCTACAGCACCACTATTATCACAATAAAGTGTGATAGGAGATTCAATCAAGGAGACAACACCAAGTTCAAGAATGAACTTCTTTATCCACACTGCTTCATTTACAGCATCACATACAACAACATATTCAGCTTCAGTTGTTGAGTCAACAGTTGTTGATTGCTTGCAACTCCTCCAACTAAATGCTCATTTCCCAAGAGTAAAGACAAATCTTGAGGTGGAATTTCTATCATCAACATCTGCCTGAAAATCTGAATCTGTGTACCCTACAACAAACAGATCTTCTCCACTGTAAACCAAACAGTGGTGCATTGTCCTACTCAAATACTTGAAAATGTGCTTAACTACTGTCCTATGCTCAGGACCTAGATTTGATTGATATCTACTCACGATACTCAATGCGTGACAAATATTAGGTCTTGTGCACAACATATCATACATGAGACTTCCCACTGCAGATGCATATGGGATATGATTCATCTGCTCTCTTTCATCATCAGTCTTTGGAGACTTTGATTTTGAGAGACTAATTCCATGCCTATAGGGTAAAAACTCTTTCTTAGAAATTTCCATGCTATATTTGCACAAGATCTTGTCAATATAATTGACTTGGGACAATCCCAGCATCATTTTCTTTCGATCTCTAAACAATTTAAGACCAATAATATAGGATGCGTCAACGAGGTCTTTCATTGAAAAGTTACATGACAACCAGATTTTAACCGTTGATAACATTCTTATATCATTCCTAATGAGTAGAATATCATCTACATAATGAAATAGGAAAGTTATTGCACTCCCACTGACCTTCTTATACACACATGCCTCATCGATGTTTTGTTGAAAACCAAACGATTTGATTGATTCATCAAAACGGATATTCCAATTCCGAGAAGCTTGCTTAAGGCCATATATGGATTTTATCAATTTGCAGACTTTATTATTTTGGCCATAGAGTTCAAAATGTTCGGGTTGGTCCATATAAATATCCTCTTGAATGTTTCCATTCAAGAAAGCGGTTTTGACATCCATCTGCCATATTTCATAATCATAGAAAGCTGCAATTGATAACAAAATTCTAATGGACTTTAACATTACTACTGGTGAAAAGGTTTCCTCATAGTCGATACCAGCTCTTTGATTACACCCTTTTGCCACAAGCCTTGCTTTAAAGGTCTCTATCTTTTCATTAGATCCACGTTTCCTCTTGTAGATCCATTTGCACCAAATGGGGTCTAATTACCTCAGGCTTTTCAACCAGGGTCCAGACACCATTCAAGTACATGGAGTCCATTTCAGATTCCATGACCTTATTCCAATTATCAGAATCAATATCACATATTGCTTCTTTATAAGTGTATGGATCATCATCTAAGGAATCCGATTCCATAGAATATACCTCATGCTGATAAGAAAATCAATCTGGAGGTCGACTGATCCTTGTACTTCTCCTAGGCTGTTGTGTATTTAAAAGTTCGGTTAAGATGGGATTAACCATGGTCACTTTATCCTGACTTTGCTCCTCAAGATCAATTCTAAGTTCATCTTCTCTATTGAGGATCATATCTTCTTCTAGAAAAATGTCATTTCTGCTTACAAACACCTTTTGTTCGCAAGCATTATAGAAATAATATCTATGAGTTTCTTTTGGGTATCCTATGAATAGGCACTTCTCAGTCCTACTTTCCAACTTGTCAAAGTTTTGTTTTTGCACATGAACAGGACAACCCTATACTCTGACATGCTTTAGACTAGGCTTTCGTCCCATCCATAAATCAATTGGAGTTTGGAAACAGAATTAGAAGGTACCCTATTCAATAGATAGATTGTAGTCTCTAGCATATCCCCAAAAAGATATTAGCAAATCAGTATTACTCATCATTGAACGAACCATATTCAATAGGGTTCGATTTCTTCTTTCTGAAACACCATTAAGCTGGGGTGTTCCCGGGGGAGTCCATTGGGATAAAATTCCATTATCTCTAAGATAATCCATAAACTCATTTGAGAGGTACTCTCCTCCTCGGTCGGATATGAGAGTTTTAATACATTTACCTGATTGCTTTTTTACTTCAGTTCAGAATTCTTTGAACTTTTCAAAAGATTCTGACTTGTGTTTCATTAGATATATATAACCATATCTTAAAAAATCATCTGTGAATGTAATGAAGTAGACAAAGCCACCTCTGACTGAATGATTCATGGGTCCACATACATCAATGTGAATTAATTCCAATATACTTGTGGCTCTCATAGGTTTGCCTCTAAATGGCCTTTTGGTCATTTTACCTTGCAAACAAGGTTCACAAGTTGGATAAGGTTCAACATGCAAATGGTTTAAAGGACCATCCTTTATCAATCTGTTGAGCCTATCCAAATTGACATGGCCTAATGTTATTTACACTGGTGGACTCTTTATCCTCAATGTTATTTACAGAATTTCTTATAGGATCAAGATAATAAAGACCATTAAACAATGTACCGGAAACAATAAGACTATTATTGTATTTGATAATTACATTAGTATCAAAATTCACTGAATAACCATTAAAGATTAAACTAGAAACATAAATCAAATTTTTGCACATGTCTGGCACATATAAACAGTCTTTTAAAACCAAAATCCTATCTAAAGAAAATTCTAAAACATAAGTTCCGATGGCGATCGCAGCAACACTTGCTTCTGTTCCCATCCTTATCTTGACTTCCCCATCACTGAGCTTTCTGCTCTCCTGAAACCCCTGCAACATATTACAAATATGTGAGGTGGATCCACTATCTGCACACCAAGAGTTTGAGGAACTAATAATGAAATTTGATTCAATGATGAAAGATTCTGACATACCTTCCAAAGGCTTGTCCATGAGGGATGCTAAGTAAACTTTGCAATTCCTCTTCCAGTGACCTGGTTTCTTATAATAGAAGCAGACATTTTGATTCTTTTCCTTGTCTTTCATCTCAGAAGCTTTCTTGTTTTTACCCCTCTTGCCTTTAAGGAACCTGGAGAAATTGAACTTCTTCTTTTTCTGGCCTTTGCCCTTAGGCTTGGGCTTTGAAGGTCCAACTCCCTCTACCATATTTGCATAGAGCTTAGTACACTTCATAAGGTCCTCAGCTCCTTGTAACATGTTAAGGAGCTCTGGCAGAGCTGTCTCCAATTTTTTTATGTTGTAATTCAACACAAAAGTTGAAAAGGATTCCGGGAGAGAGTTCGGGATCCCATCCGTTTGACTCTGTTGATTAAGATCTGCTCCAAGGGTCAAGAGTTCATTAATGAACCCCATCATCTTGACAACATGCTCCCGGACTAGGCTACCATCAGACATCTTGGTCCTCATCAGTCCTTTCATAGCCAACTGCCTAGCAGTTCTATTCTGTTCCCCAAACATCTCCCTGAGATTAATCAATATGTCCTTAGCTGTAGCAAAACCCTCGTGCTGTTGCTGAAGGACAATTGACATGAATGCAAGCATGTCGCATTTGGCCAAACTATTTGACTCATGCCATTTTAAGGCTTTCCCAACCGCCTTTGGGGTCTGAATTGCCTCATCAAATTCCGGATAGTCGAAAGTAAGGACATATGCTATCTTCTGAGAGATAAGCACAATGTCAAGGTTTCTTTTCCAGTCCACAAAATTTGGACCAGTCAACCGATTCTCTTCTAGAATCTTGGAAAGGGGATTTATGGCTTATCTACAAAATAAAATAAGCATAAATTATTACATTAATTTTCACACATATATTCATTGGATTTTTGGGATTTTAAAATCCGATGATCCTCTCATCTTTCTTCAAATTTCATCATTCCCTTTAGTATATGAAATTAGGGAATAAACCTTTTATTCTAGATGAGTAATGGGATCCTCATAATACACATGTAATCTTCCATTTTAGGATAGTATCACACATGCAATACAAGGTGAATAGTAACCATCCATCACTGAGCATTTCATGCATAACTCCTTATGTAAATTAGTGATTTCTAATTTTCTTGCGACCTCCAAGGACAACATGACTGTCATTGTTTCAGCCGCCATGTTTCCTTGCTTAAGTGAAACCAATTATTCTCGTTCGTCATATGATCAAGTAAGGCTGTGTCCCCATTTTAGTTGACACTCCTTATCAGGCCATGCACAAACTTATCTACAATAGAAATAAGTCTCTAGGAGTTTAATTTAGATTGAATTATGTCTATACCTTTTGGCAAGACAAGACTCAGGCTAATTAATTCATGTCTTATTGATAATGGAAGGTCTTAGGATTAATAATCCCATTTATTATCACTTAATATTTTTCTTGAAGGGAACAATATATTAAACAGGCATGATCGAATCAATATTCAAATATTCATCATATGGATTATGAAAATTTTTGATAATAGGATTATCAAGAAGAGATAAACTCCCACTAGCCCTCATAGGGGGTTTTGATCATTAGGGTTTTCACCTTATAATCAAAAACTACTCATCCCTATAACTTTAGGGTATTTGGATGTCAGTTTAGTGATCCATCTACGATTAATGTCTTTTTAGACACGATTATCCAATAATCTCGTATGCAAAGGTTTTACGTAAAAATCTCCGCATGGGTCACAAACTCCACGTCCAAAAGAGTACTAGTAATGTATTGTGTCTAAATATAAACAATTTACAATTAAACACAATCCATTAATTAAAATAAAATCAAATTATCCTAAATTATCATAAAAGCGATAATCACAATTATCACAGCTTCCGGGTTAAAGGAAATACTATTAATCATCACATGAATAATAATATAATAATTATAATCATATTATAATCTCACAATGGGCTCACAAAAATCATACGACCTTATTTAATTACAATAGGGGAATTAAATAAAGCCCTACTACAATTTGCTATCTTGCAATGGTTCTCCGGGCATCTCCTTTGGTTGATTTAGTCCACCATGAATCAGCAACCCTATTATAAAAATAAGAAAAAGGGGAGGAGAGGGGAAAGGGAAGGAGGTATGATTTGTGGAACCCATCCAACACATAAATTAATAATTATTTATCATGATAAATATTATATACATTATTTATGCTAGCCCAGGGCTCTTAGAATAAATTAAACAATTTAATTTAATACTAATAAGGATCTCTAAATCCTTAAGGGCTATAATCAAGATTTAGATACCACTAAATATTTGTCCCTATTAAATTTTGAGAGGTTTTGGAATCATCCAAACTTAAAATTAGTATCACACTAATTTTTAGCGGCTTAATTTTTTATTCCCTCAATAACAACAGGGGGACCCCTTAACCCTATTAGTGATTAGCTCATAATCAAGAATAATAAAGATTCAATAATAGGGGTGGCTGAAATTCATAGGGAGGGTAATATGATATATTAAAAATTGATTATACCCTAAAATCAAAGAGAAGCATAGCCAAGGCTCTAATACTACTGAAAGTATGTCTCTTTTTAATTTTAGAAAAACAGTTCTTGGGGGGCATACATCGAATCCCAAGATCTGACTAATATTCTCATTGATTTTATTCAATGAGAGTAAAAATCACAATCACCTTTGCGACTTTGAAATTGTTAAGTCAATTCCATGATAGAATGCTAGACCGGCAAAAATTCACAAGTGTTAAGTCTCACTCGCAATCCACATGGACCTTCTTTTTCTTTAAAGCTTTCTCTAATGGAAGCTAAGGGCCCTTCCAAATTTCCAGCTCTAGGATCTTGAAATAAAGATCCAATCTTTATTGATCAAGAACATTTGTTGAGATTCTTCTTGTTGATATTCAAAACTAAGAACACAAGAGAAGAGAAAAGGGGAGAAGGATGACCATACACCTCTAAGAGCAAGAGGGGGATGTTGCGACCCAAAATACCCCCTAGGAGTTAGGGATACTTTGACTCATGACCGCCGTATCATACCTCCAATATGATACATAAGGAACCCATGGAAACCTGTTAGAGTACATAGACAAACATAGCGGAAACGATATACGATGCACAGCGGAATCAAAATACACTAAACATAGCGGAAGCAAGGTAAACACTCCTATAACTTGGTCCAAACGTGAACCAACAAAATATACATGTACGTAATATCCAAAAAGGGGTGGGTGGAGTGGACAAGTCTCACTCTCACTTAACAAAATATCAAGTAACTTCATAACTACTATCGATCAACAGAAATCGAAGTCCCGACACCTATCTAATGAACCATCATCCTGGTAGTGATCCATGGAAGGCTCCGGGTCGAAGTATTCTTCCTCTACCCAAGGCTTCGTGCCACATAAGTTGAATGAAACCCAAGCACCTGCCGATGATAACAAATATCAGCTGAGTGTGGAATACTGAGCGTATACAAACTAATAACAATAAGGCAATAAGCATAGAGCATACAACTCATGGAGAATGAAACCCTTAAAACATCTTAAAGCGTGGAAATCGTGAAGTAGCATGTGAGATGAGATCCGTTAACCAAAACCAAAACCAATTCCGTGTGAGTCAAGTGATTATCATAGCCTTGTGAGTTTATGGAGTTACTTAGAGTCATTTATGATCCATAGAGACATAGAGATACCATAGAGCAAAACCATAGAGATCTTAGAGCATTTCATTTGTGATCCTTAGAGCCTGTGAGACGATCTTAGAGCTTATCATAGAGTTCTTGTGAGTGTGTATCATGATCCTTAGAGCTTGTGAACCAATCTTGGAGATATCATAGAGTTGCTTAGAATCATTCCTTATAAGTCATTATTGAAAACCCTTTTTCGTAACTTTGAGAAATCCATAGAAAACATCGGTTCATGTGAAACATGCGAGCATATGAGCATAGAGAGTAATAAATGTTTTAAACACCCAAAATTCTTAGAGGCATTAAATCAAACACTTAGAGTGCACCATAATGATAGCTTACATCCAAACATAATACAACATCCTTTCGCACCATAGCCAATCAAGATATATATAGTATAGATTGAGAAGAACAACATTTAGTAACTAGTAGTATTGCGAGATTGGTAGTAGAGTGTATCTACCTTGGTGAAATCAAAGACTTTCATTACAAAAGCTTGAACAAGCAAGAACCTTGAGTTCTTGGTTGAGAAACACCACAAGGAAGGAATGATCTTGATCTTCCTTCAAGCTTGAGAAACTCCTAGTTCACTCCTTCTTCTTCCTCTTCAAAATCTCTCAAAATAGGGCACAAAGGGTTTCTGAAACCCTAAGGCACAAACCCAGCCCTTATATAGGCAAAGGGTAGTGGCTAAAGTCTTAAGCACTCTTAATGAAGAAAATATGCGTATGACCGATCAATCGGTGGTACAGACCGAGCGATCGGTGACTTACTGGTCGATCGGTGGTTTCAACCGATCAATCGATTGAAAGCACCCTCTCTGAAATTTTTTCCCATACAAAAAGGTTAACCGTTCGATAGCTACCGAGCGATCGGTATAAGACCGTTTGATCGGAGGTTATCACCGAGCGATTGGTGGTCCCCTGTTTTCTGCAAAACCCTGTTTTCAGTACTTGAATCTTCTCCAATCCAATTCTAACACTCCTTTTATGCTTAAACACAATCCTTAAACATATATTGACCTATTAGAACATGCACTCCATAAATTCAACCACGTATATTAACATAAGGCCCATTAGTGCACAAAACCACACTTGAGCACTATTCACTGCTTAGTGAAATGCGGATTCGGGATTCTACAGGGGAGGGGCGTGAGATTTGAGGAAGGAGAGAGAGAGATTGTTGGAAATGAATGTATCCCTCATACCTTGGACGTCTAGCCCTATATATAGGGTTTGGGTTGCTTGCAACCCAAGTGTCCTAATCCTTATCCAATAAGGATTCCTCAATTTGTTTCCTTTTTTGATTTCGCCTTAATTAATTAGGATTAATCAAAATAGAAACTAACCTTATCCATTAGTAACTAACTAATCATTATCCTAATCCAATTACGATTCTTTGATTAGCAAGAAACTAATAGAATCCCTAACAATTAGGGAATCTTTAATTTGTAACTAACTAACTAACCTTATCCAATAAGAACATTAGTTATTAGAAACTAATTAAATTAATATCTCCTCATGGAGTGGGCGTCCCACCCTAAGTGGGCCCCACTCCCACACGCCCCCTTTGAGGGTTCCAAACCCTCTATTGTCTTATATGATCTTTTATCATAATCCCCAATGGGTCCTACCCATTTGGTTTTTCACATCTAATGTGATTCCACCTTTCAGAGCTTCACTATACCATATAGCGATTACTTAGAGAACTAAATTAATATAATTAATAATTAAATTAAATAGTTTAAGAAAGTCCTTGTGTGTGGGATCTAAAGGGATCTCCTATTTCCGGTTGTGGGACCAAGTACTCAACCTTTTGGTTAAAGCATTGTTACTAGGAAACCTCTTTCCTACACTCCATTAGGATTATAGAATTTTATCTATATCCCTGGACTTCCACCAATCACAATTAATGTCCATTAACACAATGTGATTAACCTCCAGAAAATAGAGAATTACTTGCAGCTATTTCTATTTCAAGATTTATTTACAGATGCGTCCCTCCACTACCAATATTGTTATAAGGAAAATATCTAATACTGACTGTAAGGGATAAAATTCGTAAAAATTAAGTGACGTTGGGGAATGAGCTAGCTTTTGTTGTTTTGTGCACGAAAGTGACACGTGGACATGTGTTTGAGTCACGTGCTTAAAATAGAAGGATAAACATTGTTTGATGCATAGCGTTCACGTTGTATAAATTACGATGTATCCGTGGTCTTGCGAACAACGTTCTCGTTGTAGTTTTGACAACGTGTTCGTTGTCTTGTGCACAACGTAGACGTTGTATTCTCGACAACGTTTTCGGTGTTAATTGAACAACGAGTCCGTTGTGATTCAGATAAAGATGTCCAGGTCATATTTTAAGACATATACAACGTACCCGAGCTCGAGTCAACAACGAGACCGACTCGCAGGAGGGAGTAATCAGGAGGCGATCGATTATTCTGACAAGTGGGCCAAAAGCACTGCCTTGGCATTTAATGCAGGTCACTTCTGTGTGCTATCAGACCCAACCGACTGAACTAATAGTAGGCTTTCACGTGTGATGCAACAGGTGGTATATTTTACTGACATATTTGGTAATGAGTGCAGGGCACGTGGTATGGGCATCTATGGTCATCTATGGCCATACCAAGGTTAACCTATAAATACCCCGAGAATTTCAGTGTTAAAAGGGAATCGAAGAACACATATATTTTTGAGTGATATTGTGTGTCTTACTGTTCATCATCTTCTCCATCTACTTAGTTTATCATCGGAGTGCAGGTCAGGGTATCACACCCTTCAACTCCCACCTACTACCAGTTAACCAGAGGTAAACAGTTGCAGCTGACGCGTGTCCTTTCCGGTATTTTCCCCCCTCAAAATTGGCGCCGTCTGTGGGAAATCATAAAAGAACCTCCCTTAGCTCTTTGTGATCATGACTGATCAGACTTCTGTACCCGGGCGTGAGAATCAAACCCCTCAGGCCACCCCTTTCACACCTTCTGTCATGCAGTCTTTCATTCCTGGGGTCAGTCCATCGTCTGACCAGCCAGAGAGGACCATGCCCCCCCATTGAGCCTTCTGTCTCTGATAATATTTTGATGATGTTGCAAAGACAGCAATCTGCTCTGGATCAGATCACCAGACACCAGCAGATGATGCAAGAAAGGCTTGATGCAATCTAGCATAGTAGGCTCGAAGTAGATGATGGGCCATCTCAGAGATCATCAGTGAGACGTCAGCTTGACTTCTCTTCTCCCCCTTTAGCACCGGAGAACTGTGACACCAGGTTTGTGCTTCCTCCCACTGAGAGGGAGGCAAGACAACCTCCAGTTCGTGCGGAGCAGAGAGTCCCTTCTGATCGTATTGATTTACGAGAAGAAGCAGGACAAGAAGATTCGAGAGGTGCTGCCGAAGGAGCGGTTGCTCAGAAGACTTGGATGACTTCCAAGGAGGTGGAGGCTATGATCAGTGCTTGTGTCAAGAGCATGAAAGGAGGGATTCCTGATCACTTTGCTCAATCAGCAAAGGACAACGTCAAGAACTCTCCTTTCACAGAAGTCATCAATCAGTCATACACTTCTTCCAAGTTTATGACTCCAATCTTCCCCATGTACACCGGGAAAACGGATCCGGAGGAGCACTTATTGGACTTCAAGCATGCAATGGCAGTTCGCAATCCAGATGATAATCTGTATTGCAAAGCTTTCCCCAATAGCTTGGCAGGAGCTGCATCAAGATGGTTTCGTAATCTGCCTCCTGGTTCAATCAGCAACTTCGCCGAGCTCAGGTCGGCTTTTATTGATCAATTCATTATCAATAAAAAAAGAAGGAAGGAGCAGATACTGTCTTCTCTTTAAGGATGAAACCGGTAGAATCCTTGAGAGACTTCATTTCGCGCTTCACTGATGAAGTCCATAGCATCGATAAGGTCGATGAAGGGAGTTGTATTGTTGCTTTTAAGAATGCTATCCCCAGGCATTCCGAGCTCTATAAGTCCCTGGCTCTTGACTATCCTGTCAAGATGGACGAAATGATGGTTTGTGCAACCAAGTATGGAAGGTACGAAGATGATGTCTCCGTTGTGCCGAAGCCGAGGATGAGAGGGGTGAACGTGATAGAGAAAGCACGCCGGTCGTCTAGGAGGAAGGAGAAGAGGTAGAGGTATGCGTCTTCCTCATCTGAGGACTCACCACCTAGGAAGCAGAAGGAGAAAATAGTGAATGTGACTCAGCGGGATCAGCCGGTTCGGCGCCCGTATGAAGGTAATTATAATCAATCCCAGCAGCAGGGTAGGACGGAGAGACGTCCTAGCCCGAACTTTCAGCAGCAGGCGAGGCAGCATTATCAGCCTCGCCAGGAATAGCCACAAGTGCAGCGAGAGAGAGGTGTTCAGCCTAGTAAGAGGCGACCTTTTGCAGCTCAGACGGATCCCATCCATTTTACTGCTAGCCCAGCGACCATCATGAAGTCAAAGGAGGGTCAAGTGTATTTCGAATGGCCTGCTAGAGCTGTACAAGATGTTACGTCGGGACCACGGGCACATGAGTATTGCCATTATCATAAGTGTCGTGGTCATCTTACAACCCGATGTCGCATCTTGAGGGAGTATTTGGAGATACTGGTCCAGGAAGGGTACTTAGGAGAGTATCTCAGTTTCGATAACGGTAACGCGATGCACACCATAGAACCGTTATCTCAACCCCGTACAGGAGAGCCTGCCAGTAATCCAAGTACCAGTGGACGAGGACGAGGGGGAGCCCCTTTGGGCACCATCAATGTCATTTACCGAGTGCGAGAACCAGAGGAGGACGTAGAGAGAGACTTCAGAGCAAAGACGAGGAAGATGTCTCACGAAGCTGAGGTTTGTCAGGTGCAGATGCCTGCAAGAAGCGTGGGACAGACGCTTACTTTCACTGATCATGATTTGGCAACGGTAATCCGGCCTCATTATGATGCTCTTGTTCTCACCATGAGAATAGGAGATTTCAACATCAAAAGGGTGCTCGTGGATTCCGGGAGTGGGGCAGACATTTTGTATCTTCATGCTTTCACTCAGATGAAGTTGGATCCGTCCGTTCTCATCTCTACTCAGACCCCGCTATTTGGGTTTGATGGCAGTTCGATGAAACCATTAGGCGACGTCGTCTTACCCATTGTGGTAGGACCCGTTGTCCTACAAACCAGATTTTCCATTTTGGATGCTCCATCGCCTTACAACGCGATTTTGGGTCGATGGTGGACCCACGAGATGAAGGCTGTTCCCTCCTTGTACTATCAGGTGTTGAAATACCCGACGCAGGACGGTCCCCAGGAGATCAGAGGAGATCAGTTGGCGACGCAGAAGTGTGATCTCTCTCCTTCCGTTGTGCACAAATAGCAATTACAGGTCGACTCCGTTGTGGGAGAGAGCTTGGAGGCCACGTTGTGTAGACCTTCTGTTGAGCCCACGAAGGCAGTTAATTTAGGAACAGAAGAAGAGCCAAAGGTGCTGCAGATAGGGACGAGCTTGACAACGGACGAAGAGGGCGAGCTGCTAGAATTCTTGAAGAAGAACCTTGATGTCTTTGCATGGTCGCACAAAGATATGACAGGCATAAATCCGAGCATTATCTGCCATCACCTCAACGTTGATCCTGCTGTCCCTCCGGTGAAGCAGAAACCTCGGAGACTTGCCCCAACCTATCATGATGCAGTGAATGAAGAGATAGACAAGCTGATCCAATTTGGGTTCATCCAAGAAGTGCAGTATCCTGACTGGATAGCTAATGTGGTAGCTGTACCCAAGAAGAATGGGAAGGTGAGAGTTTGCATTGACTTCACTGGTGTCAATAGAGCATGTCCCAAAGACTTTTTTCCTATGCCAAGGATTGACAGGCTCATCAATGCCACTGCTGGCCATGAAATGTTATCATTTATGGATGGTTATTCGGGCTATAATCAAATCCTCCTGGCGGAAGAAGATCAAGAGAAGACCACTTTCATTACAGAGCGTGGCTTGTTCTGTTATCGTGTTATGCCTTTTGGTCTGAAGAATGCCGGTGCCACGTATCAACGTTTGATGAATCTCATGTTTGGGCCACTCCTCGGCAAGACGGTTGAAGTTTACATTGATGACATCGTTGTGAAGAGTCGACTTCGGAATACCCTTGTGAAGGATCTTGCTGAGCCTTTCTCTATTCTGAGAACTTTCAATTTAAAGATAAACCCAGAGAAGTGTACTTTCGGGGTTACCTCTGGTAAATTCTTGGGATATCTTGTGAGCCAGCGGGGTATTGAAGCTAATCCAGCTCAGATTCAAGCTCTGCTGGACATACCGGAGCCCAAGTCGAAGAAGGAGAACCAGAAGTTAACAGGGCGTATCGCTGCACTCAATCGGTTTATCTCAAAGTCATCTGATCGTTGTAAACCCCTTTTCGAGCTCCTGAGAAAGGATTCTATCTTTGCATGGACGCCAGAGTGTTCTCGAGCTTTCATTGCTTTGAAAGAGTATTTAGGCTCAGCCCCTATTCTCTCTGTCCCTGAACCAAGTGAAGTCTTGTATCTGTATCTTTCTGTCTCAGAGCAGGCCATTGGCTCAGTCTTTGTCCGGTGTTGTGGCGGCGTTGAGAGGCCTGTATATTTCATCAGCAAAAATTTTCTCAAGGCAGAATGTAATTACAGCAAGCTCGAGAAGGTGTGTCTTGCTCTTGTCTTTTCTGCTGAAAAGCTTTGTTTTTACTTTCATGCTCATACTATCATTGTCATCACAACGTATCATTTGAAAGTCGTGTTGGGACGACCCGAGTTGGCGGGAAGGATGTCGAAGTGGGCTGTGGCTCTGAGTGAGTTCGATATTCAGTACAGAGCGAGAAGTTTAGAGAAGGGCCAGGCAATGGCAGGATTCCTTTCTGACTTCCATGTGGAGGAGGCAGAGGAGGTGATTGCTGATCTTCGTGAGCTCCCTGATCAAGTTGACAACGAAGATATCGTTGTAGATGGAGATAAATCATCAGAATGGGTTGATTGGCTGTTGTACGTAGATGGATCTTCTAACTCGAGTGGTTCAGGACTTGGTATTGTGCTCATTAGTTCGGAGAACATAAAAGTACAGAAGATGTCACGTCTTGGGTTTGCTGCCTCCAACAATGAAGCTGAGTACGAAGCATTGCTGCTTGGCTTGCAGAGTGCGCACGAGCTGCAAGTCTCTAGATTGAGAGTTTTTTGTGATTCACAGCTTGTAGTGAATCAGGTGAATGGAGACTATGAATGCAAGGATGATCGAATAAAACAGTATACTGCACTCATTCATTTGCAGTGTGAAGCATTCACCGTTGTGGAGATCAAGCATACCCGAAGAGATGAGAATAGGCATGCTGATGCTCTGGCTTATCTTGCTTCCATGATGCAGTCTGATAAACACTCCAGTCTCAGCGGGAGGTATGTTTTGTTAATCCAGTACCAAGTTGGATGACAGGGTTGACGGCTTACTTGAAAGATGGAGTTCTTCCTATCACTGTAAAAGAGTCAAGACGTATCCAGTTCAAGGCACCTCGATATGTCCTGGTGCAGGGAGAGTTATATAAAAAGTCTTTCGGGGGACCTTTGTTGAAATGCGTTCATCCTGTAGATGTGGAGAGGATTCTTGCTGAGCTTCATGAAGGGATTTGTGGCATATATTCAGGGGGAAGAACGATAGCTCATCGAGCTCTGGGGCAAGGATACTTCTGGCCTTACATACAAGCTGATGCTCAAAAGTATGTGAAGAAGTGCAACCAGTGTCAACGATATGCTCGTTTAATTCATGCTCCAGCTCAAGAGCTTAACACTGTCTCCCAACCTTGGCCATTTGCACGATGGGGTCTTGATATTATGGGACCTTTCCCTAAAGCCCCAGGGAATCTAATCTTTCTCCTCATGGCAATTGATTACTTCTCTCGTTGGATTGAAGTCGTTCCCCTTGCTCGTATCAGAGAACAAGAAGTGAAGAAGTTCATGTGGGAGCATATCGTCTGTAGGTTCGGCATACCTCAGTCCATTATCACTGACAACTGGAAACAGTTCTCAGGACGTATCATTGCAGACTTTTGCAGCGAATTGAAGATCAAACATGTTTTCTCGTCTCCATATTATCCTCAGGGAAACAGATTGGCTAAAGCAGCTAATAAAAATATATTGAACGCCTTGAAGAGAAGATTGGAAGACTCGAAGGGAAAATGGACTACCGAGCTGCACAACGTATTGTGGGGATATAGGACGACACCGAGGAGTCCTACAAATGAAACACCTTTCTCTTTGGCTTATGGCATGGAAGCTGTCATTCCTACTGAGATTAGTTTGCCCGCAATACGCTCTTGGCATAGCAAGAAGCAGAGTGGAGAGAAAGACAAGAACGTTGAGCTCATGGCCATTCACCTCGACTTGTTAGAAGAAAAGCGAGAAGATGCTAGCATTCAGATGAGGAGATATCAGCAACAGCTAAGGAAGGCATACAACCGAAAGGTACAGTGAAGAGTCCTTCAGGTCGGAGATCTCGTTCTCCGAAAAGTATTCCAGAATACCAGGGAGATTAACAGTGGCAAGTTGGGGCCTAATTGGGAAGGACCCTATATCGTAGAACGATTGGGGAGTCCTGGAGTTTGCTACTTGAAAGATCTGCAAGGTAATCTTATCCAAGAATCCTGGAATATTATGAACCTAAGGCAATTCTTTCAATAGAATCTGTGGTGAATAAATGAGTTGTTATAATAAAGAGTTTTCCAGTGTTATTCCGTGCGCATTTAAATTATACTGCTACGAAGTTTTGCGTTAATTCGTTGTCTGGAACATCAGTGTAATATTGTGAATGTTTTGCAAATTCGAATAAAATTTTGCTCGAACAGCATACTCACAACAAGACACTAGTGGCTTATCCTAAGGATGTCATCTGAGCAAATCCAGTGGCTTATCCTAATGGCATCCTCTGAGCAAGTGTCTCTAAACTGAGTTACTTTATGTTCATCTTATGAAATTTTATTTGTCAGATTACATTCACAGTGAACTACATAACGATGTATCTAGGCATATTTCTCTTTTCCGTTGTGTGTATGTTTCCGTTGTGTGTATGATTCAGAGTGCTTTGTTCGATGTGTGCATCAATCATTACGAAAAAGATTCATTTACATACACTCAAGTGCCTACGTTGTGAGCTATTATGATTATGTCTGATTCTATGATCCGTAAAACATATCATACACTTATGTTATATTCTTTCTTGTATGCATACGTTGTACGAGCTCCGCAAATTCCAGTTACACTACAAAGAGTAAAGAAAGGTGCAAAGAAAAGAAAGAGAGATTGCTCATTCATTTAGAGAAACCCATTGCTGGGTAACGTACAGATAAACCCCATCACATGGGGAGAAAGAGAATGCATTACAAAAGTTTCAGTAAGAAGGAGAGAAGAAATCAAGTTTCAGCAGTAGCAGGGACAGCAGTAGGGGAGACAGTAGGATCAGCAGCATCAGTAGCTTCCGTGGCAACGGGAGGATCTTCGGCAACAGGAGGAGCTTCAGGAGTAGCTGGCTCAAAGTATGGTTCAGCTGGAAGAGGTGCAGGGCCTTCGAGGGGGTATGGCTTCTCAACTCCTTCGACTTCGGTCTCGTTGTCGAGGTCGATGACATCCTTGCTCTGAAGCTCGGAGAAGGTAGTCACGTCCTCCTCGTTGTCCTCCTTTAGACGACCTTGTTGGCGGAGCATGTTGATCACCTCCTTCTCGGTCTCTGCCCTGTCCTCGTCAAGAAGAGTATCCAGCTGAGACTGATAGTGTTGTTGCAATCTCATGGTCACCGCTTGCTCGATGGCCCTTCAGCTTTTTTGGCTTCCTCGAGCTCCTCCATCAGCGTCGCTCTCGCTGCTTCAGCTTCCTCAAGTTGCCTGCTCAGAGCCTAAGAGACGAGCTCCAACTCGCTAAGTCGGAGAACGGCGTTCTCCACTTCTTGTTTGGCTTTCTTTTCTCCCTCCTTGGCTGCTCGAGCTTCGCCTTCTGCCTTCTCTTGCCCCTTGAAGGTGGCAGTGAACTTCTCCTCCACCCGCACCACTTCAGCTCGGGCTTGAGACAGGTCGAACTCAATCTTGAGTCGATCCTCGGCCAGAGTTCTCTCTAGTGCCTCAGTCCTTCCTTACCAGTAGCTGATGGAGTCTTTGAGGTGATTGTAGTGGTAGGTACTACGATCGCATAACTCGTGGAGGAGGACATTCAGCTATAGTACGAAAGATCAGGAACATTAGTATATCACAACGAGAATTGAACAAGTAAATAGGGGAGAAAGGACTGAAGTCATACCAAGGCCATGGACTGGCAGGCTGCATAAGAGACTTGGGGCAAGGATATCTTGCCAGCATCAGCAATGTCCTGGGGAAGTCTCATAGAGTGGGTCAAGGCCCTAGCAACCTTCTCCGAGGTCTGCACCGAGTCGTTATCGGTGGGCCTCCCGAAACGCGTGAAGTCGGGTGACCAGTCTATGTCCTTTGAAGGTGGTGCTCCAATTGGCAGACGCGTCGTGGTCGTATCCGTTGTGGCAACAGCAACCAGAGCGGAGCTCGAAGCGATCGGGGCAGCCACAGCTGGAGTAGCAGTAGGTATCTTGCTGACTACTGGCGTTCCCGTTGCAGCTTTTGCTCCTTGGTGTGTTGCAGGAGCAGAAGGGGAAGAAGTGGCAGTAGGCGCATTGTCCTTCTCACGGCGCTTCTCTTCCTTTCTTTTCTTTTTGGCCTCGAACTCAGCCTGGGTAAGAATCTTCCATTTCGGCTCGGAAGGTGCCTCTCCCGTTGTGGAGGGAACTGTCTTTGGAGGAGGTGGAAGAGGAGGCAGCGCAGTTGCAGGATGAGTTGTCCTTGGCTTTCGGATCAGTGCAGGAGGGTTGGTGCTGGCCATTTCTTCTTCCGAGCTCGGCTCAACTGCGGGTGAGGAGGAGGAGGTGCCTTGTTGCCTTTGTGAAGACGGATTCGAGCTACTGAAGAAACTCCAAGTATGAGGTGGTAGTGGTGTCCACCGGATGTACTCCCCACCTCGTACTCGCTTGATGTTTGTAAGAAGACTTTCCTCCTCGAGCGCAAGTTTTTTGAACGGGAGTTTCTTCCCTTCAACTGCAAAGAGCAGAAACAAAAGTGTGAGACAACGGAAGTAAGCAGGACGAATAAAAGTAACTGACAATGGACGCTGAGATGGAGAGACAGAAGAAGTAATGTACAACGGACAACGGACAACGGTATTGTGTTACCTGGTTTATCTTGGAAAACATTGGGCACAGTGGAAGTCTCTGCCTTCCAGCCCCCAGAGACAACGAAGGGAGTTGCCTTCCACCCTCTTTCTCTGTCCAGGATGCCTGAGAAAAGGTCTGGGTACAACGGCTTCTTGTTCCAGGAATAATAGTTAAAGGGGCCATCGTCAGTACCTCGGCATCTGACGGCGTGGCAGAAGTGGAAGAGGTGTCTAGCTTCTATAGGGTATCCATCCTTGATGAATTTAATCATCATGGACATATATTTGTAGAAGCTGGGGTGCATTTGCACTGGGGCAAGGTGTAGAGTGGAAAGGACTTTGTCCAAGACGGGATGAAGAGGAAATCGAAGACCAGCTTCGAGTTGGGAGAGGTAGACAATGATATAGGCTGATCGTTTGTCAATATGGGCGTCTTCCCTTTTGAAATGAAGGTTGACGTGGGAAGGAAACGCGAAACGCTCCCTAAAATGGTTAAAGTATGCTAACTGTTGTTGGCGTAAGGCGGAAGATTTCTCGATGTAGGCACCATACGGTGCGCTACCAGTGCAACTAGCCTCATCTTCGGTTTGGCCTCTAACTTCATCTAGCCTAATGGATTCTATGGGGGTCTCGGTAGCCATGGATTGAGGGAAACGGAACAATGAACAGTGGGTAAGAAAAGGATAGGCTGACTGACGATAGAGAAGGAGAAAAAGAAGCAGAGAAAGAGAGAGAAGAAGAATCAATAAAGACAGTTAGAAAAGGAATAAGAGCGTACCACAAAGAGAAAAACGAGAGAGCCTGAAGAGAGCTTGAACTTTCTCTTGAGACGCAAATGAGGCAGAGTAACAGTACTTCAGTGGCGAGATAAGTGAAACGAAGCAACCCAGAGGGATTTTTATAGATACCTCAGAGAAATGAAAAGACAAGAATAGCCTCCATCAGAGCCGTACACCTGTGTCAAAGCCGGAAAGAGTGGTGGCAGGATCGACGTTTTACGTAAAGAGAGTAACCGTCAGAGATATAAAGTGTTTTGAATTCCAAAATTGTCGCGACCCAAAATACCCCCTAGGAGTTAAGGGTAAGTTGACTCGTGACCGCCGTACCATACCTCCAGTATGATACATAAGGCACACGTGGAAACCTGTCAGAGTACCTGAACATACATAACGGAAACGAAATACAATGCACAGCGGAAAATAAAATACTAAACATAGCGGAAGCAAAATGAATACTCCTATAGCTTGGCTCAAGTAAGAACCAACAAGTATACATGTGTGAGAAACCCAAAAGTGGAGTGGACAAACCCCACACTCACATACAAAATGACACAAGTTCTAAGTCGGTCGATCAACAGAAATCGAAGTCACGACTCCTATCTAGAGCACCATCGTCATGATAGTGATCCATGGAAGGCTCCGGGTCACGGTACTCTTCCTCGACCCAAGGTTCGTCGCCACACAAATCGAATGGAACCCGAGCACCTGCCGATCATAACAATATCGACTGAGCATGGAATACTCAGTGTATACAAACTAATAACAGTAAAGCAGTTGGGCATGGAGCATACGAGACATGGAGAATGAAATCCGTAAAATCCTTAAAGTATGGAAACCGTGAAAACATATGTGAGATAATATTCGAAACAAAAACTGTAACCGTGTAAGTCAATCGATAATCATAGCCTTATGAGTTCTTGTGAGTTCATGGAGTTACTTAGAGTCATTGTGATCCGTAGAGACATAGAGCATAGAGCAATACCGTAGAGCATTTCCATAGAGCATAACCTTAGAGATCTTAGAGCATTTCATTGTGATCCGTGGAGCTTGTGAGACGATCTTAGAGCATTATCATAGAGTTTTCTTGTGAGCATGGTATGATCCTTAGAGCTTGTGAAACGATCTTAGAGAAATCATAGAGTTTCTTAGAATCATTCATTATTCGTCTTTTCGTGAAAAACCCTTGTTTGTACTTTTGAGAAATCCATGGAAAACATCGGTTTATGCGAGACATGCGAGCATATGCACTTAATAAGAGAAATCATCATATTTAAGCATAGAATCCCTTAGAGGTATTTCATCAAACACTTAGAGTGCATCATAATAGTAACCTTCATCCAAGTATATAATCACACCTTTTCATACATAGAATCAATACATATAGATAGGGCATATATAAGAAGAATCATATCTAGTAACTAGTAGGATTGCAAGATTGTAGTAGAGTGTATCTACCTTAGAGGAATCAATGGTTTTGACTCCCAATGGCTGGAACAAGCAAGAACAGTGAGTTCTTGGTTGGAAATCACCAAGGGAAGTGGAAGAACCTTGATCTTCCACAAGCTTGATCAACAAGTAGTTCCTCTCCTTCTTCTCTCTCTCAAAATCTCCTAAGATAGGGCACAGAGGGTTTCTGAAACCCTAAGGCACGAACTCAGCCTATTTATAGGCAAGGGGTGGTGTTTAAAGTCTTAAACACCCTTAATGAAGAAAACTGCGTATGACCGATCGATCGGTGCTATGGACCGAGCGATCGGAGGCTTACCGATCGATCGGTGTTATGACCGAGAGATCGGTCAAAAACACACTCTCTGGAATTTTTCCCCATACAAAAAAGTTAACCGTGCGATAGCCATCGAGCGATCGGTAGTGGACCGATCGATCGCAGGTAATGACCGAGCGATCGGTCGACCCCTGTTTTGCTGAAAAACCTTGTTTACACCACTCGAATCTTCCCCAATGCACTTCCAACACTCTTTTATGCTTTCAACACATTCCCTAAGGACATATAGACCCATTGGAACATATACGCCATAATTCCAAACACCTATATTAACATAAGACTCATAAGTGTACAAAACCACACTTGGGCACTATTCACACACTATTCATTCTTAGCGAAATGAAATTTCGGGGCTCTACAAAAATGGTAATGATGACAGTCTGTCTTGCATTAATGAAGCGTGACGGTTCGCACGTGTAAACCAGCTGGCTTGAGCGTTCTATCTTCGCAGTGTAAATCACGCAACGATTCAGATTCAGGAAGTAGAGTCAGGTATGGTCTGTCGCTCTTTTGTCCATTTATGACACTTCGAACTACGTTCTAAGCCTCATAAAGGGGCAAATTGTAAGGGATAAAATTCGTAAAAATTAAGTGACGTTGGGGAATGAGCTAGCTTTTGTTGTTTTGTGCACGAAAGTGACACGTGGACATGTATTTGAGTCACGTGCTTAAAATAGAAGGATAAACATTGTTTGATGCATAGCGTTCACGTTGTATAAATTACGACGTATCCGTGGTCTTACGAACAACGTTCTCGTTGTGGTTTTGACAACGTGTTCGTTGTCTTGTGCACAACGTAGACGTTGTATTCTCGACAACGTTTTCGATGTTAATTGAACAACGAGTCCGTTGTGATTCAGATAAAGATGTCGAGGTCATATTTTAAGACATATACAACGTACCCGAGCTCGAGTCAACAACGAGACCGACTCGCAGGAGGGAGTAATCAGGAGGCGATCGATTGTTCTGACAAGTGGGCCGAAAGCACTGTCTTGACATTTAATGCAGGTCACTTCTGTGTGTTGTCAGACCCAACCGACTGAACTAATGGTAGGCTTTCACGTGTGATGCAACAGGTGGTAGATTTTACTGGCATATTTGGTAATGAGTGCAGGGCACATGGTATGGTCATCTATGGTCATCTATGGCCATACCAAGGTTAACCTATAAATACCCTGAGAATTTCAGTGTTAAAAGGGGATCGAAGAACACATATATTTTTGAGTGATATTGTATGTCTTACTATTCATCATCTTCTCCATCTACTTACTTTATCATCGGAGTGCAGGTCAGGGTATCACACCCTTCAACTCCCACCTACTACCAGTTAACCAGAGATGAACAGTTTCAGCTGACGCGTGTCCTTTCCGGTATTTTCCCCCCTCACTGACTTATATTGAGAACCCATTTTCTTTGATACTTTTAGTCAAACTTAGACTTTCAAAACATTTTAGAAATTCTTTAAAAGAAATAATAATTATAATTACATTTCTTTTATACGAAAAATAAATTCCTTGATAAAACCATTTCATCGATAAATACCAGAGCTGGGTTTTTTAAGTCCGGTTTTGACAAGTATCAACTCAATATTATTTACTCTTGTAAGAGTAGTGGAATCCTTGTTGAGTGTATACACACTTCTTCGAATATAGCATACATAACCCAACGAGCCCGTATTTAGTCCGGTGTGTTGAACATTGATGATTGGCTACGTCAAAGCTATATAGGCAAATACTAGAGAAGATATCAACCTCTCAGGTTAAGGACAATCTGTCAAATGGACTACCCTAAATATAAAGACAGTATATTTCTAAGGGTATCCACTGAGCGATCCAATGGCAATATAAGTACTTCTTACTTATATCCACATCTTAGTCAAGAGACCATTCTCTCAATGATTGAGATTCATCACTCCATCATATGGAACTAACAATGTGTAAGTTATTAGGAATACATTGTCCAAATGTATCCTGATTAACTTAGAACAATTTTAGGTCTACAAGGAACCGAAAAACCATATCTCCTTAGCAATGAGTTATCAACTAATTTGATGGCTTTCCTACAATGTTACCTAAGGGACAAAGTAGTCTCATCCAATGAGATACTTTTGATATGTTACCCAATGTAGAAGACAATGTGTGAATGTAAAATATGCATTTATTGATTAAATAGATAAATAAAATTCTGGAATGGCTTTCGTGGGCATAAATGTCTAACATTTTAGACTCTAAGTCTAAGCCCAACCCAATTAATAAATGGGTCAGGTTAGCCTGGGCGGGCACCTGGCGTAGAGAAGCCTGACCCGGCTCATTGACACCCTTAGGTGCGATTGAAATGGAGAGAGTTCTTAATTTTTTCAATTGCAATTGAAGGTGATCCCAACTCATCTCCTATTCTAAAGGGAATGGGAATGAGGTTGTTAAAAACGTTGGTTGAATTTTGTCTTATTGACAAAATTTTACACTTATTTTCTTTATTATTATTTGTACTATTATAAAAAGATGATAGGGCTATTAAAAATGTTGATTGAATTTTATTGTTATTGACAAAATTATCCTTACATTTTCTCTCTATACTATTATAGTGAGCATGACAAAATTATCCTTCCAACTTATATCATCTTCCCTATTGACAAAATTATCTCTATAAAACTAAGGCCCTAAAACGTGGATTGAATTGTTTCACTACTAAAAAATTTACCCTTACACTTATCATCTCTACTATTATAATGAGAATGACAAAATTACCCTTATTTATATCTTTTTATCTCTACTATTATAATGAAAATAAGGTACTTATAAACATTGATTGAACAAAATTTCCCTTACACTTACATCATTATTATCATAACAAAAATGACTATGGATTCTCTTGCTAAAAACATAGATTGGATATATTAAAATGAAAAACTATCCTTTAACCTAAATATATATCTATTACAAATTTATGGGTCATTTTATCTTTTTAAAAATCATCTCCACTTTAAGCCTCTCTCCTTCTATATTGTCCCATGTCTCTCTCCCTTTCACACACGTACATCATGTGGGTCTCACTAGGATCCCTCTTCCATCTCTGTCTCTCCCTTCCCCCCTCTCACGTGCAGCGCATGTGCGGTCCACTAGTATGTGAGGAAATGTATAAAAGAGAAGGATCAAATATATAACAAGAGCACCTAATCTTCAAACTAGAATAACTTCTATAAGTAAATATAAGACGAGAATCAAATATGAAAAGATGCCTATGCATCTATCATATGGTTTTACAAGTGGAAGAACCTTCTACATTTAGAGATTTTAGACCGATCAGTTTATGAAATGTCTTTTATATAATAATCTCTAAAATTATAACATCTAGACTGGGGCAATTCTTCCTAAGTTGATCTTTGGCTCAAGACTTAGCGGCTAACATAAACAAGAAAGTGAGAGGGGGAACTTGATTTTTAAGCTTGATATGGTGAAAGCATATGAAAGATTAGAGTGGGATTTCCTTATTAAGGTTTTGAAGAAATTTAGTTTCAGTGAAGGATTTCTAAAGCTTATCAAAGGGTGCATTGTCTGTAGAGCCCCAAAATTTCATTTCACTAAGTAGTGAATGGTTTGAATAGTGTTCTAGTGTGAACTTGTGCACTAGCAAGCTTTAATTGAATATACGAGGTTGGAAGTATGGAGCACATGTTCTAGTGGGTCTATATATCACTAAGAAGTATGTTTTAGGCATAAAAGAGTGTTAGAATTGGATTGGAGGAGATTCAAGTAGCATAAACAAGGTTTTTCAGCAAAACAGGGGATCACCGATCGCTCGGTGATACCTCTGATCGACCGGTCTTCTACCGATCGCTCGGTAGCTATCGAGCGGTCAACTTTTTTGTATGGGGAAATTTTTTCAGAGAGGGTGTTTTCAACCAATCGCTCAGCTGAAACCACCGATCGACCGGTAAGCCACCGATCGCTCGGTCTATACCACCGATCGATCGGTCATAAGCAGATTTTCTTCATTAAGGGTGTTTACGACTTTAACCACCACCCCTTGCCTATAAATAGGCTGAGTTCGTGCCTTAGGGTTTCAGAAACCCTCTGTACCCTATCTTATGAGATTTTGAGAGAGAAAAGAAGGAGAGGAACTACTTGTGATCAAGCTTGAAGGAAGATGAAGCTCTCTTTGGTGATTCTCAACCAAGAACTCAAGGTTCTTGCTTGTTCAAGCTTTTTGGAATCAAACTCATTGATTTCACCAAGGTAGATACACTCTACTAGCAATCTTACAATCTTACTGAGTTACTAAATGATGTTCTTCTAAATCTATACTACTTATGTATATATATCTTGGGTGTTTATAGTGTGAAAGTATGTAGTTATATACTTTGGTGAAGGATACTATTATGATGCACTCTAAGTGTTTGATGAAATACCTCTAAGGGATTCTTATGCTAAATATGATGATTTCTCTCATATGCTCGCATGTCTTGCATGAATCGATGTTTTCCATGGATTTTTCAATGTACGAAAAGGGTGTTTTTCACAAAAAGACTAATAAGGAACGATTCTAAGTAACCCTATGAATTCTCCAAGATCGCTTCACAAGCTCTACGGATCATACTATGCTCACAAGGAACTCTATGATAAGCTCTAAGATTGTCTCACAAGCTCTACGGATCATAAATGTAACGCTCTAAGATCTCTATGGTATTGGCTCTATGTTGTGCTCTAAGGTATTTCTATGTCTCTACGGATCATAAATGACTCTAAGGAACTCCACAAACTCACAAGGCTATGATTATCGCATGACTCACACGGTTACAGTTTTGGTTTAGGTTTTGAACTTCATCTCACATGTTATTTCAAGGTTTCCACGCTCTTACATGTTTTTACGGATTTCATTCTCCATGAATTGTATGCTCTATGATTAATGCGTTATTGTTATTAGTTTGTATACGCTAAGTATTTCACGCTCAGCCAATATTTGTTAACATCGGCAGGTGCTCGGGCTCCGTTTGATCTATGTGGAACGGAGCCATGGTTGGAGGAAGAGTACTTCGACCCAGAGCCATCCATGGATCACTATCAGGAGGATGGCGCAGTAGATAGGTGTCGAGACTTCGACTTTTGTTGATTGGCAGACTTAGAACTTTAAGGTGTTCTTTTGTTATGTGAGTGTGGGGTTTGTCCACTCCACTTTTGGGTTTCTCACATGTATATACTTTTGTTGGTTCATACTTGAACTGAGTTATACGAGTATCGCTTTGCTTCCGTTATGTTTAGTATTTTATTTCCGCTGTGCATTCTTTATTGCTTCCGCTAGATATGTTTGTGTTTCTGACAGGTCTCCACGTGTGCCTTATGTATTATACTGGAGGTATGATACAGTAGTCACAAGTCAATGAATCCCTAACTCCTAGGGGGTATTTTGGGTCGCGACATTGTCTCTCCTTTTTTTTTGGTTATTCTAAATGGGAGATTACATGAGTTTTTCCAATCATGTAGGGGTCTTTGGCAATGTGACCCTTTATCCCCTAGTATTGTTTATCCTAGCAGAAGAAGTTTTGAGCAGAGGATTGAAGAAAAGTTTTCAAGAGCAAAAAGTGGGGTATTATGTCTAGGAATGTTGTCCTAATCTTTCATTTATTATTTACAGATGATACTCTCATTTTCTATGATGGGCAGAAAATGTATATTTCAAAGCTATTTAAATTCTTATATGAATATGAAATCACGTCTGGGCAAATAATAAATAAGTAGAAAAGTGTATTTTATGTGGCGGACAAGAGGTTTGCTTTGGCTCGTACAATGATTATTTTTACTAGTGGGATTAGAATTGATAAATTCCCTTTTAGATATTGATGTATTCCTATCTATAATGGTTGAATGAAGAATATCTATTTTGACTACATGGTTGACAGGGTGGTTTGGAAGAAGATGGAAGGGTGGAGAGGAAATTGTTAGACATGATGCCCAGAAAAGTCATTTAGATCGTTAGTGTAGAGCCCCGAAATTTCATTTCGCTAAGAATGAATAGTGTGTGAATAGTGCCCAAGTGTGGTTTTGTACACTTATGAGTCTTATGTTAATATAGGTGTTTGGAATTATGGCGTATATGTTCCAATGGGTCTATATGTCCTTAGGGAATGTGTTGAAAGCATAAAAGAGTGTTGGAAGTGCATTGGGGAAGATTCGAGTGGTGTAAACAAGGTTTTTCAGCAAAACAGGGGTCGACCGATCGCTCGGTCATTACCTGCGATCGATCGGTCCACTACCGATCGCTCGATGGCTATCGCACGGTTAACTTTTTTGTATGGGGAAAAATTCCAGAGAGTGTGTTTTTGACCGATCTCTCGGTCATAACACCGATCGATCGGTAAGCCTCCGATCGCTCGGTCCATAGCACCGATCGATCGGTCATACGCAGTTTTCTTCATTAAGGGTGTTTAAGACTTTAAACACCACCCCTTGCCTATAAATAGGCTGAGTTCGTGCCTTAGGGTTTCAGAAACCCTCTGTGCCCTATCTTAGGAGATTTTGAGAGAGAGAAGAAGGAGAGGAACTACTTGTTGATCAAGCTTGTGGAAGATCAAGGTTCTTCCACTTCCCTTGGTGATTTCCAACCAAGAACTCACTGTTCTTGCTTGTTCCAGCCATTGGGAGTCAAAACCATTGATTCCTCTAAGGTAGATACACTCTACTACAATCTTGCAATCCTACTAGTTACTAGATATGATTCTTCTTATATATGCCCTATCTATATGTATTGATTCTATGTATGAAAAGGTGTGATTATATACTTGGATGAAGGTTACTATTATGATGCACTCTAAGTGTTTGATGAAATACCTCTAAGGGATTCTATGCTTAAATATGATGATTTCTCTTATTAAGTGCATATGCTCGCATGTCTCGCATAAACCGATGTTTTCCATGGATTTCTCAAAAGTACAAACAAGGGTTTTTCACGAAAAGACGAATAATGAATGATTCTAAGAAACTCTATGATTTCTCTAAGATCGTTTCACAAGCTCTAAGGATCATACCATGCTCACAAGAAAACTCTATGATAATGCTCTAAGATCGTCTCACAAGCTCCACGGATCACAATGAAATGCTCTAAGATCTCTAAGGTTATGCTCTATGGAAATGCTCTACGGTATTGCTCTATGCTCTATGTCTCTACGGATCACAATGACTCTAAGTAACTCCATGAACTCACAAGAACTCATAAGGCTATGATTATCGATTGACTTACACGGTTACAGTTTTTGTTTCGAATATTATCTCACATATGTTTTCACGGTTTCCATACTTTAAGGATTTTACGGATTTCATTCTCCATGTCTCGTATGCTCCATGCCCAACTGCTTTACTGTTATTAGTTTGTATACACTGAGTATTCCATGCTCAGTCGATATTGTTATGATCGGCAGGTGCTCGGGTTCCATTCGATTTGTGTGGCGACGAACCTTGGGTCGAGGAAGAGTACCGTGACCCGGAGCCTTCCATGGATCACTATCATGACGATGGTGCTCTAGATAGGAGTCGTGACTTCGATTTCTGTTGATCGACCGACTTAGAACTTGTGTCATTTTGTATGTGAGTGTGGGGTTTGTCCACTCCACTTTTGGGTTTCTCACACATGTATACTTGTTGGTTCTTACTTGAGCCAAGCTATAGGAGTATTCATTTTGCTTCCGCTATGTTTAGTATTTTATTTTCCGCTGTGCATTGTATTTCGTTTCCGTTATGTATGTTCAGGTACTCTGACAGGTTTCCACGTGTGCCTTATGTATCATACTGGAGGTATGGTACGGCGGTCACGAGTCAACTTACCCTTAACTCCTAGGGGGTATTTTGGGTCGCGACAGTTAGATTCTTATTAATTTGATTAATAAAGACTTCTTCTTTATCTATTGTGTATTCATTATGGATAATAGACCATGATCATGAGATGATCTATACGATATGAGATATCGATAAAGGTCCATAGGATATATTGTAGGAAAGTTATGTGATTGGATTATCACAAGCAGATATAACTTTCCAGTTCCTTATACCTTATATAGTCTCTAAATCCCTAAATAGGTGTTGGCAAATTCCATGATCATTAGATAGGTCATGTGAGTCGAGTCGTCGAGTCATGTTCAACTTGTCAGAAGAGAAGAGCTAAAGCTTAAAGAAGATTGAAGAAAGAGAAGAAAAAGCTCCTACTCTGGATCTAGACAGGTAATGGACTTAGAGACCCCTACCTAGGTTGGATTTGGCTTAGATAACTCTAAACATACCTAGGAGGATAGTTTTAAACCTAACAAAGTTGTTTGATCTCATTTGAATCAATTAAAAATGAAATGAATCATGGTTTGAAAACAATTCTGTCTCAGCCGATCGCTCGGTATTGGGACCGATCAATCGGTGGCCTACCGAGCGATCGGTGGCTATCGACTGGACAAAAAGTTTGTATGGGGTATTTTTCCAGAGAGATGATTTATAACCGAGCGATCGGTCATTTGGACCGAGCGATCCATTTTGGACCGAGCGATCGGTAGTGAGCACCGATCGGTCGGTCCCCGTAAAAAGAATTTTTCTTTTTCTGGATTCTTTTTTTAAACCCTATATAAACAACTTTTTGGAGACCTAATTCGTGTCTTTAATAATTTTGAAAGAGCAGAGGTCTGAGAAACTCTTCTAGGGTTTTTCTTATTGCTTTTATTAGATCTTTGTTGATCCCTCCTCTTTCTTTGATCCTAGAGAATGCAAGTATAGATCTAAACATTTGATCTTGCATTGTGTGATCTCAGATCTGTATGAGATCCCTCTAGGGTTTGAAATTTCCTAAATTGATTCACAACCCTACACCTTGTGTGTGTGTCCGGTGTTTGATCCGGAGCCTTCCTGGAAGGAGATCGATCGTGTGTGATCGTGGTTTTGAAGTAGCTTGAGAAGATTTGGTCGGTGTGGAACCGAAGCTGCTACGGCGGAGATCGAACCTGCTGGTTCGTGGAAATCAAGAGTAAGAGTCTATACCTAGGAACGTCGTTTCTGTTTTGGTAAGGTCTTGTCTTGTACTTGATATCTTTTCATAGTGAAGTTTATTGCTGGACAAGGTCCCGTGGTTTTTTCCCGTTAGGGTTTTCCACGTAAAAATCTTTTGTGTTTGATTTGTGTGGATTGTCTGATTGAATTGTTCATTGATTTCTAAACATATTAATTGAAAAATTAAAATTGGTTAGAAATTATTAGATAGACCTATTCACCCCCCCTCTAGGTCTTAGAGATCATTGATCTGGATAAATTTCAATTGGTATCAAAGCTTGTTCACTGATAAGGTTAATCCCTTAAGTGTGATCCTGTATTATCCGTGATCATGAGTACTCTAAGAGAAGGTGGATCCGTCTCTCGTCCCCCACTTTTTGATGGGAATAATTATGCTTATTGGAAAGCTAGAATGAGAGCCTTTCTCAAATCAATTGACGAGAGAATCTGGATGTCTATATAGAATGGGTGGACTACGCCCATAAAAACTGTAGGTGATTTGACTGTCGTCAAATATTATGATGAATGGACTAGAGAAGAGCTTGAGTCAAGTGGATGGAACACTAAAGGTCTCAATGCTATCTTTACTGCAGTCACTGCTGAGGAATTCAGACGAATTTCTTCATGTGAAACAGCAAAGGAGGCTTGGGACATTCTTGAAATTACCCATGAGGGTACTACCACTATTAAAATCTCAAAACTCCAAATGTTAACCACCAAATTTGAACATTTAAACATGGATGACAATGACACTTTTGATGAATTCTATGCAAAACTTAGACATTGTCAACGCTAGTTTCAATTTAGGTGAGAAAATATCTGAGTCCAAAATAGTTAGAAAAGTCCTTAGATCTCTCCCAGAGAGATTTCAACCCAAAGTCACTGCAATCGAAGAGAGTAAAAATGATGACTCTCTAAAGATTGAGGAATTGGTTGGTTCACTCCAAACCTATGAACTCAATCTCCGTCCATCCAAGAAGAACAAATCTTTAGCCTTGAAATCCATCAAGGAAACTTTGGATGAGGATGACAGTGATGGAGACATGAATGAGGAAGAAATGGCTCTCTTCATTAAAAAATTTTGAAAATTTTTTAGAACGAAAATGTAGAGCCCTGGACCTTTTCACATTTATGCATGACCCTTCGTAGCCATTTTTCCTTTAAAGTAATGCAATTAATAAATAAGGAAGAAATTGGAAATTCTGAAACGTCAGAAATGTTCGTTTTCGAAGTACGAACCCAACGCAAGTTGAATCGTCAAAATCGGACGAACGAGTCAAAAGTTATGGCCAAAACAGTTTGGTCCTGCAGACCACCGATCGCTCGGTCCATGGAGCGATCGATCGGTCCAAAACCGATCGCTCGGAGGCTATCGACTGGTCGAGATTTTACTATGGGGAAATTTTCCAGAGAGTGAAATTTCAACCGATCGCTCGGTTATGAAACCGATCGATCGGTAGGCAACCGATCGATCGGTCATTAACACCGATCGCTCGGTCCTCGCGTTTTACAGAATTTTCACTAAGGGCATTTTCGGCATTCGGGTGTTATACCCTTTCTTATATAGGATTGCCCGAGCCTTTAGGGCTCATTCTCAACCCTTAGAAGATTTGGGAGATTAGAAGAGAGGAGAAAGGGTTCCTAAATCTAGGGTTTCCATTTTGAAGAGGAATCAAAGGGATTTGAGACCCTAGATCATCCTCAAGCACGTTTTCCTTCAAGATCTCGGCTCAAGCTCGTGTGGAGCTCGTGTGCAGCAACTCACGGTCGTTTTGGAAAGGGGGATTTCTTCCCCACTTGATCAAGGTCGGTACTTCTTACTACCCTCCCAGTTATAGCCTCTCCTTTCCCTATTTCTTCTTGTTTCCTTCATATATATATATATATATATTATGAGATGGGTTGTGAATGGTGAACGGTGAATGATGAATGGAGATGAATGTTGGCGATTGGATGCCGTGTGTATTGATGTGATGGATGAACGGGGAGGGCATTGTACCCATAATAAACATACATATGTGATGTGAGTAAAACCCACCTAGAAAAGCATGTTGTAGGGTTAATAAATAATGAACACACTATGTTTGATGAGATGCCAAGGTGAATAAAATGAGTGATAAATTAAGGGAATACATGTTTAATTATTCATGAAATTGTTAGGGCATATGATAGTGTGTTTCTTACATTTCTCAAAATGTGCGACTTATTACTTGTTCAAATCGTGATATGCTATGCTTTGTAAATTACCCAAATTGTCATATTTAATTCCAAATGCAAGTATGCACACGATCTCACGAGCACGCATGCATGACATGGATTACCGACGTTTTTCAAGAATGGGATTTAGAGGTGGGGCATATCCTACGATATGTTTTACCTCGCTTTTGGCAAGGACAAGTAAATCATGCATTATCATAAGAAGGGTCTCCCTTCCCTCGCAAGTACATACATATCATAAGAAGGGTTTCCCTTCCCTCGCAAGTACATCTCACAAGGACATCTCACAAGTGAAAGGACATGACATGAGCATTTAGAAAGAAGGGTCTCCCTTCCCTCACAAGTAGTTTACTCTTCCAAGCATGATACAAGCATGACATGACACGGCATGACAAGCATGAGCATTTTAGGAAGAAGGGTCTCCCTTCCCTCACAAGTAGATTACTTTTCCGAACAAGCAAGCATGACAAGACATGGCATGACAAGCATGGGCATTTAGGAAGAAGGGTCTCCCTTCCCTCACAAGTAGTTTACTTTCCAAGCAAGCATGACATGGCATGACACGCCTGATATGATAAGATAAGACAACATGACAAGTTTCAAGCACGGAAATGGTATTTCCAATCAAGTCAAGTGCACGGTGTTTTCAAGGGTTTTATCGGCTATTACGAATTCAAGCATGATTATATACTCCTTTACTTTATCGTCATGATATGAATTATTCCTGCTTTATATGCTTGAATTGTTTCCTGCTTTATATATGTGAAATGCTTCCTGCTTCCTATACTGCTATGGTTTTGCTATGACTATTGGTTAGTATTTAGTACCCGCTGAGTATTCCATGCTCAGCCGTACTTCTTATGTCGGCAGGTTCTGAGGGAGCTGCTGCTCCATTTGATGTCTGTGCTCCTAGCCCTTGGGTGGAGGAAGAGTACGTCGAGGAACCTTTGGAGGAACCTCCCGTAGAGGGTTATCAGTAGGTGGTGTTAGAATCTAAGTGGTTTAGCTGTGGGTGAGCATGAGTGATTATATCCATGTATTTTGGCGGGCATGCCCGCACTTTCTTTGTTTTGTTTTCTTTTGTATTAAACTTGGACCATGTGTATATATACTTAGAGGTTTGTTAGACTTCCGTTGTGTTTTATAGTTATGCTTCCGCTGTTATCCTCTATTGTATATGTTCTGTGAGTTTTGCAGGTTGGTTCGTCAAGCAAGTCATGTAAGTAATGATTAAGTCGTCCAAGATTTACTCTAACTCCTAGGGTGGGTTTTGGGTCGCGACAGAAAAAGAGGTTCAATCCTAAACAGGGAGGAAAATCTTTTGAGAAGTCAAAGTCTAAGCCCTGGGAAAACAAGAAAAATTCCAAGAATGGCGACAAGAAATCCCAAGGTGTTCAATGTTATGAATGCCATGGCTTCGGTCATATTTCACTTAACTGTCCTAACAAGAAGAAGAGTAAGGGCAAGGTGATGAATGCCTGTTGGGATGACAGTGATTCCGAGAATGAAGAATCGGACAGTTCCTTTTCAAGTGAAGATACTGAAAATCATACGGCTTTCACTGTTTCCCTTTCTGGGATTCTTGAGACTACCTCTGCGGTTGATGAAAAGGATAGAAGTGATGAGAGTGTTCATACTGAGTCTAGTGATGACATACAGAAGAGTCAAACTGACTCTGAAAGTGATGAAGATTTGAAAACAACTTATGATAAGTTGTATGCTGAAAGTTTGAAGCTGACTAAAACAAAAATCTCCTTGAGCAAAAAACTCAAAATCATTCAAAATGAAAGAGATATTTGTAAACTAGTAGCAGAAGAGAAGAGTGCTCTAGTTAGTCAGTTGGAAAATGAAAAAGAAGCATTTGTTATAAAAGTCCAATGTCTTTTGGAAGAGAATGTCTCATTGACTAATGTGGTCAGAAAATTAGAATTTGAAAGAGACACTTCCATGAAAGAAATTGAAGAGTTAAGAACTCTGCAAATGGAGCTGGAAACTTTTAAAGACTCTCTTGTTGATAAGGTGAAATTTCTTGAAAAAGAGCATCAAATTACCCTTAAAGACAAGACTGACTTGATTCAGAAGGTCTATACTCTTGAAAAAGAAGTAAGAATGTTTGGTAACACTAGCTGCCTAGATGAATTAGTTAGAAAGTATGGATCAAATTCGAGTAGATCTGGGATAGGGCATGCTGACACACCAGCTGGTCCTTTAGCTGTTGGTATAATGGCTAGTGCAGTGTTTGAGCCAATACATTCTGATCCTAAAGAAAATTTACCTTCTACATCAAGTACTAAGGCTTATACAAATTTTGTAAAGCCTAGAAATACAGCTCCTAGAGTGAATGCTTTGAGGAATCAAAATCCTATTAGAAGAAATCCTCCTCCTCTCCCAAGATTCATACCCACATGTCACTTTTGTGGAGTGAGAGGTCACATTCGACCTAATTGTAATGCTTTTAGGAGAGCTCCCCGAAATGTTTCATGGAACCAAAATCAAAGTCAAGGGACTCTTCAAAGGCAGATTCAGGTTCTAGCTGAAAAGTCTAGAATGTTGAGCGATGATGTTAATAGAATTGCTCGCTCAAATCTCTAGGACAAGAACTGGTCAATTTATTCCAAATGATTATTCAAGAGGAAACAATTTGACTTATCAAAAAGCTAGAACTGAACAAAACAGAAAAAGGTCAAGGAGGACAAAAAGGAAAAAGGTCTCTACTACACAGATTAATGATCAAAGATCTAAACAAAGTTTAAAGACTGTGTATGTAAGAAAGGAAGACCTTAAGTGCTTTGTCATTCATACTGCCTTGAAAGCCCAAAACACAGAAATGTGGTACTTCGACAGTGGGTGTTCTCGGCATATGACAGGTAACAAGTCCTTATTTATTCAATTTGATGACTGTCCAGATGGGACTGTTACTTTTGGTGATGGACGCAAGTCTTTAGTCAAAGGAAAGGGTATCATCGATTCACCAGGCATACCTAAATTGAAAGATGCCTTGTTTGTTGAAGGACTGAAAGCTAATTTAATTAGCATAAGTCAACTATGTGATGATAATCATGCTGTGCACTTTACCCAAAATAAATGCTTAGTCATTAATGGTAAAGGTAAGTGTGTTCTAGAAGGATTGAGAACCACTGACAATTGCTACGGCTTAACTCCCAGTCCTAATCCCTCAAATGTCTGTTATAAGACTAAAATTGAGGAGGTTGATTTGTGGCACCGAAGACTAGGTCACATGAACTTCAAAGACCTATGTAAAATCTCTAAGCAAGAGCTTGTGAGAGGTGTTCCCAAACTAGGAAAGCCTTCTACTGCTGTGTGTGGGCCATGCCAAATTGGTAAACAAATTAGAACCCCACATAAGAAGACTTCAAGTATTGCTACTTCATATCCACTGGAATTAATTCATATGGATCTTATGGGTCCTACAAGAACTGAAAGTCTAGGTGGAAAGCGATACATCCTAGTCATGGTTGATGATTTCTCAAGAATGTCATGGGTGGCATTTATAAGGGAGAAATCCGATGCTTTTGACAATTTCAAAAGTATTTGCCTGAAAATTCAAAATGAGAAAAGATGCCCAATCACTCGAATTCGAAGTGATCATGGAAAGGAGTTTGAAAACTCTAAGTACAACGACTTTTGTGATGAGTCGGGTATCAAACATGAATTTTTTGCACCTATTACACCTCAGCAGAATGGTGTAGTAGAGAGGAAGAACAAGGTTCTCCAAGAGATGGCTAGAGTTATGCTTTATACCAACAATCTAGCTTCTCATTTCTGGGCTGAGGCAGTTAACACTGCTTGCTATATAGTTAATAGAGTTTTTGTAAGACCTGGAACAAGGAAAACCCCATATGAGTTGTGGAATAACAAGAAACCTAGTGTCAAATACTTTCGAGAATTCGGAAGTAAATGCTATATCCTGAAGGATAGAGAGCAATTGGGCAAATTTGAATCCCGGAGTGATGAAGGGATATTTCTTGGATATTCCACCAACAGTAGAGCTTATCGAGTGTATAACTTGAGAACCTCTACAATTATGGAGTCCATAAATGTAGTTGTGGATGACTCCGGTGTTGAAAATGTGCAACTTGAGGATGATGAAAGTGCTGAAAATGAAAATGTTGAAACTGTTTCAACTCCACTTATTGATAAGCAAACATCTCCATCAAAACCTACACATCCTAGGGTAATGAGTCCTCACACCCCCACTGATATAATTGGTGATGTTGAAAGTGGAGTGAGAACGAGGAAACAAATTGAAAATGAAGTTAGCTACATTTGCTATACTTCATCTTTTGAACCCAAGAATGTAGTTAAAGCTCTTGCAGATGATAATTGGATAAATGCAATGCAAGAAGAGTTACTTCAGTTTACTAGGAATGATGTTTGGTATTTAGTACCTAGGCCTAACAATACAAATCTGATAGGTACCAAATGGATTTTCAAAAACAAATTTGATGAAAAAGGTACTATCATAAGAAATAAGGCTAGGTTAGTTGCACAAGGATACACCCAAATTGAAGGTATTGACTTCGATGAGAAGTTTGCTCCTGTAGCCAGGCTAGAATCAATAAGAATTCTTCTAGCTGTGGCTTGCCATATGAAATTCAAACTTTTTCAAATGGATGTTAAGAGTGCCTTTCTGAATGGCATTCTACATGAGGAAGTCTATGTGGAACAACCAAAAGGGTTTGAAGATCCACATCACCTTGATCAAGTCTATCGGCTAAAAAGGGCCCTCTATGGTTTAAAGCAAGCTCCAAGAGCTTCGTATGAGAGGCTGACTACTTATCTCTTAGAAAATGGATTTTCGAGAGGGGGAGTAGACAGAACCCTTTTCATAAAGAATGTGAAAGGTGATATTATCATCGCCCAGATATATGTTGATGACATAGTGTTTGGTTCCACATTAGACTTACATGCTCATTCATTTGCTGAACAAATGAAAAATGAATTTGAAATGAGCATGGTTGGTGAGCTAAGTTTCTTCCTTGGTCTTCAGATCAAGCAATTGGATTCTGGGATCTCAGTATCTCAAATCAAATATGCTAAAAATCTAGTGAAGAAATTTGGCATGAGCTCTGCTAAGCATGTAAGAACTCCTATGAGTTCTACTACAAAACTTAGTAAAGATGCTACAGGCAAAGATGTTAATCAAACTTCTTATAGAAGCATGATTGGTAGTTTACTCTACCTAACTGCTACTAGACCTGACATAGCCTTTAGTGTTGGTGCATGTGCCCGCTATCAAGCAAGCCCAAAAGAGTCTCACTTTCTTGCAGTTAAGCATATCATTTGATATGTGAGTGGAACTCTATCATTTGGCCTCTTGTATTCTTTTGATACAAATGCCACGATAGTTGGATATTCTGATGCCGATTGGGCCGGAAATGCTGATGATAGGAAAAGCACCTCAGGAGGATGTTTCTATATTGGAAACTGCTTAGTTGCTTGGCTTAGCAAAAAGCAGAATTCAATTTCGTTGTCCACTGCAGAAGCTGAGTACATAGCAGCTGGCAGTTGTTGCACTCAACTTCTGTGGATGAAGCAGATGTTGAATGATTACGGGATTGAACAGAGCACTATGACTGTTTATTGTGATAATTTTAGTGCTATCAATATTTCCAAAAATCCCGTTCAACATTCTCGCACAAAACACATAGACATAAGACATCACTTCATCCGTGATCTTGTTGAGCAAAAGATTGTGTCTATAGAGTATGTCCAAACAGAGAATCAATTTGCGGACATTCTAACAAAACCCTTAGATTCCCTTAGGTTTGAACTCCTTAGGAAATCCATAGGTTTGTGCGGAGTTGAGTAAAGATGTACTTGTTTCATAGCCTATGTGTTCTTCATGTTCTATTTATGTCATAGAGCTATTTTTTTTGTTATTTTCTTTAAGTAATAAAAATCCAAAAACATTCAAAAAATTGAAAAATATTCCAAAAAATAATGTGTTAGTATGACCTTCTTTCCAATCATTTTGCTTAATGTTATTTCCTTGAAATCATACTTGAACATATAATCCAAGGATAAATATTTCATAGGATTGAGTACTATAGGATAGTTCAATTGTTGGTTCGATCTTGTGATTGAATTTGGTCAGGCTAACTAATCTCAGTTAGAGTTGAGCATACAAAGATGTTCTATTTTGCACATGCACTTTGACTGATTCTTTAGATGGTATAAGTTCCTATTTAAAGGTTCTGATATTATACCATATGGTTCCCTAGATTAATCAAATCTAGTATAACCAATGTCATAAAAAATTCCATATGGTGAGCCCCCTAGTTATAAAAATTATTGACATGGAGAGGACTACCTGTGAGTTTGTGTGATAGCTACTAGTGAATACAAACAGTGAGAAATGGCTACCTAGACAAACAGTAGGTATCTATATGGATTGCTAGTGTGAAAGCCCCCACTGTCATTAGAAAGAGCTACCTTCTCACTTGAGTGAAAGTCACCAATGTGCTAAAAATTATATATGTGTACTCCAAAAAGAATTTTCACAATGAGTACAATTTGACTGAAAAAGAAATGAAATAAATCTGTTAGTCAAATTTGGGGTAAAAATTGCTCATCATATAAATATGGATGTTTATTGGTTTTAAAACTAGTTTTTGAAAATTTTAGAGTCCCATTTGAACTATGATGTCAAAATCTAGATTAAGGAAGGAAACCAATTCAAAGTGTCAAGTAATGAATTTTGATTTCATACTCACATTACTTCTAATTGTTTATTGACTCTGATTGTGAATTTGATGCAAATACCATATTTAATCACCGGTGAAAATCAATTAATGTTTACATAATCCTTGTTTATGACTATACTTGATATATCAATTCTTGGGTGATTATTATTTATGATTTTAATGAAATCAATAGTTGCATATTTTTTTTGGTCAATTGGTCATTTTGAGGTAAACAATGAGTTTAAACCAAACCATAGGTTGAGGGGGAGAAATGGTTAAAATTGTAAAAGTTTTGAAAAATTTTTCAGACCACCGATCGCTCGGTGCTAAAGACCGATCGATCGGTCTTTCGTGAACAGAGTTATAAAACCCTCATTTCTATTTTTTTTGTTCACTTGTTCTCCGATCTCCAGAGCGATCTCTCGATTACCTCTTCTCCAAATCTTTCCTACGGTCATTCCATTCTATTCTAAAGGTTTCCCAAGCATCTAAAAGGTAAGATTTGTGCATTTTCTTGGATTTAGATTGATTTTCTCATCTAGGGCATCGTTTTCTTGCGTTTTCTTCCATGGCTTTCCTTTTGTCGTTAATCCTTCTTGCCTATCTCATGTCTGGCGTTCCCAAACGTCGGATGTTGGTCCTCAACAACCAAGAGGACCCTCCTCAAGATGAGGAAAACCTAGAGCCTTTTACTTTCACTCCAATAGGGCATGGTATTTCAATTGGGGACAGGCCAATTCGTAGAATGATAGATTCTACAATTGAGAATCGTCAAAAATCTTTGGCTGATAAAACTCGGAAAAATAAAGGTAAAGCTTCATCTTCCCAGTCCAGTCAGTTATCCCAGTTTATAAGTCCTACTGCTGCTCAACTCTATAGTGAGTATTTTAGCAAGAAAGGTGTTATGGTTGAAAGGGACATACATATTTCCGATTTTGGTGATTATTATCTTCCTAAACTCATTTCAGATCGTCAATGGGAAGGTATACTTACCTTATCCGGTCCTGCTTCTGTCCAGTTAGTTAGGGAATTTTACTCTAATTTTTCTGAAATCAACCATAAAAAATTGTCATTCAAATCTCGAGCATTAGAACAATCTGTTGTCATAAATGCTGATTTGATTTCTAAATTCCTTGGTTGTCCTCGAGTTCCAAATGCATATTATCCTTATAATTATAAGAGTGATGAGGATAAAGACTCCATGGAACATGTTGTTACCTTTCTTAGTGGTACTCCTACGTTTTGGGTTGGGTCTCTTATTGAAGTGGCGAAACTCACTAAGGATGCTAGACTAGTAAACCTAGTTATGAGTGCAAATATCCATCCAAAGGTTCATACTGCGGACCTTAGGGAAGATAGAGCTAGATTTCTGTTTAGTCTTCAACGTGGGCGTGATATTGATCTTGCCGCTCACATCATTGACTTGATGATTCAAGCCCATCAAACTAGTACAGCAGTTGGAGCCCTACCATTTGGTTCACTCATCACTAAAATTCTTGGTTCTCAAGGAGTTATCGCTCCTCCGGGTGTTCCTACTCGAGTTCCTAAGGGTCCAATCAACAAAAAGACCCTAGCTCAGAGTTTTTCACATGCCTCAGTTCGAGATACAGAGGAGGGAGCAGAAGTTGGTGCTAGGTCATCTCGTCCTCCTCCGACCACTATGGATGATCTTGGGAGGATGATGCGAGAGATGCAGATGGATCTCCGGACTCATGTTTCATCATACGAGGAGTTTACTACAGAGGTTCGTGGTAGACTTGGATCCCTCGTGTAGAGCCCCGAACTTTTGACATTTATGCATGACTCTTTCGTAGCCATTTTTCCTTTAAAGTAGTGCAATTAATAAATAAGGAAGAAATTGGAAATTCCAAAACGTCAGAAATGTTCCTTTTCGAAGTACGAACCCAACGCAAGTTGAATCGTCGAAATCCGACGAGCGGGTCAAAAGATATGGCCAAAACAGTCTGGACCTGTAGGTAACCGATCACTCGGTCCATAGAGCGATCGATCGGTCCATAACCGATCGATCGGTAGCTATCGCACGGTCAGAAATTTTGTATGGGAAAATTTTCCAGAGAGTGAGTTTTTGACCGGTCGATCGGTCATAAACACCGATCGCTCGGTAGGCAACCGATCGATCGGTCATAACCACCGATCGCCCGGTCCTCGTGTTTTTGCAGAAATTTCATTAAGGGTGTTTTCGTCTTTTGGGCGTTTCACTCATACCTTAAAGGCTTTGCCCGATCATTTGAGGGTTCATACACAACCCTTAGAGTCTTTTGAGAGATAGAGAGAAAGGAGAAGGTTTTCCAAAACCTAGGTTTCCATTTTGGAGAGAAATCAAAGGGGTTTTGAAACCCTAGATCAACCTCAAGCCCGATTTCTTCAAGATTTCGGTTCAAGCATTCGTGGAGCTCGTGTTCCAAGCTAGGGTAGCAACTTACGTGCATTTTGGAGGGGGATTCCTTCCCTCTTTTGTCAAGGTCGGTACTTCTTGCTACCCTCCTAGTTATAGTTCTCCTTTCCCTTTATTTTCTTTGTGTTCCTTTATACATCCATGTATTATGAGATGGGTTGTGAATGGTGAATGGTGAATGGTGAACGATGAATGGAGATGAATGTAGGCGATTGGATGCCGTGTGTATTGATGTGATGGATGAACGGGGAGGGCATTGTACCCATAATGAACATACATACGTGATGTGAGTAAAACCCACCTAGAAAAGCATGTTGTAGGGTTAATAAATAATGAATGCACTATGTTTGATGAAATGCCAAGGTGAATAAAATGAATGATAAATTAAGAAAATGCATGTTTAAGGTTTACGGAAATTGCTAGGGTCATGATAGTGTGATTGTTCGCTTTCCCTAGATGATATGAATATTAAATTGCTCAAATCATTAATGTTATGTGTTATGAATTACTCAAATGCCATATTTAATTCCAAATGCAAGTATGCACACGACCTCACGAGCACACATACATGACATGATTTACCGAGGTTTTCCAGAATGGGATTTAGAGGTGGGGCATATCCTACGATATGTTTTACCTCGCTTTTGGCAAGGACAAGACAATCATGCATTTTCATAAGAAGGGTCTCCCTTCCCTCGCAAGTGCATACATATCATAAGAAGGGTCTCCCTTCCCTCGCAAGTGCATCTCACAAGGACATCTCACAAGTGAATCTCACAAGTGAAAGGACAAGCATGAGCATTCTAGGAAGAAGGGTCTCCCTTCCCTCACAAGTAGTTTACTTTTCCAAGCAAGTATGACAAGACATGGCATGACAAGCATAATCATTCTAGGAAGAAGGGTCTCCCTTCCCTCACAAGTAGTTTACTTTCCAAGCAAGCATGACATGGCATGACACGCATGATATGACAAGATAAGACAAACATGACAAGTTTCAAGCACGGAAATGGTATTTCCAATCAAGTCAAGTGCACAAGGTTTTCAAGGGTTTTATCGGCTTTTCTGAATGTAAGCATGATTACAAACTACTTTACTTCCTTGTATGATATGAACTGTTCCTATTTTATATATATATATATGTGTGCATTGCTATCTCATGCTATGACTATTGGTTATTATTTAGTACCCGCTGAGTATTCCATGCTCAGCCGTGCTTCTTATGTCGGCAGGTTCTGAGGGAGCTGCTGCTCCATTTGATGTTTGTGCTCCTAGCCCTTGGGTGGAGGAGGAGTACGTCGAGGAACCTTTGGAGGAACCTCCCGTAGAGGATTATTAGTAGGTGGTGTTAGATTCCGAGTGGATTAGCTGTGGGTGAGCATGAGTGATTATATCCATGTATTTTGGCGGGCATGTCCGCACTTTCTTTGTTTTGTTTTCTTTTTTATCAAACTTGGACCATGTGTATATACTTAGAGGTTTGTTAGACTTCCGCTGTGTTTTATAGTTATGCTTCCGCTGTTATCCTCTATTGTATATGTTCTGTGGGTTTTGCAGGTTGGTTCGTCAAGCAAGTCATGTAAGTCATGATTAAGTCGTCCAAGATTCACTCTAACTCCTAGGGTGGGTTTTGGGTCGCGACACCTCGATGCAGCCGTGCTAGGAGTACAGAGAGATGTTCGGGATTTTTGAGCTTACTATGAGTCCTAGCTCACTTCTGATGATGAACAGGAGGGATAGTTCGTGATTGGAGTTTATCTTAGTCGAGTGATAGTTTTTATTTGACATTTTGATGTATTTTGTCTTGGTTGTACTTAGTACAAACCTACTTGGATATTATTGACTTGTTATGGATGTATACATTTGAATGGTTTATGCTCATTATCTTCTATCTCATCTCATTTGGATGGTTATGCATTAATTTTCTAGTCCACCTTTGGCATTTCGAGCCAAAAAGGGGGAGAGTCATGATTAATGTGTAATGTGTGAATGTGTTGGATGAGGTTATAAATGTATGTGTTGGATGAGGTTATAAATGTTTTGGATGATGTTATGGAATGCTTAACCTGTTATGGATATAGTATTGTGGAATTGTGGATGTTATGTTATACATGTTATACATATTTTCATTCTTCCAATATTTTATCCCATATTTTATTTCCCATGCTTCATAGGTTTTTGATTTAGCATGTGCAGGCAAACAGGTTCTAAGTTTGGTGAATCATGACAAGCTAACATGTCAAAAGTCCTGTAATTATATTTTTGAGTCATGTAAAGGTCAATTTTCCATTTTTGAATCAATTGGGAAAATTTGAACCTAGTATATGAGTTAGTCTTGTTTTGTCCCGGAATTGCCAAAGGGGGAGATTGTAAATCCCTAAATAGGTGTTGGCAAATTCTGTGATCATTAGATAGGTCATGTGAGTCGAGTCGTCGAGTCATGTTCAACTTGTCAGAAGAGAAGAGCTAAAGCTTAAAGAAGATTGAAGAAAGAGAAGAAAAAGCTCCTACTTTGGATCTAGACAGGTAATGGACTTAGAGACCCCTACCTAGGTTGGATTTGGCTTAGATAACTCTAAACATACCTAGGAGGATAGTTTTAAACCTAAAAAAGTTGTTTGATCTCATTTGAATCAAATAAAAATGAAATGAATCATGGTTTGAAAACAATTCTGTCTCAACCGATCGCTCGGTATTAGGACCGATCGATCGGTGGCCTACCGAGTGATCGGTGGCTATCGACTGGACAAAAAGTTTGTATGGGATATTTTTCCAGAGAGATGATTTATAACCGAGCGATTGTTCATTTGGACCGAGCGATCCGTTTTGGACCGAGCGATCGGTAGTGAGCACCGATCGATCGGTCTCCGTAAAAAGAATTTTTCTTTTTCTGGATTCTTTTTTTAAACCCTATATAAACAACTTTTTGGAGACCTAATTCGTGTCTTTAATAATTTTGAAAGAGCAAAGGTCTGAGAAACTCTTCTAGGGTTTTTCTTATTGCTTTTATTAGATCTTTGTTGATCCCTCCTCTTTCTTTGATCCTAGAGAATGCAAGTATAGATCTAAACCTTTGATCTTGCATTGTGTGATCTCAGATCTGTATGAGATCCCTCTAGGGTTTGAAATTTCCTAAATTGATTCACAACCCTACACCTTGTGTGTGTGTCCGGTGTTTGATCCGGAGCCTTCGTGGAAGGAGATCGATCGTGTGTGATCGTGGTTTTGAAGTAGCTTGAGAAGATTTGGTCGGTGTGGAACCGAAGCTGCTACGGCGGAGATCGAACCTGCTGGTTCGTGGAAATCAAGAGTAAGAGTCTATACCTAGGAACGTCGTTTCTGTTTTGGTAAGGTCTTGTCTTGTACTTGATATCTCTTTTCATAGTGAAGTTTATTGCTGGACAAGGTCCCGTGGTTTTTTCCCGTTAGGGTTTTCCACGTAAAAATCTTCTGTGTTTGATTTGTGTGGATTGTCTGATTGAATTGTTCATTGATTTCTAAACATATTAATTGAAAAATTAAAATTGGTTAGAAATTATTAGATAGACCTATTCACCACCCCCACTCTAGGTCTTAGAGATCATTGATCTGGATAAATTTCATAGTCATAGCTATGAGTGAAGCTGAGCACTTCACTTATATGGCTGCTACTATGCTAAGATGTTCTCAATAGTTGAGATGTAATTCTATCTTGAACTATTGTAGTGGAGACTACACATTAGCATATGGGTGCTTAAATGTACACTGACTGATTGCATTCAATGAGAGACCTCTTGCACAAACATATTATCAGATAGTTGGTCTCTCATTCACATTGAACAGTTTCAATGATCCCTAGATCTGATGAGTTCATCTATAACTGAGTAGTAATCTGATTGTTTTGATTCCACCAAAGTATTCTCTACCTTAGGGAAGACGATACAGCGACAGTTGGATAGTTAGAAAGCTGTTCGAGTCATGATGAATTTCAAACAAGAAATCTATACTCATTAATTTGAGAGATTATCCAAGTTTCGGGTAAGACAGTCGATTAAGCTTAAATCCTACATAGGTGATTTTGAAACAAAACAAGTTTGAAATATATTTTATTTAAAATATATTATACTTACAAAAAGGTTTTCCTCAAAAATGTTTTACATGAGAAATTGTTTCTCATGGCTTAATCAGAAGTCTTAGAAACTCGGATGATGTGCAATGGGCTAAGAGTTAGATAGTATAAGTAATCTCAAAGGCCCATTAGGGATAATGTATTTGGAAGGAGCACAATGAACCAAAAAGTTCATGTGGCAGGATCCATATTGGTTAATGTTCATACACTGGGATTCAATTGCAACATGGATATCTCACGTCACTTGCAATTCCAATGAAATTTCTATTTAGGGTCAATGGGATAACATTGGGTAAGCCAGGGTTTGAATATCCCAGAGCAATCTGTGGAGATGCTCACATAAGAAATACAAGCTCATAAATTAATTAAAAGTTAATCAATTATTTAAGTGATTAAATTTAATCACAATTAAATAGATTAAATGTTAATCTATGGTTTAAATTAATTATTAATTTAAATTAAGGGATTATATTTGTAATTATTTAATTAACCTAATTAAAGGGGAAATGGGTTTGACCCATATCCATAAACCCATAAGGATGGACCTTTAATATGGGCCTAAACCCAGGGATTAACACCCATGAATGGGGTGCCCACTTTAGTAATCCTATTTCGATTAGGACTTGGTTACTTGAATAATGATTAAATTATAACTCTATTTATTATGGAATTAAATTCCAATGGTTGGAATGCAAATATGATTAAGAAGAGTTGTAATTGGATTACAACTAGGAGTTTTAACTCCCCTACAGCTCACACCCATCCTTGGCTCACGTCCCCCCTTTGGAAGGAATCCTAATTGGATTAGGATTCCCCTTGGTTGGTTGTTGGTTAATCCCTTTTAATTTAAGGAATCCTATTTTGACAAGGACTCCTAAATTATTAGGATTGCTATAACTAGAGTTGTTATAGTTACATTAAGATTTTATTTTAATTAATAATAAGTGTTATTATTGATAAATAATTCCTAAGGGATTTTTTTTAGTTGGAGTAGGATTAGGATTGGTTCCTAGTCTATAAATACCCCAACATCCTAAACCAAAGAAAAATAATTCTCCAGAAAATTTTCTCTCCCTCTCCTCCTCTCCAAACCGTGAGCCCCTAGGGAGAGTCCCTAGGGATTTTCGTGAGCTACAAGGGTGCATCCAAGTTGAGTTTTTCAATTCAAGGGTTTTGAACCCTAGGGTTTTGGTTGATAGAAAGTCTACACCATTACTCCATCTTCTTCCTCTTGCCTCATCAATTCCAAAGAAAGATTCTAAAGCTTCGTGGAGATAGCAAATAACAAGGATCGTGCTTCGAGTATTTTTTAGAGAAATCTCTACAAAGAACTCTGACGGTTCGAGTGGATTTTAGCTTCACCGGTGAACATCATTCACCGGGGTAATATAACTAAAACGCGTAGACAATTTTAGTTGCTTTCTATGGTTTAAAGATCATCGGGATCCAGTTTCCGCATAAATTTTTATCTGGATCCCCCTTCAAGTGGTATCAGAGCTCATGGTTAGGGAGTATTGTTTGTTTATTTTAATAAGATAATTAAATGGATAATTTAATTCATGAGATGAATTTAATTTAGATCTATTTAATAATACTCTAGTTTTATTTTATTTGTTCATGAGATGAATAAATAAATAATTATTTTTATTATATTATCGAATGAGATTTAATAATGGTAATTAAATAATTCTAAAAACTAGTATTATATGTGATATAATTATTTTTGAAATAAATAGTTTATTTTGAAAATTCCTTTTTAAATGATTTGATCATTTAAAATATATTCATTAATTGTTTAAAAATAATTGATGTATGATTTTTCCCATAAATAGATTTTATTCGAAAAATTATAAAACCCTATTTTCTGATAAGATCATATTTAGGATTTTCGATTCTCTTAATTTTTTATTTTTGATCTTAGATAATAGTAGAACCAATCTTGGATAATAGTAAAACCAATCTATATGAAAGGAACTTGCATTCGAGAAAGGATCTTGCATTCAAGTAAGAAATAAAATATTGTAGAGATTTAAGAAAATCCTATCTTATATTTTAAAAATAATTTTATGAAAATTGTTTGATGGAAAATCTAATAATTTTATTTTTCCCGGGGTTTGATCTATATAAGATATAGATTTTATCAAGCAAATTGATAATTGTTATCAAATTTTAAATCCTTTTAAAATAAGAAAAAGTACTCCATCACCATGTTTCATCTAAATTATATGAGATAATATTTATGGGTCAAATCTATGATAAATTGTTTATCATTCATGCATTCATATTAGAGGATAATATGTAGTAGGTTTTGACAATCTGTAAAGGGCAGATTCATTCGATTTTTCTAAAAAGAGCGAATGGAATACTGGTTTCCCTAATGCCATTTGAATTCCATATTATGCATTGGTGGAAATGGTATTAAGGAGGATGCTACGATGATGATCTCGATAAGATGATAAAGGAAGGGATCGCGAAGGAGTTTGTGAGCTGCCTTTATTTTTATCTCATTCTCTTCCATCCATGCATTTTAATTTTATTGACTCATAGCGATTAATCTCATATAAAGTTTATTATCATGAGATGATACTAGTTTATTTTATAATGAGATAATATCTGTTAATTTTGTTTAATTATTCTGTTGAAATAACTTCCCTAATATATCATGTGTATATAAGACTGGGGACAAGTCCCTAAGTATTATGATCTTCTGTCATACACTATGTGATCTTATAGTGGGGAGTGTAAGTAAGCTGACAAGCCAAAGCCGGGCCCAATCCCTCTCACCTATGTGAAAACTTGGTGAAACTGTATAAGCAAATAGTGTGAGCAATAACGCCAAAGCATGAGCTTTCATTAGGTGTTTATTAGGTTCATGGTAGGTGGGCACATGAATAAGAGATGTTGTACAATAACGCCAAAGCATGAGTATGACATCCCTTATAGATCAGACAATAGATCGATTGCTCCAAGATTCACAAGATGAGATCTGCAAAAATGGATAAGATAGTTTCTATCTGCCTATTCAAGGCGATGTGATGTTGTACCCAAAGGCAGGATTACATTAAGCCAGTGTCTAGGTATTTGATGCCAATTGATGCTTCCCAAATTGGCAATACCATTAGAAACAGACCCATAATCTAATAGTAATTAATGAATTCAATAGATCCCTAATACTATCTTATTTGTCATTTGATTAGATCATGACAGGCCTTCACCATATGACCAAAATTCTTTATGATGAGAATTTAGTCAGAACTAACTATGTAGACTGGGAATTTAGGATATACCTGGTACACTCTTCTGAAAAGCTTACCCTGTGTCTTACAACTCTTAAACCTGTGGTTCTTCCGGATTCAACACCAGATCTGTTAGCTGAAGCTGATTTATGGAATCATTCTAATCAGACATCAAGAGATTGGGTGTTAGCATCATTATCCACTATATTGTATAACCATCATAATCATATGGATAATACTTTTGACATATTGCATCACCTACATGAGATGTTTGGTGAAGAGAATAAGTCTGTCAAACAAACAGCGTTAAGGTCACTTCTTACCACTGAGATGAAAGAGGGAACTTCAGTCAGATAACACGTCATGAAGATGATGGGTTTTATTAAAGAACTGGAGATGTACAGTGGAGAGATGGATCATATCACCATAATCAATACTATTCTACAGTCACTCCCTCGGTCATTCAACTTCTTTGTACTGAATTATAATATAAACAAGTTAGAGATGACTCTAAGTGGGTTATTAGACTCACTATTGACTGTGGAAGATGAGATCAGAAAATATATTGATGGTGAAATCATGTTTGTTCAAAGATTTATTCCTGTGATGGTGTCTGAAAAGAAAAGGAAGAGAAACAATGGTAAAGGAAAGTTTAAAGATAACTGGGGTAAGGCAAAAGTTGCCAAAGGTTTTTCAGGTGATACTGGCAAGGAAAACAAAAGCAAAGGAAAGTGTTTCCACTGTGGTAAAATATGCCACTGGAAGAGGAACTGTAGGACTTACCTTGCAACTCTTAAGAAGGGTGGCGGCAATACTCAAGGTATGAGATACTTTGAAGTATTGATTACTATTGAGTCAATCTTTCTGGATTGTTTCCCTAATTCATGGTGCGTGGATTCTGAATCCACTGTACTTGTTTACAATTGGTTGCAGGAATTCAAGGAAACCAGGAAACCGACAAAACAGGAGTCGATGCTTAAAGTTTGCACGGGTGCAAAAGTTGCAGTCAAGCCAATAAGCGGTTTTACTCTTTATTTACCTTAAGGAAATACATTAATTAATACAAGACTGTTTTTATGTGCCTTCTACACACTGTAATTTGATTTCAGTATCTAAACTTTTATTTTGTAGATTCTCTATCAATTTTAATTCAATTGTTGAAATTAAGAAAGATTGAATGGTCTTGATTACTGGTAATCTCATTAATGGTCTTTATTTAATATTCCCTTTGGTAAATAATGAATGTCTGTAAAGTGACAATGCCTCATCATCTAGAATGTCTAGAATGAAGAGACATTGCACTGAGTCTACTTACCTTTGGCATAAGAGACTTGGTTATATAAATCTTGATAGGATCAAGAGATTGGTAATAGATGGTCCCCTTGAATTTCTCAAGGTAGAACCACTCCCTACTTGCGAGTCTTGTCTCGAAGGGAAGATGACCAAGAAGCCTTACCCTAAAAAGGTAGGAAGAGCCGAGGAAAAGTTAAGACTCATACATAGTGATGTATGTGGTCCATTTAACATTTTTGCACAAGGACAATACCGGTATTTTATCACATTTACCGATGACTATTCCAGATATGGATATGTCTATTTGATGCAACACAAATCTGACACCTTTGAAAAGTTCAAAGAATTCAGATTAGAAGTTGAGAATCAAACAGAGAAATCCATAAAGACACTTCGATCAAATCGAGGTGGTGAATACCTCACCAACAAGTTTATGGATTACTTAAGGGATAATGGGATTATCTTGCAATGGACAAGTCCTGCCTCTCCTCAACAAAATAGAGTTTCTGAAAGAAGAAACTGGACCTTATTAGATATGGTTTGCTCTATGATGAGCCTTGCCAATGTACCTTCATATCTTTGGGGATATGCTTTACAAACTGCCATTTATATTTTGAACCGGGTTCCTTCTAAGTCTATACCGGTTACACTCTATAAATTGTGGACTGGGCGAAAACCTAGTTTACAACATCTAAGGGTATGGGGTTGTCCTACGCATGTTCGCAAACTCGAACCCACTAAATTGGAATCTAGAACAGAGAAATGGAACTTTGTAGGGTATCCAAATTAAACTAAGGGTTTCTATTTCTACTCCAAGGTAGACCAAACAATAGTTGTTAGGCATCATGCCACCTTTTTGGAAGAAGAAATGGATCTTCTTAAGAAGGTTGAATTTCATGAGATGAAAGACAACTCAGCCAGTATCCAAGATGAACCTAATCCTTCCACTATTAATTCTTCTAATTCTATTCCACTAAGAAGGTCTGAAAGAGTTTCAAGACCACCAGATAGACTTCAGTATTACAATAATGAGGTTTATCTAGTTACCCCTGATGATGAGGATACGGATCCTAATACTTATCAGGAAGCTATATTAGATGTAGATGTGTCGCGCCCCAAAATACCCCTATGAGTTAAGGGATACTTTAGGTGTGACTATACGTACCTGCCAAACCATCCTATAATGAATAAGATAATTACAGTACTAGACAATGATAATCAGAGCGCGGAAGCTAAACATAAATGGGGAAGCGTAAACTAACTTTTTATTTTCTTCTAAGATTTTCAAAATAGTATTCCAAGTTAACATATATACAAAACATGTCTAAGTCTAAGGTGGACAGACCCACCTATCAAAATGTCAAAATACATAAAAGACCCTCTCGTACTCTCCCCTCAACAGTAGTCGAGGTATGGCCACACGTCAAGGTCTCGGTTCGCCTGAGACTGCAGTGGGATAGATGGCTCTCTCTCCTATATATACTCTTCCTCGACCCAAGGCTCTGGGTCGAGGGCTCCCTCAGTACCTGCTGACATGAAAGTACGGCTGAGCATGGAATACTCAACGAGTACAAGCTTCTAGCTATCCATAACAATAATAAACAAGCATGGAGTAGTACAATACCAATCATCAATTCCAGGCAATAGTAAAATCATAGAATCAAACATTATTAAACATGGAGCAATATTATCATCTTGATGTGCATGAATGCAAAAACGCCGACAAAACTCATGCTTGAAAACCCGTTTCCATGTCTCGATATGCATTGTAAAAATCATGTATGCGTGCATGCATGAATGTCTTGTCATCATCTTGTAACCTTGCATCTTGTAACTTGTGAGCCAGAGGCTAGCACCCGAATCTCCCTGGGCTGCCAACCTCCTTGATATATATGGTTTTCTTGTGAGCCAGAGGCTAGTACCTGAATGTCCCTGGGCTACCAACCTCCTTGACAATATGTGATTTTTATTACTTGTTTAGTTTTCTTTTGAGCCAGAGGCTAGTACCCGAATGTCCCTGGGCTACCAACCTCCTTGACAATATGTGTTTTAGGAGTTTTCTTGTGAGCCAGAGGCTAGTACCCGAATGTCCCTGGGCTACCAACCTCCTTGACATGCAACATTTTCTTGTTGATTATTATATGCATATGCTCTTGAAATCTCGGTTCATGCTATCATGCGTGCTCGTGTACGTGTCAATCGTGACAATCATGAAATAAGGATAATAAGAGAGATATGACATCACCATTCAATTCGCAATATATGCATGAGAGAATTTGAGTAATCAACATGGTATTTAAATCCATTCATCATTCATGAGAATACATGCATAAGGCCCCTTTCCATTTCTTCATTTAAATCATTATTTCATAGTTTAGGCATTTCGTCAAACACATCACATACATTGTTCCTTAGTAGTTCATCTCCTTATTTTAATTGCATATTTTCCATCCAATCACACAAGGGTGAGTTTGTTATTTGTACAATGCCCATCCTTCATTTCCAACTCACAACCCACACATATCATACATCACACATTCGGCATCCAATCGCCACATCCAATCTCTCATCCACACATCCATTCCATTTCCCTTATCTTGTTTATCTTTGTTGAGTTAATACAATGCATAGGGAAGGAAAACATAATATAAATAATCACCATTTACAATAGAAAACCTAGATTATTGCTAGGGAAAGTTAGTAGGGTGTACTAACCTTGAATCAAGGCTTGATCCTTGGTAGAAACCTTGATTGAAGCTCCAACTTGCAAGAAGAAAGATCCTTGCTTGAAGAAGGCTTGGTGTTGGCAAGAAACCCTTGAAGTTGCCGTGGAAAATGCTGCCCTACCTTGGAGAAGGAGTCCCACACGAGCTTGAGGTTGGATTTTCGAAATCCAAGCTTTTAGGGATGCTCTTGGGTGCTTAAACCCTTGATCTTACTCTCAAATGGAAAGGGGGCTTTGGAACCATAGTTTCTTCTCCCTCTCTCTCAAATATCCCTAAGTGTAGTGAATGAGGGCTCAAAGGGTCGAGCAAGCCCTTATGGGTAAGGGTTTAACGCCCAAAAGACGAAAAAGCCCTTACTGAAATTTCTGCAAAAACACGAAGACCGAGCGATCGGTGGTTATGACCGATCGATCGGTTGCCTACCGAGCGATCGGTACTCTGACCAAGCGACCGGTCAAAAAACTACTCTCTGGAAAATTTCCCCATACAAAATTTTTGACCGTGCGATAGCTACCGATCGATCGGTTTTGGACCGATCGATAGCTGACTGGACCGAGCGATCGGTGCTCTGCAGGTCTGGACTGTTTTGACCATATCTTTTGACTCGCTCGTCCGATTTCGACGATTCAACTTGCGTTGGGTTCGTCTTTCGAAAATGAACATTTCTAACATTTTGAAATTTCTGATTTCTCCCTTAATTATTAATTAGACTACGAGGAAGACCAATTAGCTACGAAAACGGTATTCATTAAGTATAGAAAAGTTCGGGGTGCTACAAGATGCATCTCAATGGAATAAAGGTATGAATGCTAAAATAGGTTCCATGTATGACAACAGCGTCTAGACTTTAGTAGATCCACCAGATGGTGTAAGGCCAATTGGATGCAAATGGATTTACAAAAGGAAGAAGGGTGTCGATGGTAACGTGGAGACCTATAAAGCTAGACTTGTTACAAAAGGTTACACTTAAATTCAAGGAGTTGATTATGAGGATACCTTTTCACCTGTAGCTATGCTCAAATCCATCGGGATATTGCTGGCTATAGCTGCACACCATGACTATGAGATATGACAAATGGATGTCAAAATTGCTTTCCTTAATGAAATGTTAGATGAAGACATCTATATGAAGCAACCTGAGGGTTTCATTGCTCCTAACTAGGAGAACATGGTATACAAGCTCAACAAGTCGATAAATGAGTGATTGTAAGACATCCCTCATTCCTTTTATACATGGTGTCACTTTATCTAGAAAATGACCCCTACATCAGCTGATGAGATTGAGCAGATGAAGAGGTGCCCTAATGCTTCGACAGTTGGGAGCATCATATATGCCATGTTATGTACTAGACTGGATATCTGTCATGCCGTGGGAGTTGTTAGTAGGTTTCAAAGCAATCCAGGTATTAATCATTGGACTGTAGTGAAACATATCATGAAGTACTTGATAAGGACTAGGGATTATGTGTTTACTTTTCAATCAGAAGATCTAGTTGGATTGGGTTATACTGATTCCGATTTCCAATTTGATCCGGACAATAGAGCTTCCACATTTGGGTATGTGTTCACACTGGGTGGTGCTGTTGTCAGTTAGCGTAGCATAAAGCAAAAGAGTACTGCAGACTCCACCACAAAAGTAGAATATATTGCAGTATCTGAAGCAGCAAAAGAAGCAGTATGGTTCAGAAGGTTTTTGCAAGAGCTAAGAAATGTTCCTTCCGCACTTGAACCTATTACTCTCTTTTGTGATAGTAATGGTGCAATAGCTCATAGTAAAGAACTTAGGAGCCACAAGAAGATGAAACATGTGGAGCGGAAGTATCATCTCATTCGTGAGATAATAGAAATGAAAGATATTTTTGTTAGAAAGATTAGGTACTCTCAACTTAATGTTGCTGACCTGATGACTAAGACTTTATCAGATAAAGTATTTGTAACACACTTAGTAAGGGATTGAAATGTATGACACAGTGACTTTTAGGGCAAGTGGGAGATTTTCAGACATGATGCCCAGAAAAATCATTTAGATCGTTAGATTCTTATTAATTTGATTAATAAAGACTTCTTCTTTATCTATTGTGTATTCATTATGGGTAATTGATCATGATTATGAGATGATCTATATGATATGAGATATCGATAAAGGTCTTTATGATATATTATAGGAAAGTTATGTGATTGGATTATCACGGGCAGATATAACTTTACAATTCCTTATACCTTATATAGTCACAGCTATGTGTGAAGCTGGGCACTTCACTTATATGGCTGCCACTATGCTAAGATGTTCTCAATAGTTGAGATGTAATTCTATCTCGAACTATTGTAGTGGAGATTACACATCAGCATATGGGTATTTAAATATATACTGACTGATTGCATTCAATGAAAGACCTCTTGCATAAACATACTATCAGATAATTGGTCTCTCATTCACATTGAACAGTTTCAATGATTCTTAGATCGGATGAGTTCATTTATAACTGAACAATAATCTGACTGTTTTGATTCCACCAAAGTATTCTCTACCTTAGGGAATACGATACAGTGACAATTGAATAGTCAGAAAGCTGTTTGAGTCATGATGAATTTCAAACAAGAAATCCATACTTATTAATTTGAGAGATTATCCAAGTTCCGGGTAAGACAGTCGATTAAGCTTAAATCCTACGTAGGTGATTTTGAAACAAAACAAGTTTGAAATATATTTTATTTAAAATATATTGTACATACAAAACATTTTTCACAAAATGTTTCATATGAGAAATTGCTTCTCATGGCTTAATCAGAAGTCTTGGAAACCCGGATGATGTGCAATGGGCTATGAGTTAGATAGTATAAATAATGTCAAAGGCCCATTAGGGATAATGTATTTGGAAGGATCAAATTGAATTAAAAAGTTCATGTGGCGGGATCCATACTGGTTAATGTTCATACACTGAAATTCAATTGCAACATGGATATCTCCCGTCACTTGCAATTCCAATGAAATTCCTATTTAGGGTCAATGGGATAACATTGGGTAAGTCAGTGTTTGAAAGTCTCAGAGCTATCTATGGAGATGCTCACATAAGAAATACAAGCTCATAAATTGATTAAAAGTTAATCAATTATTTAAGTGATTAAATGTTAATCACTATTAAATAGATTAAAAGTTAATCTATGGTTTAAATTAATTGTTAATTTAAATTAAGAGATTATATTAGTAATTATTTAATTAACCTAATTAAAGGAGAAATGGGTTTGACCCATATCCATAGACCCATAAGGATGGACCTTTAATATGGGCCTAAACCCATAGATTAAAACCCATGAATGGGGCGCCCACTTTAGTAATCCTAATTGGATTAGGACTTGGTTACTTGAATAATAATTAAATAATAACTCTATTTATTATGGAATTAAATTTTAATGGTTGGAATGGAAGTAGGATTAAGATGTCGCGACCCAAAACCCACCCTAGGAGTTAGAGTGAACTTTGGACGACTAATCATGGATTACATGACTTGCTTGACAAATCAACCTGCAAAACCCCACAGAGCATATACAATAGAGGACATTATCAGCGGAAACATACTCTAACATGGCACAGCGGAAGTCTACCAAACCTCTATGTATATACATACGCAAATCCAAGTTCATACAAAAGTAACCAAAAGAAAGTGTGGACAGACCCGCCAAAATACATGGATATAACCTCATCTCACCCACAGCTAAACCACTCAGAATCTAACACCACCTACTGATAACCCTCTACGGGAGGTTCCTCTAAAGGCTCCTCAACGTACTCCTCTTCCACCCATGGACCAGGAGCACAAACATCAAATGGAGCAGCAGCTCCCTCAAAACCTGCCGACATAAGAAGTACGGCTGAGCATGGAATACTCAGCGGGTACTAAGCACTAACCAACAGTCATAGCATACGGATAGCATACATAAAGCAGGAAACAATTCACGCATATACAGCAGGAATGATTCATATCATGACAATAAAGTAAAGCAATATAATTCATCATGTTGCATTCATAAAAGCCGATAAAACCCTTGAAATCTTGTGCACTTGACTTGACTTGAAATATCTTTTTGTACTTGAAAGCTTGTCTTGTCTATCTTGCTTGATTCTTGTATGTCGTGTCATGTCATGCATGTCATGCGTGCTTGCTTGTGATCATGTAACTTGTGAGATACACTTGTGAGATGTCCTTGTGAGATGCACTTGAGAGGGAAGGGAGACCCTTCTTTATGCAATGCACTTGCGAGGGAAGGGAGACCATTCTTCATGATATGTATGTACTTGCGAGGGAAGGGAGGCCCTTCTTCATGATATGCACTTGTGAGTGAGGGGAGACCCCTCGTGGAATGTTGGTTCTTGTCTTCTTGTGAAAAGCGAGGTAAAACATATCGTAGGATATGTCCCACCTCTAACCATGTTCTTGTAAACCTCGATAAATCATGCCATGCATGCCGTGCTAGTGGGAACCGTGTACATACTTGCATTTAAATTTAAACATGACATTTGGGAAATTTCACAACACATATATTATCAATGATTGAGCAATGTAATATTCATATCATTTAGGGAAAGCAGAAAACACACTATCATAGGCCCTAGCAATATTCAGAATTTATTAGGCATGCATTTACTAATTTACAGCTCACTTTATTCACCTTGGCATTTCATCAAACATGGTGTGTTCATTATGGATTTACCCTACAACATGCTTTTCTAGATGGGTTTTACTCAAATCATACATGTATGTTCATTATTTGGAACAATGCCCTTCCCCATTTGTTCATCACACACAACCATTGGCATCCAATCGCCCATTCCATCTCCATTCACCATTCACAACCATCCATCTCATAGCACATGTGTAAATGAAAGCAAATCAAAAGAAAAGAAAGGGAAAGAAGAACTATAACTAGGAGGGTAGTAAAAAGTACCGACCTTGATCAAGTGAGGAAGAAATCCCCTTCCAAAACGACTATGTAGCTGCTACCCTAGCTTGGATCGCGAGCTCCACGAATGTTTGAACTGAAATCTTGAAGAAAACGGGTGTAGAGCCCCAGACCTTTTCATGTTTAATACATGACACTTTCGTTGTTATTTTGCCTTTGAAAGAGGTATAATTAATAAATGAGAAAGAATTTGGAAATTTTAAAATGTCAGAATTGTTCCTCTTCGAAGTACGAACACAACGCAAGTTGAATCGTCAAAATCGGACGAACGAGTCAAAAGATATGGCCAAAACAGTCTGGACCTGTAGGAAATCATAGCTCGGTTATGCACTAAGGACGTGGTCTGACGTCGTACTCTGATAACGTAGCACAGACAACGTACTCTGATAACGTAGCACAGACAACGTACTCTGATAACATATACTGTGTGCATCCGTTGTACAGTTCACAACGGGCACGTTGTGCAGCTCACCACGGGCACGTTGTACAACTCACCACGGGCACGCTGTACATAAGACAACGGACAACGTGTTCAGCACTGTCCACAACGGACAATGTGTTTGGCACTGTTCACAGCTCAACGAGCTCAACACTATGCACAACACAACGGACTACGGGCTCACCACTATGCACGACACAACGTGACAACGGGTTCGACGCCCTTGAAAACGGACAACGAGTTGGCACTGTTCACAGCACCACGAGTTGGCACTGTTCACAGCACCACGAGTTGGCATTGTTCACAGCACCACGAGCTGGCACTGTTCACAGCACAACGAGTTTAACACTTGTGTTTTGACAGAAATTTAGTAAGGGTGTTATGGTCTTTTGTCAGTTCACTCTTACCTTAAGAGTTTAACCCGAGCCTTTGGGGCATCATTCGACACTTAGAGAGTTTGAGAGAATAGGAGAAAGGGGAGAAGGCGATTCCAACCTAGGGTTTCCTGTTGGAGAGAAATCAAAGGGTTTTGAAACCCTAGATCAACCTCAAGCCGTTTTCTTCAAGATTTCGGCTCAAGCATTCGTGGAACTCGTGATCCAAGCTAGGGCAGCACCTTACAGTCGTTTGGAAGAGGGTTTCTTCCTCATCTCTCAAGGTCGGTACTTTTTACTACCCTCCTAGTTATAATTCCTCTTCTCCCTCTATTTCTTTTGATTTTCTTTCATTGATACATGTGCTATGAGATGGATGAGTGGTGAATGGAGAATGGTAAATGGTGAATGGTGAATGGAGATGGAATGGGCGATTGGATGCCAATGGTTGTGTGTGATGAACAAATGGGGAAGGGCATTGTTCCAATAATGAATGTACATGTATGATTTGAGAAAAACCCATCTAGAAAAGCATGTTGTAGGGTAAATCCATAATGAACACACCATGTTTGATGAAATGCCAAGGTGAATAAAGTGAGCTGTGAAATAGGAAATGCATACCTAAGAAATTCTGAATATTACTAGGGCCTATGATAGTGTATTTCCTGCTTTCCCTAAATGATATGAATATTGAATTGCTCAAATCTTTGATGCTATATGTGTTGTGGAATTACCCAAATGTCATCTTTAAATTTGAATGCTAGCATGTACACGGTTCCCACGAGCACGGCATGCATGGCATGATTTATCGAGGTTTCAAGAACATGGTTAGAGGTGGGACATATCCTATGATATGTTTTACCTCACTTTTCACAAGAAGACAAGAACCAACATTCCACGAGGGGTCTCCCCTCACTCACAAGTACATATCATGAAGAAGGGCCTCCCTTCCCTCGCAAGTACATACATATCATAAAGAAGGGTCTCCCTTCCCTCGCAAGTGCATTGCATAATGAAGGGTCTCCCTTCCGTCTCAAGGCATCTCACAAGTGCATCTCACAAGAGCATCTCACAAGTCACATGATCACAAGCAAGCATGCATGACATGACACGACATACAAGAATCAAGCAAGATAGACAAGACAAGCTTTCACGTACGAAAAGATATTTCAAGTCAAGTCAAGTGCACGATGTTTTCAAGAGGATTTATCGGTTTTCTACGAATTACAAGCATGATTATAAACTATTTTACTTCCTTGTATGATATGAATTGTTTCCGTTTGACATATATGAATTGCTCCTGATTATGTAGTGCCATTTTTATGCTATAATTGTTGGTTAGTATTTAGTACCCGCTGAGTATTCCATGCTCAGCCGTACTTCTTATGTCGGCAGGTTCTGAGGGAGCTGCTGCTCCATTTGATGTTTGTGCTCCTGGTCCATGGGTGGAAGAGGAGTACGTCGAGGAGCCTTTGGAGGAACCTCCAGTAGAGGGTTACCATTAGGTGGTTGTAGATTCTGAGTGGATTAGCTGTGGGTGAGATGAGAGTTAGATTTATGTATTTTGGCGGGCATGTCCGCACTTTCTTATGATTACCTTTTGTATAAACTTGGATTTGCGTAAGTATATACATAGAGGTTTGTTTAGACTTCCGCTGTGTTATATTAGAGTATGTTTCCGCTATTTCTGTCCTCTATTGTATATGCTCTGTGGGTTTTTGCAGGTTGGTTTGTCAAGCAAGTCATGTAAGCCATGATTAGTCGTCCAAAGTTCACTCTAACTCCTAGGGTGGGTTTTGGGTCGCGACAACGGGCTTGAGGTTGATCTAGGGTTTCAAACCCTTTGATTTCTCTCCAAAAATGGAAACCCTAGGTTGGAATCGCCTTCTCCCCTTTCTCCTATTCTCTCAAACTCTCTAAGTGTCGAATGATGCCCTAAAGGCTCGGGTTAAACTCTTAAGGTAAGAGTGAACCGACCAAAAGACCATAATACCCTTACTAGATTTCTGCAATGACGCGAGGACCGTGAATATTGCTGAACACATCGTGCTGTGAACAGTGCCAAACACATTGTGCTGTGAACAGTGCTGAATACGTTGTGCTGTGAATAGTGCCCACTCGTTGTACGGTGAACAGTGCCAACTCGTTGTGCTGTGAATAGTGCTCACTCGTTGTGCTATGAATAGTGCCACACACGTTGTGCTGTGAACAGTACCAACTCATTGTGCTGTGAACAGTGCCAACTCGTTGTACTGTGAAAGGTGCCGAACCCGTTGTCCGTTGTGTCGTGCATAGCGCTGAGCCCGTAGTCCGTTGTCTTATGTACAACGTGCCCGTTGTGCTGTACAACGTACCCGTTGTGAGTTGTGCAACGTACCCATTGTGAGCTGTACAACGTACCCGTTGTGAACTGTATAACGGATGCACACAGTATACGTTGTCTGTGCTACGTTATCAGAGTACGACGTCAGAGCACATCCTCAGTGCCTTCCGAGCTACGTCCTCAGTGCATAACCTAGCTACGTCCTTAGTGCATAACCGAGCTACGATTTCCTACAGGTTCAGACTGTTTTGGCCATATCTTTTTACTCGTTCATCCGATTTTGACGATTCAACTTGCGTTGTGTTCGTACTTCGAAAAGGAACATTTCTGACTTTTCGAAATTTCCAACTTCTTCCTTATTTATTAATTATACCTCTTAAAAGGCAGAATGACAACGAAAGTGTCATGCATTAACTGTGAAAAGGTCCGGGGCTCTACATCCTCCCCCCTTACAAAAATTTCGTCCTCGAAATTCAGACACTACTTGCATTACAAACCAAAAAAGAACATTACAAGTCATATACAGACTTCATACAAAAACTCATTCAAATAATTCTGGGTACTTTGCTTTGACTTCGGCTTCACGCTCCCATGTAGCTTCTTCCCGCGCATGGTGTTGCCATTGCACAAAAACCGAAGGGATTGTCTTGTTGCGAAGCACCTGATCTTTTCGATCCAAAATCTGAACCGGCTTTTCAATCAAGGTGAGGTCCTCTCGAATTTCCAACGGTTCCAAGTCTATGACATGCGAAGGATCCGCAATGTACTTTCGAAGCATAGACACATGGAAGACGTTGTGAACTGCGGCCATGTGAGGTGGAAGAGCTACACGATAAGCAACTTCACCAACCCGTGTGATAATCTCAAAAGGTCCAACATACCGAGGACTGAGCTTGCCTCACTTTCCGAATCTCATGATCCATTTGCTAGGAGATACTCTCACAAAAACTTGATCCCCTACTTGAAATTCTAAGTCACTACGGGGCGTGTCCGCATAACTTTTCTGGCGATCTTGAGCGGCTATCAATCGATCCCGAATGATCTTAACTGTGTTTGCAGTTTGCTCAATCAACTCCGGACCAAGTATTTTCCTTTCTCCTACCTCATCCCAATAGAGAGGAGACCTACAACTTCGCCCATACAAGGCCTCAAATGGTGCCATTTGGATGCTTACCTGATAGCTGTTATTATAGGCAAATTCAACCAAAGGCAAGTGCTCTTCCCAACTGCCTCTGAAATCCAACATACAAGCCCGAAGCATGTCTTCAATGACTTGGTTCACCCTCTCGGTTTGTCCATCCGTCTGCGGATGAAAAGCGGTGCTGAAATCAAGTTGGGAACCCATGGCCTCCTGTAAGCTTTTCCAAAATCGTGATGTGAATCTTGGATCCCGATCTGACACAACACTAACGGGCACTCCGTGCAACCTCACCACTTCCTTGATGTACAAGGCGGCTAACTGACTAGAGTTGAAAGTAGTTCGGTAAGGCAAGAACTGAGCTGACTTCGTCAAACGATCCACTACTACCCATATCGCATCTGAGCCCCTTGCCGTCTTTGGTAAGCCAACTACGAAATCCATGGATATGTTCTCCCATTTCCACTCGGGAATCGGAAGGGACTGTAATAAACCTGCGGACCGCATGTGTTCTGCTTTCACCTGTTGGCACACCAAGCACCGTGCTACATATTCCGCAACCTCCCTCTTCATATTCCGCCACCAAAAGTGACTCTTGAGGTTCCAGTACATCTTCGTACCCCCTGGATGCACTGTGTACTTCGAACGGTGTGCTTCATCCAAAATCTCTCTTCGAAGATTTGCATTGGCTGGGACGCACAGCCTTCCCTTGAATGTGATAGCACCCCGACTAGTGAGAGAGAAGTCCTCACTACCCTTAGCAACTTCCTTGTCCCGATAAGCCAACAATTCAGCATCCGTGGCTTGGTATTCTTGGATCAAATCTATAATGTACGGCCAAACCGTAACATTTGCCAAGGTAGGACCGCAGACAGAGTCATTCACACTGATGTCCAGATTTTCCAAATTTTCTAGTAGCTTCCATTCTTGAACCAACATATGTGCTAATAACCCCTGAGGTCTTCTACTCAAAGCATCAGCCACTACATTTGCTTTACCCGGGTGGTATTGAATGGTACAATCATAGTCTTTCAAAAATTCCATCCAACGCCGTTGCCTTAGATTCAGCTCCTTTTGGGAAAAGAGATACTTGAGACTCTTGTGATCAGTGAACACATAGAACTCCACCCCATAAAGGTAATGACGCCAAATCTTAAGTGCAAACACGACCGTCGCAAGCTCCAAGTCGTGCGTGGGATAATTCTTCTCATGCTCCTTCAACTGCCTTGATGCATAGGCAATGACTTTCTTGTGCTGCATGAGTACACACCCAAGTCGAACGTGTGAGGCATCACTATACACCTCATACCCATAAGGTCCAGATGGCACAGTAAGGACATGGGCTGTAGTAAGCCTCTTCTTTAGTTCCGTGAAACTGATCTCGCACTTATCACTCCATACAAACTTGGCGTTCTTCCTTGTCAGGTAAGTGAGCGGTGCTGCAAGGCTAGAGAAACCCTCTACGAATCTCCTGTAGTAGCCTGCCAACCCAAGAAAGCTACGTATCTCCGTGACACTCTTGGGCCTCGCCCAACTCATGACTGCCTCTATCTTCTTTGGATCCACCGAAATGCCTTCCGCTGATACAACGTGGCCTAGGAATGCCACCTCTTCCAACCAAACTCACACTTGCTAAGTTTGGCGTATAGCTTGTGCTTTCTTAGCATTTCCAAAGCAAGGCATAGGTTGCGTGTGTGATCTTCCCGTGTCTGGGAATAGACCAAAATGTCATCAACAAATACAATCACGCACCTATCAAGATATGGTCGGAACACCCGGTTCATCAAATCCATAAAGGCTGCTGGCGCGTTCGTGAGTCCAAAAGGCATCACCAAGAACTCGTAGTGTCCATACCGAGTCCTGAAAGCAGTTTTGGGAACATCTTCCACCTTAATCTTCAACTGGTGATAACCCGATCGAAGGTCTATCTTCGAGAAAAATTTCGCTCCCTTCAACTGATCGAACAAGTCATCAATCCTAGGCAAGGGATACCTATTCTTTATAGTGAATTTGTTCAATTGCCTGTAATCGACGCACATCCGCATCGAGCCATCTTTCTTCTTAACAAACAACACCGGGGCACCCCACGGTGAGACACTTGGTCGAATGAAACCAAGACCTTGTAATTCCTCCAATTGAGTCTTCAACTCCTTGAGTTCAATAGGGGCCATTCTATATGGAGCTCTGAAAACAGGAGCTGTGCCTGGTGCAAGCTCGATCACAAACTCAATCTCCCTGTCTGGAGGCAATCCTGGCAACTCCTCTGGAAATACATCCAGGAATTCACTCACAACCGGAATAGTCGATGAGTCCCTTGCCTCGGGGTTAGCTAAGCTCAACGCCGCAAAACGAGCAATATATCTACTTTTCAACCCGCGAAAGTGGAATGGTTTTCCTTCTACTGGCTTGAAGAGTACCATTTTCTCAAAGCAAGCTACATGCCCATGATGTGCTGCTAACCAATCCTTTCCCAATATAACATCAAAGTCTTGGAATCCAAGGACGATGAGATCAACCGCCAACTCGTGGCTTCCAACTTGGACCACACTATTTCTATACACTTTATCTGCCAATACTGTTTTGCCGAGAGGAGTCGAAATGGCTAACTCCGGTTCTAGCTGACTTGGCTCTACAGAAAAGCTTTCTGAAAAATTCGGCGAGAAAAATGAATGAGTAGACTCGGTATCAATCAACACTCGAGCCAAATACTCATTGACTAGTAGGGTTCCTGAAATTTTAACTAGCGGGGTTAATCCATGCATCAACAGCGTATACACGTAGGTATATATACATATATAATATACCAAGTACGTACACAAGGAATAAAACATAACATAACAATCACGAATAAAGAAAATAACTCCAAACGCGTACCTTGCACCACATCGTCAGATGCAAGTGCATCACCCTCTGTCAAGGCAAAAACTCGCCCCTGGTTCACCTGGCGAGACTGAGGTGTAGACTGGGTAGTCTGAGATGACGCCTGATATGATCTTGCTGGGCGTGCTGGTGGCCTAATCCCCTGAGACTGGCCTGGTAAATGCCGACTGGGGCAATCCCTGATCATATGGCCCTGGCGACCACAATGAAAACATCCACCCGATGCTCTTCGGCAATCTCCTACCGGGTGCCTTCGGCCGCATGAAGTGCAGACCTCGTGTGTAAAAGTCGGAGGGGTCGGAAGAGCCTGAGGTCGAGGTGCCTGTGGCACGTACTGCCGTGGGGCTGGAGGCGCATAAGTCAGCCTCATCTGTGGTGCTGGCCATGTATACTGATAAGGGTCGGTACGAGCCCGCCTCTCTGGAGGTGCTGAACTACTGGCTTGGCCTCTTGCCAACTCTCTCTTCTTGGACACCACCTCAGAGTTGGTCTCAACCAACAAGGCTTTATCCACCACTTCAGCGTAAGTGGCGTGCCTGAAGACCGACACTTTCTCCATGATGACATCCTTGAGGCCTTGCTCAAACCTCCTCACCTTCATTGCCTCGGTGGCAATCATATGTGTCGCGAAGCGTGATAGCTCCGAGAACTTGGCCTCATAAGCGGCCACAGACATCGAACCTTGCTCAAGGTTGATGAATTCTCTCTCTTTCTTTTCCCGTGCTCCAATCGGAAAATACTTCTTGTAAAAAGTATCTTTGAACTCCTCCCAAGTCCAAGGTTGACCCTGCATGGTCAAATCTCGCGTCCTCAATGCGGACAACCACCAATGGTGGGCTTCACCTTCTAGCATGAAAACTGCCCATGCTACTCTATCCTCCTCTGTAGGCGAGAGGACCGCAAAGATCTTCTCCATCTGGAGGATCCACGCCTCCGCAGCGAGAGGGTCCACACTCCCATGGAAGGATGGAGGCCTCAATCTCCTGAATGCCTCAACTCCAGCTGTACGATGTACTGGAGCTGCGGGAGGTGGAGTAGGTGCCGCCGATGCCGGTATAGCCTGCCGAGCCGCCAGTATGGCGAGTGTCTCAGCAATAGAGCCTAAGACCTGAGAGAGGTCCGGCTGCTCATCCTCATCCCGTGAAGAAGAGGAAGCTCTGGTATGTGGTCCACGACCCCGTGTGCCCCGCCTCATGACTAAAGTCCTGAGAACAATAGCACCACATGAGTCTCACTTGAAACCACAGTTTATTTCAACGCCATTTCACAATAATTCAATTTGTATTAGTGGTATAGTACTAATATACATCACATCAAGTCATCAGAGTATTCATCACATTATACTTATACTTTAGTGTTCTAGCGTACCTAGGACCCGTACTTGGTTGAAACAACCATTTTGACTCAGACTAACGTTTAGTCCTTCACTTGGATCAAGACTCGCTTCCGACTTACTTCCTTCCTAACTTCTTTCCTAACATATGCTCTTTTCAAGCCGTGGTATCAGATTCTAAGTGACCCTAGAGACCTAAAGCCTAAGCTCTGATACCACTTCTGTCGCGACCCAAAACCCACCCTAGGAGTTAGAGTGAACTTTGGACGACTAATCATGGATTACATGACTTGCTTGATAAATCAACCTGCAAAAACCCACAGAGCATATACAATAGAGGACATTATCAGCGGAAACATACTCTAACATGGCACAGCGGAAGTCTACCAAACCTCTATGTATATACATACGCAAATCCAAGTTTATACAAAAGTAACCAAAAGAAAGTGCGGACAGACCCGCCACAATACATGAATATAACCTCTCATCTCACCCACAGCTAAACCACTCAGAATCTAACACCACCTACTGATAACCCTCTACGGGAGGTTCCTCCAAAGGCTCCTCAACGTACTCCTCTTCCACCCATGGACTAGGAGCACAAACATCAAATGGAGCAGCAGCTCCCTCAAAACCTGCCGACATAAGAAGTACGGCTGAGCATGGAATACTCAGCGGGTACTAAGCACTAACCAACAGTCATAGCATACGGATAGCATACATAAAGCAGGAAACAATTCACGCATTTACAGCAGGAATGATTCATATCATGACAATAAAGTAAAGCAATATAATTCATCATGTTGCATTCATAAAAGCCGATAAAACCCTTGAAATCTTGTGCACTTGACTTGACTTGAAATATCTTTTCGTACTTGAAAGCTTGTCTTGTCTATCTTGCTTGATTCTTGTATGTCGTGTCATGTCATGCATGTCATGCGTGCTTGCTTGTGATCATGTAACTTGTGAGATACACTTGTGAGATGTCCTTGTGAGATGCACTTGAGAGGGAAGGGAGACCCTTCTTTATGCAATGCACTTGCGAGGGAAGGGAGACCATTCTTCATGATATGTATGTACTTGCGAGGGAAGGGAGGCCCTTCTTCATGATATGCACTTGTGAGTGAGGGGAGACCCCTCGTGGAATGTTGGTTCTTGTCTTCTTGTGAAAAGCGAGGTAAAACATATCGTAGGATATGTCCCACCTCTAACCATGTTCTTGTAAACCTCGATAAATCATGCCATGCATGCCATGCTAGTGGGAACCGTGTACATACTTGCATTTAAATTTAAACATGACATTTGGGAAATTTCACAACACATATAGTATCAATGATTGAACAATGTAATATTCATATCATTTAGGGAAAGCAGAAAACACACTATCATAGGCCCTAGCAATATTCAGAATTTATTAGGCATGCATTTACTAATTTACAGCTCACTTTATTCACCTTGGCATTTCATCAAACATGGTGTGTTCATTATGGATTTACCCTACAACATGCTTTTCTAGATAGGTTTTACTCAAATCATACATGTATGTTCATTATTTGGAACAATGCCCTTCCCCATTTGTTCATCACACACAACCATTGGCATCCAATCGCCCATTCCATCTCCATTCACCATTCACAACCATCCATCTCATAGCACATGTGTAAATGAAAGCAAATCAAAAGAAAAGAAAGGGAAAGAAGAACTATAACTAGGAGGGTAGTAAAAAGTACCGACCTTGATCAAGTGAGGAAGAAATCCCCTTCCAAAACGACTGTGTAGCTACTGCCCTAGCTTGGATCGCGAGCTCCACGAATGTTTGAACTGAAATCTTGAAGAAAACGGGCTTGAGGTTGATCTAGGGTTTCAAACCCTTTGATTTCTCTCCAAAAATGGAAACCCTAGGTTGGAATTGCCTTCTCCCCTTTCTCCTATTCTCTCAAACTCTCTAAGTGTCGAATGATGCCCTAAAGGCTCGGGTTAAACTCTTAAGGTAAGAGTGAACCGACCAAAAGACCATAATACCCTTACTAGAATTTCTGCAATGACGCGAGGACCGTGAATAGTGCTGAACACATCGTGCTGTGAACAGTGCCAAACACATTGTGCTGTGAACAGTGCTGAATACGTTGTGCTGTGAATAGTGCCCACTCGTTGTACGGTGAACAGTGCCAACTCGTTGTGCTGTGAATAGTGCCCACTCGTTGTGCTATGAACAGTGCCACACACGTTGTGCTGTGAACAGTACCAACTCGTTGTGCTGTGAACAGTGCCAACTCGTTGTACTGTGAAAGGTGCCGAACCCGTTGTCCGTTGTGTCGTGCATAGCGCTGAGCCCGTAGTCCGTTGTCTTATGTACAACGTGCCCGTTGTGCTGTACAACGTACCCATTGTGAGCTGTACAACGTACCCGTTGTGAGCTGTACAACGTACCCGTTGTAAACTGTACAATGGATGCACACAGTATACGTTATCAGAGTACGTTGTCTGTGCTACGTTATCAGAGTACGACGTCAGAGCACGTCCTTAGTGCCTTCCGAGCTACGTCCTGAGTGCATAACCGAGCTACGTCCTTATTGCATAAGCGAGCTACGATTTCCTACAGGTTCAGACTGTTTTGGCCATATCTTTTGACTCGTTCATCCGATTTTGACGATTCAACTTGCGTTGTGTTCGTACTTTGAAAAGGAACATTTCTGACATTTCGAAATTTCCAACTTCTTCCTTATTTATTAATTATACCTCTTAAAAGGCAGAATGACAATGAAAGTGTCATGCATTAACTGTGAAAAGGTCCGGGGCTCTACATAAGAAGAGTTGTAATTGGATTACAACTAGGAGTTTTAACTCCCCTATAGCTCACGCCCCTCCTTTGGATGGAATTCTAATTGGATTAGGATTCCCCTAGGTTGGTTGTTGGTTAATCCCTTTTAATTTAAAGAATCCTATTTTGGCAAAGACTCCTAAATTAGTAGGATTTCTATAACTAGAGTAGTTATAGTTACCTTAGGATTTTATTTTAATTAATAATAAGTGTTATTATTGATAAATAATTCTTAAGGGATTTGTTGTAGTTGGAGTAGGATTAGGATTGGTTCCTAGTCTATAAATATCCGAACACCCTAAACCAAAGAAAAATAATTCTCCAAAATTTTTTCTCTCCCTCTCCTCCTCTCCAAACCGTGAGCCCCTAGGGAGAGTCCCTAGGGATTTTCGTGAGCTACAAGGGTGCATCCAAGTTGGGATTTTCGAATCAAGGGTTTTGAATCCTACGGTTTTGGGTGATGGAAAGTCTACACCATTACTCCATCTACTTCCTCTTGCTTCATCAATTCCAAAGAGACATTCTAAAGCTTCATGGAGATAGTGAAGAACAAGGATCAAGCTTCGAGTATTTCTTCGAGAAATTTCTACAAAGAGTTCTGACGGTTCGAGTGGATTTTAGCTTCACCAGTGAACATCATTCACCGAGGTAATATGACTAAAATGAGTAGATAATTTTAGTTTCTTTTTATGGTGTAAAGATCATCGGAATCCAGTTTCCGCATAAATTTTTATCCGGATCCCCCTTTAGAAATATGTTATCTAGTGGTGGTAAACTCATTCTTTGAAAGCATGTTTTATATTTTATGCCCATCCATACTTTGATGGGGACTAATATTCCAAAATGGGCTATCTATAGAATTGAGGGTATTTTCTCATCTTTATTCTGGAATGATAACAAAAATTTTCAAATGAGAAAATTATGTTTCATACAAATTCTCATGGTAATAGTGAAAAATAGTGAAACTTAACATTACCAAAGTAAGAGTTTGGAAGTTTGATTATAGGGTTAACACTATTCAATATATTTTGATCCTTTGGGGGAATGGTAGAGGGACTCTCCAACAAGTGTACTTGTATGGAAAAAGTGGTTGGAGGTAAGTGACATCTGCTTTATTTCTATTTACTCGTGATTCTCTCCAGCTGAAACTGGACTCGGGGGAGTCCAGTTAAGCCACTGATGCTGCCACATCTCCCTTTGGAACCCTAACCCTAAAACTCATATTTTGCTCTGATGCTGCCACATCTCCCTTTGGAACCCTAACCCTAAAACTCATATTTTGCTCTGACCCATAAGTGTTGATGCACATTTCCCTTGTTAGGTTTTTTTTTTTTTAAAAAAGCTTCCAAGAACGCCTAGGGCCGAGACCATCCCACCCCACGGTTTAAAAGGTGTTAAGGAAAAAATTGGCACTCGCATTGGCTGAGACTCTCGTGCTAACCAGAACGGTCTCAGCCCTAGACGGTCTCAGTAGCAAAGCCCTTTAAAAAATGCTAATATGAAACACAGAAAATTTTGTCAACAATTTGACTAAAACGATGTTTACCAATGGAAATGTGATAAATTTTCTGGGCAAAACACTATTCTATTACCCACAATCTAAGGAAAGCTTTATTTATACTAGTGGGCAGCACGTGCGATGCACGTGAGATAGAGGAAATGGGAAAGAGATTGAGAAGAGGAACCTTAGGCATTTTGAAAAAAAAAAAAAGAAGGAATATTTTGGGTTTAGCAAAGAAAGGGGGTGGGCGGGGCCTTGGCGAGATGTTCTTCGTTCGGAGCGTTTTGCCAAGACAGCGAGGAGTCCAGCTACACCACTGAGGTCGTCATGTGTTCCTTTTAACACTCCTTAACTGTGATTGAGATTCACCCACCCCTAGGATTCACCCACTTATCCTTGATTCTTAGAAAAAAATATGAAAATTTAAACCTAGAAGTTAGTAAATTTTAATCAGGATTTTTTTGAAAAATTAATATTTTTTTCTAAAAACCAAGAATATGTGGGTGTACCCTATGGGTGGGTGAATCTTAACCACAGTTGGAGTCCGGTTACGCCCTTGAAGTTGCCATGAGTCTCTTTTAACAACCCTTAAATGTGGTTAAGATTCGTCTACCCTAGAGTTCACCCAGCAATCCTTAGTTTTTAGAAAAAATATTAATTTTTTTAAACCCTAGTTAAAATTTACTAATTCTTATGGTTAAATTTTTTTCCCATATTTTTTTTCTAAAATTCAAGGATAAGTGGGTGACGGTGAACCCTAGGAGTGGGTGAATCTTAACTATAGTTAAAAAATGTTAAAAGGGATACATGACGACCTCAGTGGCATAACCGACTCGAACGAGTATGTTATAACAATAGAGAATTTGAAGTCTAATAGATAGATGAGTGAGGGGTAGTACTGGAACCACGCATACATTCAGTTTTGTCTTATATAATGATTTTGGTAAGGGTAGTTTTTCGGGGATAATTCTCATAAGAAGATGAAATAAGAGTAATGAGAGGAGTTGGCGTAGTTTGGAGTTTGGACTATGCCCCTTCCAGCAAATATTAAACATAGAATAACAAGAATGACTCCGTTAGATGGCTCTATTGCCTTTCTAGTCAGAAAAACACAATTCAAAAATTTACAATATGATGCCCCAGGACGGGTTTGTCCCGGTGTTAGTGTATCTCCCTTTGGGGAGGAGTGACTGGTGTTCAAGTCCTGGTGTGGCCGTTGAGTGCCCATCCTTGAGTTCTAACCCACCTAACCCTGACATAGAGAGATAAATGACATAGACGGGTCGAAGTCGTGGATGTGCTAGAAAGTTCCATAGAACAAAGTGAAACCCCAAGTCCCCGTAAATGGATTGGTATGTATAGCCACTTCAGTCGTGGAATTCTACTTCCCACTTTTATAAATGTTGACGTTTGCCCTCCGATCAGGACATCATTGAGGTATAATCGTTGCAATCTTTCTTGAAAGCACCATCAGCAGCCAATTTCATCGATTCAACGTCTGCAATTCCATTGAAAGCAAGGCCAAAGATGTCGATCATCCCAAGCTTCTTTGGTGGCCGGCGAAGCAACATCTTTGATCCCTTCTCTCTCGACATTTGGGATCCCTTCCAGGACTCCCCGTCCTCCATTGCACCACGCAGTGAATTCTCCGGCGAAACATCTGCGTTCGCCAACACTCGAATTGACTGGAAAGAGACCCCAGAAGCCCATCTGTTCAAGGCCGATCTCCCTGGATTGAACAAGGAAGAAGTGAAGGTGGAAGTAGAAGAGGGAAAAGTGCTACAGATAAGCGGAGAGAGGAGCAAAGAGCAGGAAGAGAAGAATGATAAATGGCACCGAGTTGAACGCAGCAGCGGAAAGTTCTTGAGGCGGTTCAGGTTGCCCGAGAATGCAAATGTGGATCAGGTGAAGGCTACCATTGAGAATGGAGTTCTTACTGTCACTGTTCCAAAGGAGGAGGTGAAGAAACCCAAGGTCAAGGCAATCCAAATCTCTGGTTGAACTAACATCTCTTCTTACCTTTTATCCCCTATCTAATCTTTTATCCCCTATCTAATCATGCCTAAATAAGTGTGCAGTTTACCCTTGCGTGAAAACTTATGGCTTGCTGTAATCGGGTTTTTGCATAGAAGGTGTATGATTGGCAATGCATACCTAAATTCAATAATGTTTTTCTTATGACAGTGAGAAAGTTGTGAATTGCCCAAGTTGATTAATGAGAAAAAGCATAGAGATGTGGGGAGGTTTATTTATTTATTTTTTGGTTTATTGACAAAGAACACACACATAATTAGGCCCAAAGGCCCAAATGGAATTCGTCAAGGCGGATTAGCTTGCAAATCATGGGCTATCTCTTCCTCTTGGCTTGGCGACTTTCGTTGATCCCCCGAATGGTCTTAAGGTTTTACTTGGGAATGATGTAATGGGGGTTACCACCCCTAGGTTCTGTTATGCGTAACTTGTGGGCCTTGTCCCCCTTGGACCAAAAAAAAAGGGCCTCCAACACTCACACTACCCTCTAAAAAAAAGAGAGGGACGTGGGGCTTATAAGTGAACGCACACATAGCCAAAGCCGACCTAGGGGTGTCAACAAGGCCGGGCTGGATTGGGCTTTGGCTGGCCTGATTGCAGCCTGATTAATAAATGGGCTAATATGTAGGCCCAAGCCCGCCCTATTATTAATCAGGCTTGGGCTAAACTCGAGCCTTCATAAGCTTGGGTGGGCTAACTTTTAGATGGGCTTGATGGCCTGAGAACTAAGAGAAAGATAGATCCACAGGGAATAGAGAAATGTTCCTAGGATAGAGAATTGTTCCTTATAAGTTATGCCAAACTAGTCCCAAGTAAAAGAGAGACATTCCCAAGCGGACACTAAGTAAATGAGACAGAATGAGATGGAGTCTAGATGAGATGAGACTTTTAGGGAGGCAATGCCGCATGCATAGAGTAGAGTCTGTAGAGAACAGATTAGAGAATGAAGGAGAAGTGAGGAGGAATCGTGGGGTTTGGGGTTTATATGAGTAATTGCCAATTGGTAAAGTGAATTCTTCCTATGCAATTACACATACGCCCTTGTTTTGAAATCGTTAAAAAGTCTAGGACTTTAGAGCATCTCCAACCCAATTTCTTAAATTTGGCTACTTTTACTCTATAGTAGAATAGGTCCACTTTTTCTCCTTGCAACTCCAACCCCACTCTTTACTTCTTCTCTACTTCTATTTAATTACTCACTTTTTTATGTCTTTTTATTTTAACATTATTGCAACCGTTAAGAGTTCAATTGCACCCACCAGCCAACATGTGCCTCTTTTAATACTTATTAAATTTGATTTAATTTCAACCCCACTCTTTACTTCTTCTCTATTTCTATTTAATTACTCACTTTTTTATTTCTTTTTATTTTAACATTATTGCAACCGTTAAGAGTTCAATTGCAACCACCAGCCAACATGTGTCTCTTTTAATACTTATTAAATTTGATTTAATTTCTACAACTCGTGGGGTTCAATAATATAACTTTACTTTTCAAAAATAAATATTAAAAAAAAATTAAATAGAGTTAAATATTTTTAAATATTTTTTTCTAAAAACTAAGATTATTTTATTAAATCCCAAGGGTTAGTAAATCTTAACCATAGTCAGTAGAAGTTAAAAGAGACACGTGTTGGCCTGTGGGTGTGATTGAACTCTCCCTTATTAGTTCAATCGCAATTGACTGTGGTTCCCAACCCTACTTCATATTCAAATGATTTGACAAGACTTTAAAAAATATATATATATAATAATAGTAAGGAGGGGATTTGGCTCCCTACTAGTACGGAGCCAAATCTCCGACCCTACAGTAGGGAGGGCATATAGGGAGTGTGTCGGAGTTCTTAAATAGGGGGTATGCCTCTCTATTGTAGAGAAGAGAGCTCCTATAGGGAGTGTATTGGAGATGCTCTTATTTGAGAGTTTTTTTTTTTTTTTTTTGGAAGGTTCTACAAAAGTCTTATGACTTTATTTGAGAGTTACTTAGGTAACTATCATATATAAAAATTAACATAATATTTTATTTTATATATAGGCATATTCGGGCGGGCTGTTTAGAAGACTACCTGACGGGCGATGGATTTAATGGCACAAACCCAAGCCTAGCCCCATAAATGAATGGACCGGACTGGGCCAATTCAATTAATAAACGGGTCATTCTTTACGGACACGAGCAGGCTCAAACTGGGTTGAGCTAGGCCGGACTGCGGGCCAGCCCAACCCATTTACACCCCTAATCCTACCGATGTGGCCTTTTGTTTCTTTTGATTTATTGACAAAGAACACACTAAGACACACAAGGCCCAAAGGCCTTTAACACCCACACTTCCCTCTCAAATGAAAGAGAGGGATGTGGGACTTACAAGTGCGCGCACACGGGCAATGCCCACAGATGTGGGAATGGTGGATGATATTGTTCGTAGTAAATTTTATTATTATTAGTTTTTAACTTAATGTGATTTGGATTTAGGGGATATGTAATTTTTTTTATGGGAGCTTATAGGTGTCTAATATCTTTTCTTAGCCAAATCTCTATCTTAGATTTTTTATTCTAGAATTTCATCAAATTTCGGGTTTTTATTTTTTCTTAGAACCTAAATAAGTAGTGACTTCAGATGTCAATTTGCATATTAGGGTTGTCACCATAACTACTTTTGATAGGTATCAAACTTTAATTCTCAAAAGTCTTAGTAGTCGTTTCAGAAGCATCTTTAGTTGATAATTTTTTACCCAAACAAATCTTTTTAACCTCTCTTATACAAGCAAATTTCGAGCGGTCTCTAATGAGGAGACATCTCGAACCTTGTTAAATTACCTCAATTGTTATGTGGAGTTTATTATTTTTTGTGAGTAATTATCCTTCCAATTTGGATAAACTAAGATTGTTAATTACCTCTCTAGATTTGGGAGGAACCTCTAATTAAGAAGAATAATTAGGAGAAGAGGAATTTGACGATAAAAATATATATTCGTATTGAAAGGAGTTGCCCAAACCCCATATAGGCATTATAGGGTACCTCATTGAGGTTTTGTATTAAAGAAAAGAAAAAAAGAGAAGAGGTGGCCATTTGAGGGTTCACCTCGTGTTCTCCATTGTTAAGGATCCTTCTTCTTCAATAGCTTGCTTTGACTTGTGGTTGAGGGGAGAGTTCACTATTTATGGAGAGCTCTCCGTTTAGTTTCTCTTTTTTCTTCTTTTGGGAGTCTCTGTTGGGAGACTCCCCTTTTGTACTTATGAGAGAGTCCATTTGGGTCTCTCTCTTGATTTCCTCTTTTTTGAGAGGTCAAATCGGGGCCAACTCTCCTTAAAGAGGATCATCTGTCCATGGACAGTTGATTCCCTTATTTGAAGAACCTTTGGGAAATAGAGTCTCATTTCAAAGGGCTATACCTGCTTTCTCCTTTTGGTGCCCTAATTTTGCCTAGACCATCTCTTGATATTTTGGTCTAGCGGGTTTTAGTTTGTTCCTCATGGATTGTATCACTTTGAGAATCATACAATGGTCAGGGGAGATAGTCCATTGTCCGTCCATTGTAATCAACAGATATTCTTCATTTAAGCATGCTCCCTTGATGGTGAGAAGTCCTTCTTTAGAGTTTTGGTTTCTTCTTCATACACCAGGTAGCAATTTTTTTTTTGTTTTCCCATATTGAGGGACAAAAACCATGATTTTATATCTTAGGGGGATAATGTTCTTTTTAAAGAACTAGCTGAACCCAAGTTAATTTTCTCAGGCTTCCTATATACCCATGATAGGATCAAGCCAAATGTAGTTTAAGTGGGGCATTTAGATTCGCATTTTAAGAGCGAATAGGTAGTTTCCGTTCATACCTAGGACGATTTTGACTCCGGTCTTCTATCTTGAAGACTTTTGAAGCTTTGATTTGCATTTTGAGAGAGAATAGACAGTTTACGTTCATACCTAGGAGGGTTTTGGCTCCGGTCTTGTATCTTGAAAACTTTTGAAGCTTTGATTCACATTTTGAGAGCGAATGACAGTTTCCGTTCATATCTAGGAGGTTTTTGGCTCCGGTCTTGTATCTTGAAGACTTTTGAAGCTTTGATTCGCATTTTGGGAGCAAATATGTAGTTTCCATTCATACCTAGGAAGGTTTTGACTTCGGTCTTGTATTCGGAGACTTTTGAAGCACGGTGAATAGTTTTAGCTTGTATTTAGGAGCCTGTCAAATCGCTCTAATTTTTGCCTAGACTAACTTTTGGAGTGTTAGTCTAGCGGGTATTTGTTTTGACTCAAATTTTTACCTAAGCCGCCCCTTAGGGTTTTAAATCTAGTGAGTCATTGGCACTCTAATGTTTTGCCTAAAATGCCCCTTAGAGTTTTCAACTTAGCGAGCTTCAATTTCAACTCTAATTTTTGCCTAAGCCGTCATTTTGGATTTTCAACTTAGCGAGTCTTTTTGGGGTGCTCTGATTTTTGCCTAGATCATCTTCTAAAGTTTTGGTCTAGCGAGCTTTTCGATTCTTAGGAGTAATATCGCTTTAGGAATCTTGCATTAGTTGGAGGGATGATTCACTCTCCATCCATTGAAATCAACATGTATGCTCCATTGGAATATACCTTCTCGATGACATAGGGCCCTCCCCACTTTAGTTCGAGCTTTCCCTTGGTTCGACGAGTGACAATGATTGGATTCCTAACCATTAAGATCAAATCTCCTATTTTAAAAGACCTTAGTCTTACTCTTTTATTGAAGGCATTAGTTAGCCTTTGTCGGTACATCTCTAAGCTCTATTGAGTTTGTTCATCAAAAGTTTCGAGCTTTGGAAGACGAACCTTAGTTGAGACTTCATTTGTGATAGACTGATGAATTGCTACATGTAGGGAGGGAATTTGAATTTCCAGGGGAAGAACTGCTTCACCACCGAAGACCAGGGAATACGGCGTGGCCTGTATCGGAGTCCGGTAAGTAGTCCTGTATGCCCAGAGTGCTTCGGGTAGGCATTTGTGCCAATCCTGTTTGCTTTTGTCCATAACTTTCTTGAGGATTTTGCACAAAGTCTTGTTGAAGCCTTCGGCGAGACCATTCGCAACTGCATAGTACCGGGTGGAATGGTTTTCTTTAATGCCAAATTTGACATACAACTTAGGTATCGGGGTGCTTCAAAAAGGTTTCCCATTATCTGTGATGATGCTTTCAGGAATTCCGAACCGGTATATGATATGGGTCTGGGTGAAGTTTTCCACTGAGTGGTGTTTGACCTCTTTGAGAGTGACGACTTCGGCCCATTTTGAGAAGTAGTTTGTTGCAGCTAGGATATATTGATGCCCGATAGATGATAGTGGGGTGAACGGACCTATGACATTCATTCCCTATACCGCGAAAGGCTATGAACATGTTGTCATGTGAAGAGGCTTGAGAGCCCGATGTATAAAGTCAGCGTAAAGCTGACACACTTTGTATTTTCTTGCATAGTTGAGACAATCAGTGATCATCGTAGGGCAGTAGTAGCCCAATCTTTTTAGCTGCATTTGGAGCTTGGACCTAATTTGGTGGGCACCACTGATCCTGGCATGAGTTTCTTCTATAGCCTGATCAATTTTATTTCCTAAGAGGCACCTCATTAAGATACCATCCAGGGACCGTTTGTATAGTGTATCTTCCAACATCACGAACTTTGTGACACGTCGACAGACTTCAGCGTGGATGACATGGTATTCGAGCAATCGACCATGTTGGAGATAATCAATGAAGGTTTGTCGCCAGTCTTCGTCTTTTTCTTTGATTATCACGGAATAAATTGTTTCCATAAAGTTATATCTAGAAGGGGTTTGAGATTTCTTCTTTCCCCTATTGTGATAGTCAACACCCTCTCTGTTGTAGAGTTAAAGATGCTGCAAGACCGGCCAAAGCATCGGCTTGATCGTTGAGTCATCTACGGACATGGAAGAGGCTGCTCCTTGGTATTTGAGCAAATAGCTAGTCCACTCTCTTCTAATAGGGAAGGAGGTTGCCTCTTCACACGACATATTCACCTCAGGCCTATTTGATGATGAGTTCTAAATCCCCATAGATAGTTAGTTTATCTATCGGGACTCAAGAGCCAATTCAAGACCTGCAATCAGGGCCTCGTATTTACCTTCATTGTTTGA
>CM026557.1:25087126-25337690 GCA_015143295.1 Tetracentron sinense | reverse complement strand
ACTTCTGTCCTATTTGTTTGAGGCGCTGACTCCTCAGAATCTTTGAACTGGAGAATTTTCGTCCAGTTTCCTCGTAAGGATTCTCGGGTGTCGCTTCTTGGTCTGACCCTTCTGGTACCCCCTGACATCCGGTCGGGAGCTGATTAAACTTGGCTTGGGCTTTGTCTGGCTCTCGGGACCTAATGCCTTTCGGCTCCTTTTTCTTCTCTTAACCGCTGGACCTGGAAAACTATGCCAACACTCGTGAGACTCGGTCTATCCAAGCGGCTAGAATAGCAGACTGAACTTTGAGAATCCTGTCTGGCTGTAAATTCTGCTCGGTGTATCCAGTTCCTTGGAACACTGGGTCGTATATTCTCCTGAGCTGGGTTAGTCAGTGTCTATCACATTAATGGACCCTCTTTCGTAACCATGATATGAATGCATGGTATCTGATCTCCCCCGGGTTAGGGTAAAGTGCAGAAGGATTAATCCTGTCGTCTCTGGTTGACAAAGCAATTTATTTGAGACAGCCAATCGACCTTTTCGACTTCTGTTCTGGACCTTCCTTTGGCATTGCCGAAAAGATACATCTTCTTTGGACATAGCAGAGGGTAATTCCTGTTTCTGAGTTGCCGAAATTTCCTCATGAGTTTCTTCCTTGCATCTCAAAGCGTAAGTGCTCTGTTAGCACCTTAACGTTAGGGTCATATTGGTGCTGTTGCTCTTCTTATTCGGTGTATTCAGCACGTTGCTCTGCCCCAGAATGGGCTCACATCCCGGGCTGTTCGGCCGCTGATGTTGATGACGGACCGATGCCACATGATGTGAAGTTGAAAGTTAGCCCCCAAAAGCATTTTGACCCAGTCTGTCAACACAGTCTTTATCTGCCTGTTTCTATACCCGAATGTTTCTTGCATTGACAGCTAGACTGTATTGATCACGCTGTTAATGCGCCTTACATCATCATCGGATGATAAATCCGGCTCCGTGAATACCCTTCTTTTGTTGGCTATATAGTACCAACATCTCTTATTCTTAGAAGGAGAAGTGTCCTCAGAGGGCAGAGTGCCTATCCGTGGACCTTCTTTCCTTGAAAGGAATTTCTGTCCATGGACCATGTCCACGGATTGTCTTGGACCTGCACCTGTAAAGGGGGCATATTTCTGTCCCTCGGACTGGCCTGGGCCTTTGCTCTGTGTGGTTCGGTCTTCAGTCCGTGGACAAGGCTTGGGCCTGTCCACGGATAGTCTTGGATTTCTGTCCGTGGATAGTGCTGAAATTCTGTCCGTGGACGGAGCTGACTTTCCGTCCGTGGACGGTTTTAAACTTTTGTTTGAGGGCATTCCTGAGATTCTGTCTGTGGATAGTTGTGGAATTCTGTTCGTGGACAGTTTGGCATTTCTGTCCGTGGACAATCTTGTATTCCTATTCGTGGACGATCTTCTGGTTCCCTCCATGGGATATCTTGGACCTTGGTCCGTGGAGTCTGTTCATGGACGTTTCTTGTTCACGGATAAGTGCCCTAAGGCACCTTCCTCAGCTACTTTGTTATTTTTAAAGTTTTTTGAGGGATTGTTCATTAAGTCCTTGAGGCACTTGGCCTTGTTCTTTCGCCCTGATGAAAATTGGGAAGCATCTCCCCCTCCCGGAAAAATTTTCAAAAAGGGGAGCTCCGTCAGTCAGCTTGGACTGAGGGGGCTTATATCCAACTAGCCCTATGCTCGGCCCCAGCAATTGAGGCCTTTCCACTGTGGACTGTTGGGATTTGGAACGGCTTGTTAGGCCTGGCCCAGTATTTGACATAGGTCTACTTTTTGGACTGACCTGTCGCAGTGTGGTGAAGCCACGCTGTTGTGTGTGTCCTTGGTTGGGTACACCCTTCGTGGTGCATTTTTTTTGGAACGCACTCTGTCCGTGGGGCATCCAGTTGGATGCACTAAATTCGTGGCGCATCCCGGGAGATGTCTCCGCTCCATGGCGCATTCTCTTTGGTGCAGTCTCTCCGTGGGACATCCTGGGGGATGCCCCTTACCCACGGAGCAACCTTGGGAATATTGTTTCTCCGTGATTCATCCTTGGGAATGCACCCTGTCCGTGGTGTATCCTTGGGGACACACCTGCTCCGTGGGGCATCCTTGGGGATGCACCCTGTCCGTGGACTTGACAGGGTTGACTCCTTCATGGAGGGACAGCAAGACCCCCATTGACAGTTCAGCCAGTAGACCGAGGCCTCATGATTGGAGCCGTTGCCACCTCAGCCCAAGTTAGGGGATGAGTCGGTGGGATTGGCATCGGAGGGACATAGACCCTCCTCTTGATGGTGAGCATGTAGACCGGTCGGACATAGACGGTCTCGATTATTCTGCACGAGATGATAGGAAAAGAGCGGAATATCACTCATCTTTTCTTTTTTTTCTTCTTCATTATTTTTGATTCTTCATCAAAGATGAGAGGAGAAGGAGGTCCCACTGGGCGTGCCATTTGATTTGTGAGCGAAAAATTCGCCTTATCAAATTTCCTCCATTGTTGTATGGAGTTTATTGTTTGTTGTGGGGACTATCCTTCCAATTTGAGTAAACTCAGACTGTTAGTTACCTTCCCTTTATTAGGGAAGAACCTCTGATTAAGATGAAGAATTAAAGGAGAACATGATTGAATAAAGTATTTGTATTTATTCAAGGAGGTTGTCTAATTCTCATGTAGGCGTTACAAGTACCTCATTGAGGTCTTTCAAGAAAAGAAAAAGAATGGTGTCCATGTGTGAGGGCTCACCTTGTATTCTCCATATCGTGGAGTCTTCTTCTTCGTTTGCTTGCTTGTTTGAAGGGGAGCAGAGAGTTTTATCTTCTTCTGGGTATTTCCCGTATTCCTTCGTGTATATTCCTTGTGTGTTTCTTGTGAAAAACACCTTTTATATGTTTGAGAGAGAGTCCTTTTTGGGACTCCGTCTTTGACTTCCTTATTTTAGAAAAGTCAAAAGGGGCTTTCCTCTTCGAGAATGCTAGCTTACGGCTCTCCCTTATCTGGGAGAGTCCTCAAGGTCAAGAGAATCCTCTTCTTTTGAGGACTCTTATACCAGGTTTCCTCTTTTTTTTGGGGAATCCTAGTACTTTTCGAAAAGGAGGATGTTAATCTCATCCTTTCCTAGGATAAAGGACATAGTCCTAATCCTAATATAATCATGGGGTGTCATATGGCATCCCACGAGATTTTAAAAGAGGGGATCCTTATCTTGGGATTCCCTACAGCCTGACGGAGAATCCTTTTTATTAAGAATTCTCTGGCCCTCGTGGCAGTCAAATACTGACTGTTAGCTGGCACAGACTGACCTAGGCCAGCCCACGGACCAGGATGAGACCATAAGTCTCAACCACGAATCAAAGGGTGAGACCATTGATCTCAACCACGGATCACAAGGTGAGACCATTGGTCTCAACCACGGATCACAAGGCGAGACCATAGGTCTCAACCACAGATCAAAAGGTGAGACCACAGGTCTAAACCACGGACCACAGTCTTGCCCGTGGTCTGGATTAGGTCCAGGACATGATATTTGATCCATGAGGGTTTATCTTTATGGATTTAACACGTGTCGGCATTTTGGAGGCTAACACTAAATATGGATCCGTGAGAGTTTTATCATCACGGATGAACACGTGTCAGCCTCATGAAGGCTGACACTAAATATGGATCCGTGAGATTTTGGACCTCACGGATGAACACGTGTCAGCCTCATGAAGGCTAATAGTAAATATGATCCGTGGGATGTTTTATCCTCACGTTTGGACACGTGTCAAACTTTCAGAGGCTAATACCAAAGTTGGATCCGTGAGGTTTTGGTCCTCACGGTTGGACACATGTCAGTGTCTTGAAAATTGACATTAAATATGATCCATGTTGGATCCGTGAGGTTTTGTCCTCACGAATATGACACGTGTCAACCTAATGAAGGCCAACACTAAAGGTTGGATCCGTGAGGTATTGATCCTCACGGATAAACACGTGTCAGCCTCATGAAGGTTGGCACCAAATATTGGATCCGTGAGGTTTTGTCCTCGCAGATTAATATGTATCAGCCACTCGGAGGTCAACACCAAAGTTGGATCCGTGGGGTTCTGTCCTCATGGATGAATATGTGTCAGCCTCTTGGAGGCCAACACTTAATATTGGATCCGTGAGGTTTATCCTCATGGATCAACTCTGCTATTGCTTAGCTGAGCAGCATGGTGCCAGCCATCAACATTTAATGCTGACAGCTAAAGGTGCTACGCATGTCGTAGGCACGCGTGAACCCAAACCGTCTCTCCGAGAGGTTGAGATCAGGTGTGTGCCGTTGTACACACACCTGGGTGATGGACGGTGAAAATTTCACTGTCCTAGAGCGACCCGTAGGGTTTGTGCATCTAGAGCGACCCATAGGGTTTATGTTCTTGGAGTGACCCATGAGGTCAATTGCATTTAGAGCGACCCATAGGGTCGGTTGAATTTGGTGTGACCCATAGTGTCGGTTACATTTGGTGCGACCCATGGATTTGTTGCTTCTAGAGCGACCCATAGGGTTAGTTGCATTTGGGTTGACCCATAGGGTCGATTAAATTTGGAGCAACCCATAGGGTCAGTTGAATTTAGGGTGACCCATAGGGTTAATTGCTTCTGGAGCGACCCATGGGTTTGTTACTTATGGTGCGACCCGTAAGGTTTATGCATTTGGAGCGACCCATTGGATCATTTAATTTGGATATATCCTACAGAAAATTGGACAGCACCTCCCCTCTTTGATGGATTAAAATGGGAGAGTTCACATAGCCAACTTGGACTATGGGGCTCATAGCCAACAAGTCCTATGGTCAGCCATAGCAATTGCGGCGTTTCCATTACGGACTGTTGGGGTTTGGGACGGCTTGTTAGGCCTGGCCCAGAGTTTGACAATGGTCTGCCTTTTGGGCTGACCTGTCGTTGAGTGGTGGAACCACCCTACTTGGTGTGCACCCGGTTGGGTGCACTCTCCATTTCTTTGGGCCCCTTAGTTGATGGGGCGATGATGATGCCTGAGTATTTTGATCAAGGCATGCCCATATCAAAGCCCGGCCCGAAGGCTAGGCCCATGTAAAGTCCATTCCGGAGGATAATACCACTAGGTCAGACCCGAAGTTCTGGGCCATTACATTGGTCCCTCATAAAGGGTCCAAATATGTGTGGTCTAGCCCGAAGGCTGGTCCATTTACATGGTCTAGCCCGAAGGCCAGTCCCGATTTTTGCCATGAGATCCGAGGAACCCATTGGAAGGCAATGAGAGAGAACCTGTGAGGGGTTCCCTCTTGCTGATGAAGTGAAACATGTCCCTATTGTGGGCTGCAACACGCTTTATGAAAATCTGCCCAGTCGACTCCTGCCATCTGTATCGGGGGAAGAAGACTCACTGTGACAGTTCCATCTGACTTAGAGAGAAAGAAATTGTGACGGTTGAGGGAGAACCATTTCTTTCTCTCATTTCTCATCTTCATTTGCCCGATTACACCACACACCAAAGGGAGGGAGCTACTGGTTCTCTGTATTAGAAAACTAAGAGAAGTTGGAGAGAGGGATTTATTTATTCCTCCTGTTGTCTATCTCCTTTCCATAGCCCCTCAATGCATGCACATGACACTTAGATGTGCTGTTATTGCTGGCTTTGGAGGAATAAAAGCTGAGTTGTTTGTGTTAAGGCCCTTCTCTGTCATGATCTTAGCAAACAATTTCTTCTGCTATAATCTGCCGCCTTCCCCTCCTTTGTTAAGGGTGACGATCTGCCCCCCTTGGACAATATTGAGAGAGAGATAAGAGAGAATAGAGCAGAGATGTTGGAGTTCTCTCTATCATCTCCTGTTATGGGAAAGCCGAGAGGGTCTTCCCTTCTTTCTTTTCCGGTCCCCCCTTGTTTATGTGCAACCCCTGTTTGGTATGGATCCACCGAGAGAGAGAGAGAGCCCGAGACCTCCATTAGAGGTCTCGGTTCCTTGTGAGCTTCTTTCCCAATCCGTGAGACCTCTCCTCTCTTCCTTAAGCGTAGCCACACAAAACCGTGAAAGTTAGAGATAGAGATCCCTCTTTGCACAGCCCACAAACCGAGAGAGAGAGAGAGAGAGAGAGCCCGAGACCTCCATTAGAGGTCTCGGTTCCTTGTGAGCTTCCTCCCAAAACCGTGAGAGATTGAGAGACATCTCTCTTCTTTTGGCCTCTACCTTGCTTTAGGTATGCCGCCACACCCCCAAACCATGAGAGATCTCCATGAGATCTTGAGGTGGTAGGTTGATGAGTGGAAGGGATAAGGATCATGGATGAAACAATCGGTGGTTTGTTGAGATTGGAGAGATTGTGACTTGTGAAGTGATGTGGTGTGGGTAAGGTGTATCATAAATGATACACCCCCCTCTAAATAGTACGTATAGGATATGAGAGGTGAAAGGATAAGGTAGAAAGTTAGGAGAGAGAATGAGTGGTGGATAATGATAAGCCTTAGGGAAGTGTTAGCATCACTTTCTTTCAACTCACTTTCTTTAAAGAAAAAGTTAGTAAGTTTTTAAATGAGAGTGACATTAGCATTATTCTAAGCTTTATCCTCATAAAGCTCAAAACTCAAACCGTGTAGAGATAATGGGTGTGATCCGCTACACACTCATCTCAAGGGTTTTGTACAATGTTGTGTACTAAGCGATAGGTACACCCATTCCATTGGCTTAGGTATAAAACGTGCACACTGTACACCGTAATGAAAACATTCCATCATATAATTTGAGTATGATGAAAGTATCAATACATCTCATTTGATAGGGTGTGGCACTGGAGCACTGAAGTTGATGCAACCCAAATCTAACCGAGCGTAGCAATTTCGCTGCCTACTAATGCCCCTTCGAGATTCTGTGCAACGAGATTTCTTTGAGTCGTACGAAACTCGAACCTGGCAGCATTGGAGCAACTGTTTCACTTTGGCTTCATCTTGATCTTCCCTTTGGGTTTGCAATCAATCGAGCACTTTTCTGCTTTCCCTCTTTGTCAGATGCAATTGAAGGAGGTGTGGATAGTTTCCGTTCATATCCAGGAAGGTTCATTTCAGTTAACTGCTAAGACTTATGTCGAGGAGCCCTCGGGGGCATGGTAAACATTTTTAGCTCGTGTTTAGGAGCCTGTCAATTTTGCTCTAACTTTTGCTTGGACCTTGATCCAGCGAGTGTTCTTTTTTTGTTCAAGTCACTTAATATTGGAAGTGACAATTACTTTTTTTACATCCCAGGGGGATGTTGTTCCTTTGGAGGAATTAGCCGAACCCAAGATGATTTTCTCAAGTTGCCTACGTACCCATATGATAGGATCAGGCCAAACGTAGTTCAAATGGGGGATTCACATTTCTATAGCGAATAAGTAGTTTTCGTTCATACCTAGGAAGGTTTTGACTTCGGTCTTGTATTTGGGGGGCTTTTGAAGCTTCAATTCGCAGTTTGGTAGCGAATAAGCAGTTTTCATTCGTGCTTAGGAGAGTTTGACTTTGGCCTTGTATTTGGGGGGCTTTTGCAGCTTGAATTCGTAGTTTAGTAGCGAATAGGCAGTTTCCGTTCATGCCTGGGAGGATTCGGACTTCGGTCTGGTATTTTGGAGACTTTTGAAGTGTCGTGAACCTTTTTAGCTCGTATTCAGGAGCTTGTCAAAAATCACTCTAATTTTTTGCCTAGACTGACTCTTAGAGTGTTAGTCTAGTGAGCTATTTGTTGCCCTAATTTTTGCCTAGATTGTCTCTTGGAGTTTTGGTCTAGCGGGCATTTTATTTTGACTCAAACTTTGTCCAAGCCGTCCTTTCGGACTTTCAACTTAGTGAGTCATTGTTGCTCAAAATTTTGCCTAAGCCGCCCTTTAGGGTTTTTAATTTAGCGAGTCGTTTTGTGCTCTAAATTTTGCCTAGATCGTCTCTTAAAGTTTTGGTCTAGCAAGCATTTCAATTCGTAGGAGTAATATCGCTTGAGGAATCTTGTATTGGTCGGAGGGATAATTCGCTCTCCATCTATTGAAGTCAACAGGTATGATCCGTTAGAATATACCCTCTCGACGACATATGGCCCTTCCTATTTTGGTTCGAGCTTCCTCTTGGTTCGATGAGTGACGATGATCTGAGTTCTGATTATCAAGACCAAATCTCCCTTTTTGAAAGACCTTAGTCTTACCCTTTTATTGAAGGTGCTAGTTAGCCTTTGCTAGTACATCTCTAAACTCTGTTGGGCTTGGAGACGACGTTCATCAAGAGTTTCAAGCTCTGCAAGATGAACTTTAGCTGAATCTTCTTTTGTAAGAGACTGCTGAATTGCCACCCGTAGGGAGGGAATTTGAATTTCAAGGGGGAGAACTGCTTCACCGCCGAAGACCAGGGAATAAGGCGTGGCCTGTGTCGGAGTCCGATTAGTAGTCCTGTATGCCCAGAGGGCTTCGGGTAGGCGTTCATGCCAGTCCCATTTGCTTTTATTTTCTTGAGGATTTTGCACAAAGTCTTGTTGAAGGCTTCGGCGAGACCATTCGCGGCTGCATAGTACCGGGTAGAATAGTCCTCTCGGATGCCAAATTTGGCATACAACTTGTGTATAGGGGCGCTTCGGAAAGGTTGCCCATTATCTGAGATGATGCTTTCTGGAATTCCGAATCGATATATGATGTTAGTTCGGATGAAGTCTACCACTGAGTGGTGTTTAATTTTTTTAAGAGCGACAACTTCGGCCCATTTTTAGAAGTAGTCTGTCGCAGGCAGGATGTATTGATGCCCAACAGATGAAGGTGGGGTGAATGATCCTATGATGTCCATCCCCCATACCGCAAAGGGCCATGAACACATTGTCATGTGGAGAGGTTCGAGAGCCTGATGTATAAAATCAACATGGAGCTTACAAACTTTGCATTTTCTTGCATAGTTGAGACAATCAGTGATCATGGTAGGCTAGTAGTAGCCTAATCTTTTCAGCTGCATTTGTAGCTTAGGCCCAGTTTGGTGAGCACCGCAGATCCCAACATGAGTTTCTTCTATGGCTCGATCTATTTCACTTCCAGATATACATCTTATTAAGATACCATCTAGGGACCTTTTATATAAGGTTTCTTCCAACATCACAAATTTTGTGACCCGTCGGCAGACTTCAGCGCGCTTAGCACGATATCCGGGCAATCGATCATGTTGAAGATAATCAATGAAGGGCTGTCGCCAATCCTCATCTGTTTCTTTAATTGTCACAGAACAAGTTATCTCCGGGAAGTCTATCTCTAGAAGGGGTTTGAGAATTCTTCTTTCCCCTACTGTGACAGTCAACATCCTGTCTACTGGCAGGGTTAGAGATGCTGCAAGGCTAGCCAAAGCATTGGCTTGATTGTTGAATCCTCTATGGACATGGAAGAGGCTGCTTCTTGGAATTTGAGCAAGTAGCTGATCCACTCTCTTCTGATAGAGAAGGAGACTAACCCTTCGCACTGTATATTCACCTCGTACCTGTTTGATGACGAGTTTTGAATTCCCATAAATAGTTAGTTCATCCACCGGGATCTCAAGAGCCAATTCAAGACCTGCTATCAGGGCTTCATACTTAGCTTCATTGTTTGAACATCCTTCTGTTAGGGCGAAGGAATATGGCAGTATTGCATTGTTTGGTGTGACAAAAACAATACCGATTCCTAATTTGTTTTCCTTTGGGTCGATGCGTTTAACTCCATCAGGGCTTCTTGAAGCTCCATCAAAATATATCTTCCAACCCGGTTTGATTTGAACTTGCATGACTTCTTCGTCCGAGAGATTAGTGACCAGTGGCGAGTCTACAGGAATTGGATATGCTGCAAGGAAGTCTGCAAGGACTTGTCCTTTTACTGCCTTAAGGGGTACGAATTCGATTTCGAATTTAGACATGAGCACCGCCCACTTCGCCATTCTACCAGAGAGAGTAGGGCGGGACATTATGTATTTAAGAGGATCTGCTTTGGATATCAGTTTCACCGAATGCTCTAACATATAATGCCTTAGTTTCTTCAAGGCAAAGATGAGGGCCAGACATACTTTTTCTATTGGGCTGTATCTGCATTCTGCTCCAACTAGAGTCCTGCTTAGGTAGTACAGGGCATATTTCTTTCCTTGATCATTATGCTGAGCAAGGAGAGCTCCGAGAGATCCCTCGAGCGATGTGATATAGAGGATAAGTGGCTTTCCTCTGATGGGGCCCATAAGGACCGGTGGGTTTGTGAGATAAGTCTTGATGCTATCCAAAGCATTTTGGCAAGCTTCATCCCATTGAAACGGTATCCCCTTCTTCATTAACTGGGAAAACGGTTGGCATCTTCCAGCCAAATTGGAGATAAATCTCCGGATATAAGCGAGTCGACCCTGAAGTCCTTTCAACTCGCGCAGATTTCTTGGAGGAGGCATCTCGCGAATGACCCTTATTTTGGTAGGGTCTATATCAATTCCTCTATGACGTACCACAAAGCCCAAAAATTTACCAGATGCAACTCCGAACGCGCATTTGAGCGGGTTCATCTTGAGCTGATGCTGTCGTAGTCTGTCGAAGATTTCCCGAAGATCATCGAGATGATTCCTTCGCTGCCTTGTTTTGACAACCAGGTCGTCGACATAATATTCGATCTTGTCATGGAGAATATCTCTAAATATGACAGTCATAGCCCTTTGATAAGTTGCTCCGGCATTTTTGAGGCCGAATGACATAACTTTAAAGCAGAACACTCCCTTAGGGGTGTGAATGGCTGTAAACTCTTCATCTTCTGGGGCCATCTTGATTTGATTGTAGTCGGAATACCCATCCATAAAGGATAAAGCTTCGAAACCTGTTGTGATTCAACCATCATTTCGGTGATGGGCAAAGGGAATTTATCTTTAGGGCAAGCTTCATTCAAATCCCAGAAATCTATACAAACCCAGATTTGTCTGTTTTTCTTTTTCACAGGAACCACGTTGGTAAACCAAATAGGATATTGAAGCTCTCTTATAAACCCGGCTTTGAGGAGTTTATCTACCTCAACATTGATTTGGGCGACCAACATTGGGCTAATTCTCCTTTGTGCCTGCTTGATTGGCCTGACATCTTCTTGAATTGTGAGATGAATTGTAATTTTTGGATCCAAGCCAGGCATTTCTATGTAGTTCCAAGCGAAGACATCCTTGTACTCTTTTAGGAGACAAAGATATTCCTTTTTTTTTTTATTTAAGAGAGATAGGCACTGATGAAGGTTGGCCTCAGATCTTGTTCTGAGCCGAGGTTAACTTCAAGAAGGTCATCAACAGTCGCTTGACCTCCTGCTTCAAATTCTGGAGGAGTCGGACGGACTTCTGTTTCTTCTGGTGGTTCTTCCATGATTATTTTGTCTCCTGAGGAGGAGTCTTCATCTTCTGTAATAGTATTTACAGTCCAGACCAAATCTTCACTTGATGAAGGATCAGAATTTTCTGCTTCAGGCTTCTCCAAATTAAAACCGTCTCGCTTATAGGTAGCTAGAGTCTTAGGTGTTAACATAATTCTATGCTCAATCTGCTCTTCTGCTTCAGTGTTATATCCCTGCTTCTCAAGAATTTCTTGATTGCCGGACTAAACCCAGGCTTCCGTTAATAAGCATTCATCATTCTATCCTTTTTGTTGCTTTGGGGAGTGGCTTTACCTACTCGTCCTGCAGAGTAAAAAACGATGGGCTTTTCTCCTGTTTTTCTGGACGGGATGATGACATCAGGAATGATTTCCGTTGTTGGCCATTTTGGCTATGCACTGAGACTGACTTTAGCCAGGCCATCAATCATATCTTGATGTGCTGCCTCAACCCACAGGGATGCCTATAGGAACTCCGTTTCTTCTGGAAGCCATTCCTTGGAGATTTCCTCTTATGTGGACTCCTCTCAGACTGTGACCATATTCGCAGTCTGGTCGTGACTTTTCCCAAATAGGAAAACTGGGGGATTGTACCCAATTCCTGACGTATCCATATCTACGTAGTCACCAGTATCTAGGGCCTTATGTTGCTCTTTTCTGAGCATGTCTTCATAAACCGGAAGGATAGTTCCTTCGACTTGCTCTTCTTTTTCAGGATCAAACCCTTGTTTCTTGAGGAACCCGATGATTTTTTTACCAAAGCTTATCTTTTTCTTGTAAGGATTAAGGGTCTTGTTCTTTCCATTGGCCCATGAGGAGTTCATCCTGTCATATGTGCCTAGAGAGCATCGATTTCTGTCCTCTTTTCCTGACCAGGACAGTGAAACTAGAGGTAGTCTCAATCATTGTACAGTCCATTCTCCTCAAAGGGACTATATGATTCCCTTTTAGAGCTTCAAGATGGTCGATTTCTTTAACCTCACAAGTCTGAGAGAGGTCGACTGATTTACCCTTCTCCAGATTCCGAGAAGATTCGACCAAAGATAAGGTCGGTTCTCCTTCTTTTCTTTGAGATTATGGGGTGTATTTGAACACCCTTTTCGGAGCTTCTGTTTGAACAGGTCCGTGATTGCTTTTCGGGCCTCTCTCAACCATTTCTCCTTTGGGTTTCTGCTGAAGGTTTCTTTGGACACTTTTGATATAGAAACACGCATCTGCGTAATATGCCTCTGCATCGTTGAATGAATTATCATTAGCATCGATCCTTGCTTGCCTGTTCCCTTGAGGGTATTTAAGGTACTGATGATAAGTAGATGACACAACTAGATGGTTGTGCATCCATTTCCATCCCAATAGGGCGTAATATGATGTATTAACGTCGATTACCAGAAACGTTGAAGTTTCAGCAATATCACCCAATCTGGTTTTGAGCTTGACCATGCCCATGGGCTTCTGCTCATTTTGAATAAAGCCTTGGATGATCAGACTGCTTTCATGAAGCCGGCCAATTTGTACACCAAGCTTGGACAGCATTCTTCTTGGAAGGATATTGACAGTTGAACCCTCATCTATCATCACTCTGGAGATATCAGTTTCATTATCCAGGCTTGAGATGAACAGTGGTCGATTATGCTGGAGAGTCTCAGCTCACATGTCTTCATCATCAAAAGTGATCGTAAAGAGGCATGAAGCTCCTGTTTAAGGAGGCGGTGACGGCTGATTCGTGACCTCTTAAAAAAAGTCCTCTGGATTGGAGAGAGCATATATAAGAGACTTTCTCAATTCTGGAGACATCTTGAGAGCATTATAGACGCTCAGCAAGGAAGAAATTTTCTTCAGATGGGCCAGGATATCGTACTTGACCCTTTCATTGCCGGTAGTTGTTTGGACTTTGGCTGGTTGTGCTCTAGTCTGATTCTCATGCTGAACTGGCACAAACCTTGGTGGTAATTTCCTTCCCGACCAGAGGTTGAGTTGATAAACTTTGGCAATTGTCTGGTCTATTGGTTTAGACGACTCTCCTTCCAAGAGTTGAACCATGTTCGCAGAACTGAAGTCCAACTTTCTTTTCTTGCTTCAGAAAGACGACTGAGTTTTTTCTCAGATTGCTTTGTTGGACTCTCAGATCGAGCTAAGATTTGTTCAAACGCCTGTGACCTATCAGTTGACCTTGAGTCTAGGACTGCTTCTTCTGTTGAAGGGTCACTGTCCAGACTGACTGCAGCAGATGGATCTTAAATCTCAAGCTGAGTTGAGATCTGCACCGGTCGTCGCATCTGACGATGGTTTGAGTTTTGAATTTTCGGTGGACCTAGCCTTTCTTGAGGAGAATCAGACTGTATTTGTTCATCTTTTGCCTTTCGCTCTCCTCCAGATGAAAATCCTTCAGAAAGATCGGAAAGCCCTATAGGGGCCCGTCCTGGTGTGGCAGATCTCCTTTCTGGGAGTTTAATATCTTTAACTTGGTCTAGCCAATTCTGAAATACTCGGTGTCTTTCTGGACTGCAGGCTACCATTTGTCTTGATTCATTTAACCATGACTGGTCTTCATTTGAGACTGCATTGATAACATAGCAGGAGAAGATATTCGACTCGTCTCCTGAATCCGTTGACTGAAAGCTATCACAATCGCAGTCGGAGTAGAAGCCTGGCGGGATAAAATCCATCAAGGTAATTGCCGTCAACGGCTTTTGTTCTACAAGAGCGTCTTGGGCAGGGCCGTTTTTCTTTCCTTACTCTTTCTTTCTTTTTCTTCTTTTCAGCCTTAGCTATGCGCTTCCCTTCTTTTCTTAGGGCTCGAGCTTGTTTTGTAACCTGGGCTTGTTTTTTGGCATCGGCATTTTGAGCTAATTGCTTTTCCTTCTTGGTTCATTTACTTTCAAAGAGGATCCAGTCTTCTCCGTCTGACGATTTATCGTCAGAAAGTTTGCCACTTGAAGATGCTTTATTTTCATCAACTGGCTCCGATGCCACCACCGTATTAGACTTGGCTGCCTGCTGGAGATCATCAATGACAATCTCTTTATTGTCCAAAAGCCGTTGAATAATGTCCTTGAGTACAAAGCAGTCACCTATCTTGTGACTGATCATACGATGATAAAGATAGTATTTGGGATCATTTTTCATCCCAATCTCTTAAGGTCTCCAGCTTTCTGGGAGAGTGATGAGTTCATTGGAAATGAGATCTTCGACAATGTCTTTAGAGAATGAATATGTTTTATTCATTCTTTCTTCCATAGTGATCTTCTTTGGTGGTTCCTTTTTACCTTGCCATTGTGGCTTCCTAGATCCACCTTGAACTTGTTTGGTACCAACCTTAATTGGTCCTTTGCCGTTGTTTGCTCGGCCATTTGATCTACTAGCATTTAATGCTGGTGACGCAGTCTTTTTGGCTTCAACTACTGCAGCTATTGAGGATTCAAGACAATCAGTGCCCCTACCTCGCCTTCTCTTTCCTATATGGATTTTCATATCATGTGCTTTTGTGCACAAATCTTCGAACCCGTAAAGGTTTGAGCCATTAGGGCAGTTTAAAGGTCATGCTTGAAGTTGTTGAAACACATCTGAATGAGTTCCAACTGCGTGAACTTCTGAGGGCAGGAGAAGGTCACAGCTCTCCACCGGGTAATGAACTCTGTTACTGTTTCATTGTCCCTCTATCGGGTTTCAATCAATTTTGGAACACCTACTCTTCTTTGGGTGTTGTAGAATTGTTTGCTGAATTTGGTCACCATTGTATTTCAATCAGGGATCGAAGTCTCAGGGTGGTTGGCATACCATGTGAAAACGGCACCATCTAAGGATTGTACGAAGAGCTGGAGGCTAAGAGCCCCATTCTTGGATGCCAATCCACATCTCGAGAGGAAATGAGACAAATGTTGCCTCAGATCTCTAGTGTCGTCGAACATTTTGAATGTCGGTTGGACAAAGCCTGGTGGGAACAGAACCGCATCCATGATAGCCGGATAAGGCTTCACGATCATCCGTACATCCTCTTCTTTTTCTTTGGTCTGCCGCATTTGATTGCGAACAGTCTCTTCAATTGCAGCCAAAAGAGACGGTGAGACCTCTCCTATGAGAGCGGTCTGATTCGAGACGGGACCTGTTTCGGGCACCCTTGGATGACTTGGAGGTATAGGGGCTGTGCCTTGATTGCTGCTACCTCCTTGGTATGGGAAGTGAGGCCTAAGTGCCGATGCAGATTTGAGAGCTGACAATTGAGTAGCCAACTCTTGCATTTGAGACATCATGGCTGTGATCTGATTATCCTTATATTGGAGTTGAGCCTGTACGACTGCTGTTTGATCATTTGATGGCGGAGGTGCCGAAGTCGAAGGGTTATTCCCCTGACTAGTATTCCCTTCTAGGTTCGTCATCATGACCGCCACTAGTCGTTCTGAAGCTGGTTCCTGCAACCGAAAAAGGTTTGGGAACTCTTCCTCTGTGAAATAGGCATTAGGCATCCCATATAAAGGGTTTGGTGCACTGAAAACTTGTCGAGATATTTCCTGCACTACTTCTGGCCTAATTGTTTGAGGAGCTGGCTCGACAGAATCTTTGACTGGAGAAGTTTCTTCCAGTTCCCTTAGAGAGGATATCGAGGTCGCTTCTTGTTTTGATCCTTCTTGGTATCCACTGACATCTGGTTCTGGAGCTGATTGAACTTGGTCTTGGGCTTTGTCATTGCCTCTGACCTGATTCTTATGACTCATTTTTCTTTTCGGGACCGCTGGACCCGGAGTAACTATTTCAACAGCTCATGAGGACTTTGTCTCATCCAAAGCGGCTAGAATAGTAGCAGCTGAACTTTGAGAATCCTGCATGGCTGATAAATTCTGCTTGGGTGTTGTCCCACTTCCTTAGATCACATTCACGGACACTCTTTTGTAACCATGATATGATGCCATGGTATCTGATCTCCCCCGGGTGAGGTGAACATATGCAGAACGATCAATCCTTCGTCTCTGGTGGACAAAGCGGATTTTATTTGAGGCATCCGTCGACCTTTTTGACTTCTGGTTCCTAGACCTTCTTGGCCTTGACCGATAATTATACTTCTTCTTTGGCAGAGCCGAATCGTACTTCCTATTTCTGAGTAACAGAATTTCTTCAGGAGTTTTCTTCCTGGGCATCTCAAAAGTGGAAGTGCTTCTGTTTAGCACATTAACCCTAGGGTCATATGGTACTGTTGCTCTTCTTTTTGGTTCAGTACTTGTTCTGCCCCAGAATGGGCTCACATCCCTGGATGGAGGTCGCTGATGTTGATAACGGACCGATGCCATCATTGATGTGAAGGTTGCAAGGCTAGCCCCCCGAAAGGTGTTCGGACCCAGTCTGTACAACAAGTCTTTATCTGCCTGTTCTGGACTCGAAATGTTTCTTCCATTGACAGCTGGACAGTATTGATCACGACTGTTAATGCTCCTTGCATCATCATCGGATGATGAATCCGGCTCCGCGAATACCCTTCTTTTATTGGTTGTATAGTACCAACTTCTCTCCTTCTTAGAAGGAGAAGTGTCCTCAGATGGCAGAGTGCCTATCCGTGAACCTTCCTTCCTTGTAAGGAATTTCTGTCTGTGGACCATGTCCACGGATTGTCTTGGACCTGCACCTGTAAAGGGGGCATATTTCTATCCCTCGGACTGGCTTGGGCCTTTGCTCCATGTGGTTGGGTCTTCAGTCCGTGGACCAGGCTTGGGCCCGTCCACGGATAGTCTTGGATTTTTGTCCGTGGACAGTGCTGAAATTCTATCCGTGGACAGAGCTGCTCTTCTGTCCGTGGACGGAGTTGGCTTTCTGTCCGAGGACGGTTTTGAACTTCTGTCCGTGGGCATTTCTAAGATTCTGTCCGTGGACAGTTGTGGAATTCTGTTCGTGGACAGTTTGGCATTTCTGTCCGTTGACAATCTTGTATTCCTATCCATGGACGATCTTCTGCTTCCCTCCGTGGGATATCCTAGACCTTGGTCCGTGGAGTCTATTCGTGGACATTTCTTGTTCACGGATAAGTGCCCTAAGGCACCTTCCTCAGCTACTTTGTTATTTTTAAAGTTTTTTTAGGGATTGTTCATTAAGTCCTTGAGGCACTTGGCCTTGTTCTTTCGCCCCGATGAAAATTGGGAAGCATCTCCCCCTCCCAGAAAACTTTTCAAAATGGGGAGCTCCGTCAGTCAGCTTGGACTGAGGGGGCTTATATCCAACTAGCCCTATGGTCGGCCCCAGCACTTGAGGCCTTTCCATTGTGGACTGTTGGGATTTGGGACGGCTTGTTAGCCCTGGCCCAGTATTTGACATAGGTCTCTCTTTTGGGCTGACCTGTCACAGTGTGGTGAAGCCACGCTGCAGTGTGTGTACCCGGTTGGGTACACCCTCTGTAGTGCATTCTGTTTGGAATGCACTCTATTCGTGGGGCATCCAGTTGGATGCACTAAATTCGTGGCGCATCCCGAGGGAAGTCTCCGCTCTGTAGCGCATTCTCTTGGGTGCAGTCTCTCCGTGGGACATCCTGGGGGATGCCCCTTACCCACGGAGCATCCTCGGGGATATTGTTTCTCCATGATACATCCTTGGGGATGCACCCAGTCCGTGGTGTATCCTTGGGGACACACCTGCTCCGTGGGGCATCCTTGGGGATGCACCCTGTTCGTAGACTTGGCAGGGTTGACTCCTTCGTGGAGGGACAGCAAGACCCTCATTGAGGGTTGAGCCAGTAGACCGACGCCTCATGATTGGGGCCGCTGCCACCTCAGCCCAAGTTAGGGGATGAGTCGCTGGGATTGGCATCGGAGGGACATAGACTCTCCTCTTGATGGTGAGCATGTAGGCCGGTCGACGTAGACGGTCTCGATTATCCTGCGCGAGATGATAGGAAAAGAGAGGAATATCACTCATCTTTTCTTTTTTTTGTTCTTTATTATTTTTGGTTCTTCATCAAAGATGAGAGGAGAAGGAGGTCCCACCGGGCGTGCCATTTGATTTGTGAGCGGAAACTTCGTCTTATAAAATTTTCTCAATTGTTGTATGGAATTTATTGTTTGTTGTGGGGACTATCCTTCCAATCTGAGTAAACACAGACTGTTAATTACCTTCCCTTTATTGGGGAAGAACCTCTAATTAAGATGAAGAATTAAAGAAGAACATGATTGAATAAAGTATTTATATTTATTCAATGGGGTTGCCTAATTCCCATGTAGGCGTTACAAGTGCCTCGTTGAGGTCTTTTCAAGAAAAGAAAAAGAATAGTGGCCATGTGTGAGGGCTCACCTTGTATTCTCTATATTGTGGAGTCTTCTTCTTCGTTTGTTTGCTTGTTTGAAGGGGAGCAGAGAGTTTTCTCTTCTTTTGGGTATTTCCCGTATTCCTTCGTGTATATTCCTTGTGTGTTTCTTGTGAAAAACACCTTTTATATGTTTGAGAGTGAGTCCTTTTTGGGACTCCCTCTTTGGCTCCCTTATTTTAGGAAAGTCAAAAGGGGCTTTCCTCTTAGAGGATGCCAGCTTACGGCTCTCCCTTATCTAGAAGAGTCCTCAAGGTCAAGAGAATCCTCTTCTTTTGAGGACTCTTGTACCACGTTTCCTCTTTTTTTTGGATGAATCGTATTACTTTTCGAACAGGAGAATGTTAATCTCATCATTTCCTAGGATAAAGGATATAGTCCTAATCCTAAAATAATCATGAGGTGCCATGTGGCATCCTATGAGATTTTAAAAGAGGGGATCCTTATCATGGGATTCCCTACAGCCTGACAGAGAATCCTTTTTATTAAGGATTCTCTGGCCCCCATGACAGTCAAATACTGACTGTTAGCTGAGACAGACTGACCTAGGCCAGTCCACGGACCAGGATGAGACCATAAGTCTCAACCACGAATCAAAGGATGAGACCATTGATCTCAACCACGGATCACAAGGCGAGACCATAGGTCTCAACCACGGATCAAAAGGCGAGACCACAGCTCTCAACCACGGACCGCAGTCTCGCCCGTGGTCTGGATTAGGTCCAGGACATGATATTTGATCCGTGAAGGTTTTATCTTCATGGATTTAACACGTGTCAGCGTTTTGGAGGCTAACACTAATTATGGATCCGTGAGAGTTTTATCATCACGGATGAACACGTGTCAGCCTCATGAAGGCTAACACTAAATATGGATCCGTGAGATTTTGATCCTCACGGATGAACACGTGTCAGCCTTATGAAGGCTAATAGTAAATATTATCCGTGGGGTGTTTTATCCTCACGTTTGGACACGTGTCAAACTTTTAGAGGCTAATACCAAAGTTGGATCCGTGAGGTTTTGGTCCTCACGGTGGACACATGTCAGTGTCTTGAAAACTGACATTAAATATGATCCATGTTGGATCTGTGAGGTTTTGTCCTCACGAATATGACACTTGTCAACCTAATGAAGGCCAACATTGAAAGTTGGATCCATGAGGTATTGGTCCCACGGATAAACACGTGTCAGCCTCATGAAGGCTGGCACCAAATATTGGATCCGTGAGGTTTTGTCCTCACAGATTAATATGTATCAGCCTCTCGGAGGTCAACACCAAAGTTAGATCTGTAGGGTTCTGTCCTCACGGATGAATATGTGTCGGCCACTCGAAGGCCAACACTTAATATTGGATCTGTGAGGTTTTGTCCTCACGGATGGGGTATGTATCAATCCATTTGGGCGCTATTAGTTAGGGTGGATCCATGAGGTTTATCCTCACAGATCAACTCTACTGTTGCTTAGCTGAGCAGCATGGTGCCAGCCATCAGCATTTAATGCTGACAGCTAAAGGTACTGCGCGTGCCATAGGCACGCGTGAACCCATACCGTCTCTCCGAGAGGTTGAGATCAAGTGTGTGCCATTGTACACACACCTGGGTGATGGACGGTGAAAATTTCACTGTCCTAGAGCGACCCGTAGGGTTTGTGCATCTAGAGCGACCCATAGGGTTTATGTTCTTGGAGCAACCCATGAGGTCAATTGCATTTAGAGCGACCCATAGGGTCGGTTGAATTTGGTGTGACCCATAGGGTCGGTTGCATTTGGTGCGACCCATGGATTTGTTGCTTCTAGAGCGACCCATATGGTTAGTTGCATTTGGGTTGACCCATAGGGTCGATTAAATTTGGAGCGACCCATAGGGTCAGTTGAATTTAGGGTGACCCATAGGGTCAATTGCTTCTGGAGCGACCCATGGGTTTGTTTCTTATGGTGCAACCCGTAAGGTTTATGCATTTGGAGCGACCCATTGGATCATTTAATTTGGATATATCCTACAGAAAATTGGACAGCACCTCCCCTCTTTGATGAATTAAAAAGGGGGAGTTCACATAGCCAACTTGGACTATGGGGGCTCATAGCCAACAAGTCCTATGGTCAGCCATAGCAATTGCGGCGTTTCCATTACGGACTGTTGGGGTTTGGGACGGCTTGTTAGGCCTGGCCCAGATTTTGACATAGGTCTGCCTTTTGGGCTGACCTGTCGTAGAGTGGTGGAACCACCCTATTTGGTGTGCACCCGGTTGGGTGCACTCTCCATTTCTTTGGGCCCCTTAGTTGATGGGGCGATGATGATGCCCGAGTATTTTGATCAAGGCATGCCCATATCAAAGCCCGGTCCGAAGGCTAGACCCATGTAAAGTACGTCCCGGAGGATAGTACCACTAGGTCAGACCCGAAGTTCTGGCTCATTACATTGGTCCCTCATAAAGGGTCCAAATATGTGTGGTCTAGCCCCAAGGCCGGTCCATTTACATGGTCTAGCCCGGTCCCGAATGAGATTTTTGCCATGAGATCCAAGGAACCCGTTGGAAGGCAATGAGAGAGAACCTGTTGTGAGGGGTTCCTTCTTGCTAATGACGTGAAACATGTCCCTATTCTGTTATTGCTGGCTTTGGAGGAATAAAAGCTGAGTTGTTTGTGTTCAGGCCCTTCTCTGTCATGATCTTAGCAAACAATTTCTTCTGCTATAATCTGCCGCCTTCCCCTCCTTTGTTAAGGGTGACGATCTGCCCCCCCTGGACAATATTGAGAGAGAGATAAGAGAGAATAGAGCAGAGATGTTGGAGTTCTCTCTATCATCTCCTGTTATGGGAAAGCCGAGAGGGTCTTCCCTTCTTTCTTTTCCGGTCCCCCCTTGTTTATGTGCAACCCCTGTTTGGTATGGATCCACCGAGAGAGAGAGAGAGCCCGAGACCTCCATTAGAGGTCTCGGTTCCTTGTGAGCTTCCTTCCCAATCCGTGAGACCTCTCCTCTCTTCCTTAAGCGTAGCCACACAAAACCGTGAGAGTTAGAGATAGAGATCCCTCTTTGCACAGCCCACCAAACCGAGAGAGAGAGAGAGCCCGAGACCTCCATTAGAGGTCTCGGTTCCTTGTGAGCTTCCTCCCAAAACCGTGAGAGATTGAGAGAGATATCTCTCCTCTTCTTTTGGCCTCTACCTTGCTTTAGGTATGCCGCCACACCCCCAAACCATGAGAGATCTCCATGAGATCTTGAGGTGGTAGGTTGATGAGTGGAAGGGAAAAGGATCATGGATGAAACAATCGGTGGTTTGTTGAGATTGGAGAGATTGTGACTTGTGAAGTGATGTGGTATGGGTAAGGTGTATCATGAATGATACACCCCCCTCTAAATGGTACGTATAGGATATGAGAGGTGAAAGGATAAGGTTGAAAGTTAGGAGAGAGAATGAGTGGTGGATAATGATAAGCCTTAGGGAAGTGCTAGCATCACTTTCTTTCAACCTCACTTTCTTTATAGAAAAAGTTAATAAGCTTTTAAAAGAGATTGACATTAGCATTATTCTAAGCTTTATCCTCATAAAGCTCAAAACTCAAACCGTGTAGGGGTGTGATCCGCTACACACTCATCTCTAGGGTTTCGTACAATGTTGTGTACTAAGCGATAGGTACACCCATTCCATTGGCTTAGGTATAAAACGTGCACCCCGTACACCGTAATGAAAACATTCCATCATATAATTTGAGTATGATGAAAGTATCAATACACCTCATTTGATAGGGTGTGGCACTGGAGTACTGAAGCACTAAAGTTGATGCAACCCAAATCTAACCGAGCGTAGCAATTTTGCTGCCTACACTTACCATCCTATGAGTGAAACGAAGGAAATGATCAACCGAGTCTTCAACAGGTCTTCTTCGCTCTTCAACTTCACTTTATCGTGGATGCTTGAAGGCAATAACACAAGACACACACCTAGACACCTAGACTCACTTGTTTTGACACCGGAATAAATCAACACAAAAAACATGGACTTTATAGCAATCCTAACCACGGTTGAACTCATGGCCTACCGGGCCTAACCCTAAGCCTATTGGGCTTACCCTTGGCCTACCGGGCCTAACTTTAAACCTACCAGGCTTACCCAAGGCCTATCGGGCCTAATCTTGGTCTACCGGACTAAACCCAAGCCTACCGGGCTTGCCCTTGGCCTACTGGGCCTAGTCTTGGCCTACCGGGCCCACATCCTAGTCTACCAGACAACCCTTTTGGCCTACCGGGCCCAATCAACATGACCATGCACTTGACCAACCCGGTCAACTACCCCTAGCCTCCCGGCTAGACCCTAAGCCACCCTTGGTACACACACAATACTCATCTAGCCTTGGCATAGGCTTATGTGCCAGAGCTACGCTCGGTCTGATCTCATCCCATTGTGAGTACGTAGGCAACCCAACTCGGATTCAACCCTAGTCTAGCTTTTCTTTTCTTGGATTAGTATATACTAAACCAAAGACATTGAACTAATCTTGACATTAACTTGGTTTATACCTAGTAAATAGGGAACCATTACAAAACAGAAGTGCCGGGGTGCCTAACACTTTCCCCGGGCTTAACTGAACCTCTTACCTAGAACTCTAAGTAGACTCAGACCTTATCCATTATCCTGCGACTTATCCCTACCAAATTAATAAGTGGCGACTCAAAACATAACATAATCACGCTAAAAATGTGGGTAACCGGAATCCGTGCTCACATAATGCTTCTATTGAGTTTATATGATAAACAACTTAACAAGAGTATTAGCAAAGCCATTCTGGGAAAAAGCATGAAAATGACACCATCCTATGAGAAGATTCAACATCAAGTCAAAAGCAAGCCAATTGGATCAAGTTAGATAATATTGAAGATATTGAAGATCATATCCAAATCCAAGTCACATGATGAAGATCAAAAAAGAAGAGGATTGATCATGAAGCTAATAAAGATGAAATCAAATCAAGAACAAGAATGAAGATTGAAGAATCTCTTTAAAAGGTTTAATGTTTATATTTATAGTTTTAAAGGTCTAGGACTTTTGTAAAAGTCCTCAAAGTTTGGTAGTTTGAATGTTCAAATACTTAAAAAGACCATAAGAGCCTAAGACCATTATAGAACATCATTCTAAGGCCCTAGTAAATCATGAAAATCATCTTAAAGGAAATCCAAAAGACCAAGGAATTCATTCTCATCATTAAGGTCTATTTAAGATGAATAAGTAGTTTTCGTTCATACCTAGGAAGTTTTGACTTCGGTCTTGTATTTGGGGGCTTTTGGAGCTTCAATTCGCAGTTTGGTAGCGAATAAGCAGTTTCATTCGTGCTTAGGAGAGTTTGACTTTGGCCTTGTATTTGGGGGGCTTTTGCAGCTTGAATTCGTAGTTTTAGTAGCGAATAGGTAGTTTCCGTTCATGCCTAGGAGGTTTTGAACTTCGGTCTGGTATTCTAGAGACTTGTGAAGCGCCGTGAACCTTTTTAGCTCGTATTCAGGAGCTTGTCAAATCGCTCTAATTTTGCCTAGACATTCTCTTGGAGTTTTGGTCTAATGAGCTATTTGTTGCCCTAGTTTTTTGCCTAGATCATCTCTTGGAGTTTTGGTCTAGCGGGTATTTTATTTTGACTCAAATTTTGTCTAAGCCGTCCTTTCAGATTTTCAACTTAGTGAGTCGTTGTTGCTCAAAATTTTGCCTAAGCCGCCCTTTAGGGTTTTCACTTAGTGAGTCGTTTTGTTCTCTAAATTTTGGCTAGACCGTTTCTTAAAGTTTTGGTCTAGCGAGAATTTCGATTCTTAGGAGTAATATCGCTTAAGGAATCTTGCATTGGTCGGAGGGATAATTCGCTCTCCATCCATTGAGGTTAGCAGGTATGATCCGTTAGAGTATACCCTCTCGACGACATATGGCCCTTCCCATTTTGGTTCGAGCTTCTCCTTGGTTCGACGTGTGACGATGATCGGAGTTCTGATTATCAAGACCAAATCTCCCTTTTTGAAAGACCTTAGTCTTACCCTTTTATTGAAGGCGCTAGTTAGCCTTTGCTTGTACATCTCTAAACTCTGTTGGGCTTGGAGACGACGTTCATCAAGAGTTTCAAGCTCTGCAAGATGAACTTTAGCTGAATCTTCTTTTGTAAGAGACTGCTGAATTGCCACCCATAAGGAGGGAATTTGAATTTCAAGGGGGAGAACTGCTTCACCGCCGAAGACCAGGGAATGCGGCGTGGCCTGTGTCGGAGTCTGATGAGTAGTTCTATATGCCCAGAGGCTTCGGGTAGGCGTTCATGCCAGTCCCATTTGCTTTTATCCACAATTATCTTGAGAATTTTACACAAAGTCTTGTTGAAGGCTTCGGCAAGACCATTCGTAGTTGCATAGTACCGGGTAGAATGGTCCTCTCGGATACCAAATTTGGCATATAACTTGTATATAGGGGCGCTTCGAAAAGGTTGTCCATTATCCGAGATAATGCTTTCTAGAATTCCGAACCGATATATGATGTTGGTCGGGATGAAGTCTACCACTGAGTGGTGTTTAATTTTTTAAGAGCGACAACTTCGGCCATTTTTTAGAAGTAGTCTGTCGCAGGCAGGATGTATGATGCCCAACAGATGAGGTGGGGTGAATGATCCTATGATGTCCATCCCCCATACCGCAAAGGGCCATGACACATTGTCATGTGGAGAGGTTCGAAGCCTGATGTATAAATCAACATGGAGCTTACAAACTTTGCATTTTCTTGCATAGTTGAGACAATCAGTGATCATGGTAGGCCAGTAGTAGCCTAATCTTTTCAGCTGCATTTGTAGCTTAGGCCCAGTTTGGTGAGCACCGCAGATCCCAACATGAGTTTCTTCTATGGCTCGATCTATTTCACTTCCAGATATACATCTATTAGATACCATCTAGGGACCTTTTATATAAGGTTTCTTCCAACATCACAAATTTTGTGACCCGTCGGCAGACTTCAGCGCGCTTAGCACGATATCCGGCAATCGATCATGTTGAAGATAATCAATGAAGGGCTGTCGCCAATCCTCATCTGTTTCTTTAATTGTCACAGAACAAGTTATCTCCGGAAGTCTATCTCTAGAAGGGGTTTGAGAATTCTTCTTTCCCCTACTGTGACAGTCAACATCCTGTCTACTGGCAGGGTTAGAGATGCTGCAAGGCTAGCCAAAGCATTGGCTTGATTGTTGATCCTCTATGGACATGGAAGAGGCTGCTTCTTGGAATTTGAGCAAGTAGCTGATCCACTCTCTTCTGATAGAGAAGGAGACTAACCCTTCGCACTGTATATTCACCTCGTACCTGTTTGATGACGAGTTTTGAATTCCCATAAATAGTTAGTTCATCCACCGGGATCTCAAGAGCCAATTCAAGACCTGCTATCAGGGCTTCATACTTAGCTTCATTGTTTGAACATCCTTCTGTTAGGGCGAAGGAATATGGCAGTATTGCATTGTTTGGGTGACAAAAACAATACCGATTCCTAATTTGTTTTCCTTTGGGTCGATGCGTTTAACTCCATCAGGGCTTCTTGAAGCTCCATCAAAATATATCTTCCAACCCGGTTTGATTTGAACTTGCATGACTTCTTCGTCCGAGAGATTAGTGACCAGTGGCGAGTCTACAGGATTGGATATGCTGCAAGGAAGTCTGCAAGGACTTGTCCTTTTACTGCCTTAAGGGGTACGAATTCGATTTCGAATTTAGACATGAGCACCGCCCACTTCGCCATTCTACCAGAGAGAGTAGGGCGGGACATTATGTATTTAGAGGATCTGCTTTGGATATCAGTTTCACCGAATGCTCTAACATATAATGCCTTAGTTTCTTCAAGGCAAAGATGAGGGCCAGACATACTTTTTCTATTGGGCTGTATCTGCATTCTGCTCCAACTAGAGTCCTGCTTAGGTAGTACAGGGCATATTTTTCTTTCCTTGATCATTATGCTGAGCAAGGAGAGCTCCGAGAATCCCTCGAGCGTGTGATATAGAGATAAGTGGCTTTCCTTTGATGGGGCCCATAAGGACCGGTTGGTTTGTGAGATAAGTCTTGATGCTATCCAAAGCATTTTGGCAAGCTTCATCCCATTGAAACGGTATCCCCTTCTTCATTAACTGGGAAAACGGTTGGCATCTTCCAGCCAATTGGAGATAAATCTCCGGATAAAGCGAGTCGACCCTGAAGTCCTTTCAACTCGCGCAGATTTCTTGGAGGAGGCATCTCGCGAATGACCCTTATTTTGTAGGGTCAATCTCAATTCCTCTATGGCGTACCACAAAGCGCAGGAATTTACCAGATGCAACTCCGAACGTGCATTTGAGCGGGTTCATCTTGAGCTGATGCTGTCGTAGTCTGTCGAAGATTTCCTGCAGATCATCTAGATGATTGCTTCGCTGCCTTGTTTTGACAACCAGGTCGTTGACATAACATTCGACCTTGTCATGGAGAATATCTCCAAATATGACAGTCATGGCCCTTTGATAAGTTGCTCCGGCATTTTTGAGGCCGAATGACATAACTTTAAAGCAGAACACTCCCTTAGGGGTGTGAATGGCTGTAAACTCTTCATCTTCTGGGGCCATCTTGATTTGATTGTAGTCGGAATACCCTCCATAAAGGATAAAGCTTCGAAACCTGTTGTGATTCAACCATCATTTCGGTGATGGGCAAAGGGAATTTATCTTTAGGGCAAGCTTCATTCAAATCCCAGAAATCTATACAAACCCAGATTTGTCTGTTTTTCTTTTTCACAGGAACCACGTTGGTAAACCAAATAGGATATTGAAGCTCTCTTATAACCCGGCTTTGAGGAGTTTATCTACCTCAACATTGATTTGGGCGACCAACATTGGGCTAATTCTCCTTTGTGCCTGCTTGATTGGCCTGACATCTTCTTGATTGTGAGATGAATTGTAATTTTTGGATCCAAGCCAGGCATTTCTATGTAGTTCCAAGCGAAGACATCCTTGTACTCTTTTAGGAGACAAAGATATTCCTTTTTTTTTTTATTTAAGAGAGATAGGCACTGATGAAGGTTGGCCTCAGATCTTGTTCTGAGCCGAGGTTAACTTCAAGAAGGTCATCAACAGTCGCTTGACCTCCTGCTTCAAATTCTGGAGGAGTCGGACGGACTTCTGTTTCTTCTGGTGGTTCTTCCATGATTATTTTGTCTCCTGAGGAGGAGTCTTCATCTTCTGTAATAGTATTTACAGTCCAGACCAAATCTTCACTTGATGAAGGATCAGAATTTTCTGCTTCAGGCTTCTCCAAATTAAAACCGTCTCGCTTATAGGTAGCTAGAGTCTTAGGTGTTAACATAATTCTATGCTCAATCTGCTCTTCTGCTTCAGTGTTATATCCCTGCTTCTCAAGAATTTCTTGATTGCCGGACTAAACCCAGGCTTCCGTTAATAAGCATTCATCATTCTATCCTTTTTGTTGCTTTGGGGAGTGGCTTTACCTACTCTCCTGCAGAGTAAAAAACGATGGGCTTTTCTCCTGTTTTTCTGGACGGGATGATGACATCAGGAATGATTTCCGTTGTTGGCCATTTGGCTATGCACTGAGACTGACTTTAGCCAGGCCATCATCATATCTTGATGTGCTGCCTCAACCACAGGGATGCCTATAGGAACTCCGTTTCTTCTGGAAGCCATTCCTTGGAGATTTCCTCTTATGTGGACTCCTCTCAGACTGTGACCATATTCGCAGTCTGGTCGTGACTTTTCCCAAATAGGAAAACTGGGGGATTGTACCCAATTCCTGACGTATCCATATCTACGTAGTCACCAGTATCTAGGCCTTATGTTGCTCTTTTCTGAGCATGTCTTCATAAACCGAAGGATAGTTCCTTCGACTTGCTCTTCTTTTTCAGGATCAAACCCTTGTTTCTTGAGGAACCCGGTGATTTTTTCACCAAAGCTTATCTTTTTCCTGTAAGGATTAAGGGTCTTGTTCTTTCCATTGGCCCATGAGGAGTTCATCCTGTCATATGTGCCTAGAGAGCATCGATTTCTGTCCTCTTTTCCTGACCAGGACAGTGAAACTAGAGGTAGTCTCATCATGTACAGTCCATTCTCCTCAAAGGGACTATATGATTCCCTTTTAGAGCTTCAAGATGGTCGATTTCTTTAACCTCACAAGTCTGAGAGAGGTCGACTGATTTACCCTTCTCCAGATTCCGAGAAGATTCGACCAAAGATAAGGTCGGTTCTCCTTCTTTTCTTTGAGATTTTGGGGTGTATTTGAACACCCTTTTCGGAGCTTCTGTTTGAACAGGTCCGTGATTGCTTTTCGGGCCACTCTCAACCATTTCTCCTTTGGGTTTCTGCTGAAGGTTTCTTTGGACACTTTTGACATAGAAACACGCATCTGCGTAATATGCCTCTGCATCGTTGAATGAATTATCATTAGCATCGATCCTTGCTTGCCTGTTCCCTTGAGGGTATTTAAGGTACTGATGATAAGTAGATGACACAACTAGATGGTTGTGCATCCATTTCCATCCCAATAGGGCGTAATATGATGTATTAACGTCGATTACCAGAAACGTTGAAGTTTCAGCAATATCACCCAATCTGGTTTTGAGCTTGACCATGCCCATGGGCTTCTGCTCATTTTGAATAAAGCCTTGGATGATCAGACTGCTTTCATGAAGCCGGCCAATTTGTACACCAAGCTTGGACAGCATTCTTCTTGGAAGGATATTGACAGTTGAACCCTCATCTATCATCACTCTGGAGATATCAGTTTCATTATCCAGGCTTGAGATGAACAGTGGTCGATTATGCTGGAGAGTCTCAGCTCACATGTCTTCATCATCAAAAGTGATCGTAAAGAGGCATGAAGCTCCTGTTTAAGGAGGCGGTGACGGCTGATTCGTGACCTCTTAAAAAAGTCCTCTGGATTGGAGAGAGCATATATAAGAGACTTTCTCAATTCTGGAGACATCTTGAGAGCATTATAGACGCTCAGCAAGGAAGAAATTTTCTTCAGATGGGCCAGATATCGTACTTGACCCTTTCATTGCCGGTAGTTGTTTGGACTTTGGCTGGTTGTGCTCTAGTCTGATTCTCATGCTGAACTGGCACAAACCTTGGTGGTAATTTCCTTCCCGACCAGAGGTTGAGTTGATAAACTTTGGCAATTGTCTGGTCTATTGGTTTAGACGACTCTCCTTCCAAGAGTTGAACCATGTTCGCAGAACTGAAGTCCAACTTTCTTTTCTTGCTTCAGAAAGACGACTGAGTTTTTTCTCAGATTGCTTTGTTGGACTCTCAGATCGAGCTAAGATTTGTTCAAACGCCTGTGACCTATCAGTTGACCTTGAGTCTAGGACTGCTTCTTCTGTTGAAGGGTCACTGTCCAGACTGACTGCAGCAGATGGATCTTAATCTCAAGCTGAGTTGAGATCTGCACCGGTCGTCGCATCTGACGATGGTTTGAGTTTTGAATTTTCGGTGGACCTAGCCTTTCTTGAGGAGAATCAGACTGTATTTGTTCATCTTTTGCCTTTCGCTCTCCTCCAGATGAAAATCCTTCAGAAAGATCGGAAAGCCCTATAGGGGCCCGTCCTGGTGTGGCAGATCTCCTTTCTGGGAGTTTAATATCTTTAACTTGGTCTAGCCAATTCTGAAATACTCGGTGTCTTTCTGGACTGCAGGCTACCATTTGTCTTGATTCATTTAACCATGACTGGTCTTCATTTGAGACTGCATTGATAACATAGCAGGAGAAGATATTCGACTCGTCTCCTGAATCCGTTGACTGAAGCTATCACAATCGCAGTCGGAGTAGAAGCCTGGCGGGATAAAATCCATCAAGGTAATTGCCGTCAACGGCTTTTGTTCTACAAGAGCGTCTTGGGCAGGGCCGTTTTTCTTTCCTTACTCTTTCTTTCTTTTTCTTCTTTTCAGCCTTAGCTATGCGCTTCCCTTCTTTTCTTAGGGCTCGAGCTTGTTTTGTAACCTGGGCTTGTTTTTTGGCATCGGCATTTTGAGCTAATTGCTTTTCCTTCTTGGTTCATTTACTTTCAAAGAGGATCCAGTCTTCTCCGTCTGACGATTTATCGTCAGAAAGTTTGCCACTTGAAGATGCTTTATTTTCATCAACTGGCTCCGATGCCACCACCGTATTAGACTTGGCTGCCTGCTGGAGATCATCAATGACAATCTCTTTATTGTCCAAAAGCCGTTGAATAATGTCCTTGAGTACAAAGCAGTCACCTATCTTGTGACTGATCATACGATGATAAAGATAGTATTTGGGATCATTTTTCATCCCAATCTCTTAAGGTCTCCAGCTTTCTGGGAGAGTGATGAGTTCATTGGAAATGAGATCTTCGACAATGTCTTTAGAGAATGAATATGTTTTATTCATTCTTTCTTCCATAGTGATCTTCTTTGGTGGTTCCTTTTTACCTTGCCATTGTGGCTTCCTAGATCCACCTTGAACTTGTTTGGTACCAACCTTAATTGGTCCTTTGCCGTTGTTTGCTCGGCCATTTGATCTACTAGCATTTAATGCTGGTGACGCAGTCTTTTTGGCTTCAACTACTGCAGCTATTGAGGATTCAAGACAATCAGTGCCCCTACCTCGCCTTCTCTTTCCTATATGGATTTTCATATCATGTGCTTTTGTGCACAAATCTTCGAACCCGTAAGGTTTGAGCCATTAGGGCAGTTTAAAGGTCATGCTTGAAGTTGTTGAAACACATCTGAATGAGTTCCAACTGCGTGAACTTCTGAGGGCAGGAGAAGGTCACAGCTCTCCACCGGGTAATGAACTCTGTTACTGTTTCATTGTCCCTCTGTCGGGTTTCAATCAATTCTGGAACACCTACTCTTCTTTGGGTGTTGTAGAATTGTTTGCTGAATTTGGTCACCATTGTATTCAATCAGGGATCGAAGTCTCAGGGTGGTTGGCATACCATGTGAAAACGGCACCATCTAAGGATTGTACGAAGAGCTGGAGGCTAAGAGCCCCATTCTTGATGCCAATCCACATCTCGAGAGGAAATGAGACAAATGTTGCCTCAGATCTCCAGTGTCGTCGAACATTTTGAATGTCGGTTGGACAAAGCCTGGTGGTAACAGAACCGCATCCATGATAGCTGGATAAGGCTTCACGATCATCCGTACATCATCTTCTCTTTCTTTGGCCTGTCGCATTTGATTGCGAACAGTTTCTTCAATTGCAGCCAAAAGAGATGATGAGACCTCTCTTATGAGAGCGGTCTGATTCGGGACGGGACCTGTTTTGGGCACCCTTGGATGACTTGGGGGTATAGGGGCTGTGCCTTGGTTGCTGCTACCTCCTTGGTATGGGAGTGAGGCCTAAGTGCCGATGCAGATTTGAGAGCTGACAATTGAGTAGCCAACTCTTGCATTTGAGACATCATGGCTGTGATCTGATTATCCTTATATGGAGTTGAGCCTGTACGACTGCTGTTTGATCATTTGATGCGGAGGTGCCGAAGTCGAAGGGTTATTCCCCTGACTAGTATTCCCATCCAGGTTCGTCATCATGACCGCCACTGGTCGTTCTGAAGCTGGTTCCGGTAACCGGAAAAGGTTTGGGAACTCTTCCTCTGTGAAATAGGCACTAGGCATCCCATATAAAGGGTTTGATGCACTGAAAACTTGTCGAGATATTTCCTGCACTACTTCTGGCCTAATTGTTTGAGGAGCTGGCTCGACAGAATCTTTGACTGGAGAAGTTTCTTCCAGTTCCCTCGGAGAGGATATCGGGGTCGCTTCTTGTTCTGACCCTTCTTGGTATCCACTGACATCTGGTTCTGGAGCTGATTGAACTTGGTCTTGGGCTTTGTCTTTGCCTCTGACCTGATTCTTGCGGCTCCTTTTTCTTTTCGGAACCGCTGGACCCGGAGTAACTATTCCGACAGCTCGCGAGGACTTAGTCTCGTCCAAAGCGGCTAGAATAGTAGCAGCTGAACTTTGAGAATCCTGCATGGCTGATAAATTCTGCTTGGGTGTTGTCCCACTTCCTTAGATCACATTCACGGACACTCTTTCGTAACCATGATATGATGCCATGGTATCTGATCTCCCCCGGGTGAGGTGAACAGGTGCAGAAGGATCAATCCTTCGTCTCTGGTGGACAAAGCGGATTTTATTTGAGGCATCCGTCGACCTTTTTGACTTCTGGTTCCTGGACCTTCTTGGCCTTGACCGATAATTATACTTCTTCTTTGGCAGAGCCGAATCGTACTTCCTATTTCTGAGTAACAGAATTTCTTCAGGAGTTTTTTCTCCTGGCATCTCAAAAGTGGAAGTGCTTCTGTTTAGCACATTAACCCTAGGGTCATATGGTACTGTTGCTCTTCTTTTTGGTTCAGTACTTGTTCTGCCCCAGAATGGGCTCACATCCCTGGATGGAGGTCGCTGATGTTGATAACGGACCGATGCCATCAGTCAAAGACTTTGAACATATCTTGTTATAGTTTAAGATTCAACAAATGGAAACCATTTACAGAGGAGGATGACCCATATTTTAGTTATTTCCAATTTACTCCTGACATTTTAAATGCGCACACCCCATCATGTTTTAAATGCATCAGGTTTGCATGGTGACATTCTTGTCTTGTTATGTATGTTAGTCATGGCTCCTAGGCTTATAGCATTACTGCTCAAAAAGTACATTGACATGCTTCACATGTGGCCACGATGACTGGTCTCCTAACTTATTACAGTTAATGACCCAACGAATGTTAACCCATTTAAAGGGAATCCCAGAAGGAGGATGGCTCATTTCAGTTACCTCCAAAGCCAGTAGGAGGATGGCTTGAACCACAAGGGATAAAGAGGAAGGCACAGTTCCATGTGGGTTGATCAAAGAAATTAAGGATGGAGAGCAAGGGAAATAAAGGTTGTAACGGATAAAATTCGTAAAACCAACTCAGCGTTGAGGGACGAGCTCGTTTTTGTCGTTTTGTTCACGAAAGTGACACGTGGACACGAGTTGGGGTCACGTGCTTAAGATATAGGGGTCACACGTTGTCTGATGCACAACGATCTCGTTGTGCGCATTACGACGTCTTTGTTCTCATGCAGAACAACGTTTCCGTTGTGGCTTTGACAACGTGCTCGTTGTCTAAAGCACAACGTGAACGTTGTGCTCTTGACAACGTTGTTGTCGTTATGCGAACAACGAGTCCGTTGTCTCACCAACAACGATGTCGTGCTGTATTTTAAGGCATCTACGCCGTAACCGAGCTTGAGTCAACAACGAGACCGACTCGTAGGAGGAAGTGATCAGGAGGCGATCCATAATTCCGACAGGCGTGCCGAACGCGCCGTTTCGTGCCGAAAGCACTGTCTTGGCATTTAATGCTGGTCACTTTTGCGTACCGTCCGATCCCGTCCGATTGGACTTATAGGAGGCTCTTACGTGTAATGCAACCGGCGGCAGATATGTGTAAGATATTTGGCAATGAGTGCAAAGACACGTGGTATGGACACCTATGGCCATCTATGGTCATCGATGGCCATACCGACCCTTGCCCTATAAAAACCCCGTGATTTTTAGTGCACAGAACACTTGTTCATTAACCGAGACTTGAGAATACGGGCGTTCAGTGCTTCCAGTGCCTTGCGTATTTTTCAGTGACTGTTCTTGTGTTTACTGTTCATCATCTTCTACCCCTACTGACTTTACTATCGGAGTACAGGTCAGGGTGCCACACCCTCCGCTCCAACCCTCTACCAGTAAACCAGAGCGTGGAAGGAGCTGCTGCTGACGCGTGTCCTTCCGGTATTTTTCCCCTCACAAAATTGGCACCGTCTGTGGGAAATAATAAACGGACCCCCCTTTGCTCTCTGTGATCATGGCTGATCAGTCAGTAGTGTTCGGGCATGAGGATCAAACCCCTCACGCCAGTTCTTTCATACCTTCTGTTGTGCATATTCCTGGAGCCAGTCCTTCATCTGGGCAACCAGAGAGGACCGTGCCTCCTCCTACTGAGCTCTCTGTTTCAGATCGCATCTTGGCGATGCTGCAAGTGCAGCAGTCTGCTCTGGATCAAATCACCAGGCAGCAGCAGTTGATGCAAGCGAAGCTGGAGGCATTCGAGCATAGCAGGCTCGAGGTGGATGAAGTGCCACTGCAGAGGCCTTCCTTGAGACGTCAGTTTGACTTCTCTTCTTCTCCTTCTGCCCCAGAGAACCGTGAAACCAGGTTTGTGCTTCTTCCTACTGAAGGGGATGTAAGGCAGCCTCCGGTTCGGGCAGAGCAGAGTATTTCTTCTGATCGTGTGGATTTCAGAGAAGGGGCAGGAAGAGAAGACCTGAGAGTGGGTACTGGAGGCGCAGACACCCAGAAGACTTGGGTAACAGCCAAGGAGGTGGAGGCTTTAATCGGTGCTCGTGTTAAGAGCATGAAGGGAGGGATTCCCGACCACTTTGCTCAGTCAGCAAAGGATAACGTTGAGAACTCTCCTTTCACGGATGCCATCAACCAGTCCTATACTTCTTCCAAGTTCATAACGCCGATCTTCCCCATGTACACTGGAAAGACGGACCAGGAGGAGCATTTGTTTGACTTCAAGCACGCGATGGCTGTTCGCAACCCAGATGATGATCTGTATTGTAAGGCTTTCCCCAACAGCCTGTCTGGGGCAGCATCGAAGTGGTTTCGGAACTTGCCTCCTGGTTCCATCAGCAACTTCTCAGAGCTCAGGTCGGCCTTTATTGATCGCTTCATCATCAATAAGAAGAAGAAGGCAGGTGCAGATACTCTCTTCTCTTTGAGGATGAAGCCGGCCGAATCCTTGAAGGACTTCATTTCGCGTTTCACCGATGAAGTCCACAACATTGACAAGGTTGACGAAGCGAGCTGCATCGCTGCTTTCAAGAATGCTATCCCCAAGCATTCCGAGCTCTACAAGTCCTTAGCTCTTGACTATCCTGTCAAGATGGACGAGTTGATGGTACGTGCCACCAAGTACGGGAGGTACGAGGAGGACGTATCCGTCGTGTCAGTGCCGAAGCCCAGAGCGAGAGTGGTGGATGTCGTGGAGAGGACACACCGATCATCGAAGAGGAAGGAGAAGAAGCAGAGGTACGAGTCTTCATCATCTGAGGGTTCGCCACCAAGGAAGCAGAGGGAGAGAGTTGTGTATGTGACCAAGCGGGATCAGCCGGATCGGCGCCCGCTGGAAAGAAATTTTAACCAGAATCAGAGCAGGACGGAGAGGCGTCCTAATGACCAGCAGGCGAGGCAGCAGTATCAGTCACGCCAAGTGCAGCCTCAAGTACAGCACGAGAGAGGCATGCAGCCTAATGAGAGGCGATCTTTTGCAGATCAAGCACCGCGCATCAATTTCACAGTCAGCCCGGCGACCATCATGAGGTCAATGGAGGATCAGCCATACTTTGAGTGGCTGGCGAGGGCGGTGCAGGATATTACATCGGGACCACGGGTGCATGAGTATTGTCACTATCACAAGTGCCGTGGTCATCTCACCAACCGATGTCGTATTCTGAGGGAATACTTAGAGAGGCTTGTTCAGGAGGGGTACTTGGGAGAGTATCTTGCTCCTGACAACAGCGGTGGGGAGCGCACCAGGGAGCCGGTGTCCCAATCTCGTGAATGAGAACCCGCCAATAATCCCAGCACCAGTGGAGGAGCTTCCTTGGGCACGATCAATGTCATTTGCCGCGTGCAAACGGCGGAAACTGACGTGGAGAGGAACTTCAGGGCGAAGGCCAGGAAGCTGTCTCATGAGGCTGCAGTGTGCCAGGTGCAAGTGCCCAGCAGAAGCGTTGAGCAGGCACTCACCTTCACTGATCGTGATCCGACCTCACTATGATGCTCTTGTTCTCACCATGAGAGTAGGAGACTTCAACATCAAGAGAGTGCTCGTGGATTCGGGGTGTAACGCCCCAAAATCCCACCTAGGAGAGATGAGGCTTTGGCGACGTCACTTACACTTAAAACCATCCTGCAAGAGTATACAAGGCGTGCCAAAATAGTGAATTAAAATTTCCTTTAATAACTTAACAGTATCCCAAGGACAACTGTATACAATAACTGAACATAAGCCAAAGCATATACAAGAAATCCTTAACCTGAGTTACCCACTCAAGTGAGGCAATATCCCCAGAAATAAAAACCCAAAATACATGTCTCTCTCTCACTCAACCCAACCGTAGGCCACATGCCGAGACTCCTAATATCTGGGTAACCATCCGAATCACCTCCTGCTCTCCCTAAGCTACCTCGATCCAAGGGACCAGAGTCCCTATCTCATATAGTGTACCTGCCGACATAAAAGTACGGCTGAGCATGGAATACTCAGCGAGTACAAGCTACTAGCTAACAATAGTAATAACATTAACATGCCATACAGGACACAGTTCATCCTAAAGTTACATGATCAGAGTGCGGAAGGAAACAAGGTAACAATTACATAATCCTGAACAAAATCAATTAAATCATATTCTAACTTCATGCTTTACCATACATATTTCAATGTCTTATAAGTCTTGTAGGTTCCTTATGCGAGTTCTTATAGCCTTTCTTATGAGCTTACGAGTTCTTCTGAGCTTTCGACTTCTTATAACTTTCTTGTGAGCATACAAGTTCTTGTGAGTTATTCACTAGTGGCGCCCTTCGTACCATCCCACTAAACACCCACCCAAAGTAGCTTGGGAATATCAGATGGTTAGTGGCGCTCCCCGGGCCATCCCACTATCTTACGAGTTCTTACAAGTTCATCCTTAGTGGCGCCTTTTGTACCATCCCACTAAACACCCACCCAAAGTAGCTTGGGAATATCAGATGATTAGTGGCGCTCCCCAGGCCGTCCCACTAATTTACAAGTTCTTACGAGTCCTTCAAGTCCTTACAAGTTTTTACGAGTTCTTTACTAGTTCATATTCTCTTGAAATTGGGTATGTCTAGCTGTCGTTCATAGTCCGTCGCAACTAGCATCCCTTATGCTTGGCCTCTCTTATTCTTGTTCTTGTTGTTTCATATACGTATATTTTTGAAATAGGTTCGTGCATGCGCGTGTGCGTGTGCTTGACAATTTGTGAGCATAATAACCTGAATTAAAGGGACATCATACGGGATTTATAATTTCCCCTAGGCATGTGAGTTTTAAAGTCAAAATATTGAGTGTTCTAGCATAGGTACACCTTTGAGAAAATCTTCCTAATTCATGCTTCATATTCTTGGTTCTAATTCTAATTCATGCATTTGAACGAACACCTAGCATTTGACATCATTGTAGATCTTTTTATTCATGTTTTTCCTATTCAAGCGTTTCACCATTGGGACTTCATATAGCATTTCCACTTTCTATTGATAGTCATGTGCGTATGTAAGCAATATAAAGAGCATTTGATCAATTTCACCTCTTAGGGAACAATACCAAAATCATGCACGTTATAGACTTAATTAAACATACTACTTCTCATACAAGCATTTTAACAAACATGTGGTGTTCAACATTGTTATACTCATTTATGCATATTTTTCTTGTTCTAACATCTCATCAAACACATGGTGTGTTCATTATGAGTACAATACCCTTCCACCATTTTCCAACATACATCCATCACAACACATGGCATCCAATCGCCTCATCCACATCCAACATCTCCCCTCCACGATTGCCTCTCTATCTTGTTTGTTTTAGGGATTTAATAAAGTAAAACAAGAAAAGAATAAACTAAAGAAATCCACAAACATGCTTTTAAAACAACCTAGGTTATTACTAAAGTAGTTAGTAGGGTGTACTAACCTTGAAATCAAGGCTTGACCTTGAAGAAACCTTGAAATCGAACCTTAAATGGTAGGGAAGAACCCTTACTTGAAGAAGGCTTGATTTGGGGAAGAAACCCCTTTCAAAATGCCGTAGGATCGCTGCCCTAGCTTGGAATGGGAATGCCACACGAGTTTGAGGTTAGATTTGATGAATCCAAGCCCTTTTGGGATGATCTTAGGTGTTTAAACCCTTGATTCACTCTCAAGTTGAAACCCTAGGTTAGAACCCCTTTCTCCTCTCCCACTCTCTCTCAAATATCTGCCCTAAGGGTTTATGAAACCCTTAGGCTCGTGCAAGGCTTATAAAGCAAGGGTGAAATGCCCAAATGACGAAAAAGCCCTTACCGAAATTTCTGCAAAAACACGAAGACCGAGCGATCGGTGTTAATGACCGATCGATCGGTTGCCTACCGATCGATCGGTTTCATAACCGAGCGATCGGTTAAAATTTCACTCTCTGGAAAATTTCCCCATACAAAAATCTTGACCAGTCGATAGCCTCCGATCGATCGGTTTTGGACCGATCGATCGCTGCAATGGACCGAGCGATCGGTTGCCTGCAGGTCCAGACTGTTTTGGCCAGATCTTTTGACTCGCTCGTCGGATTTTGACGATTCAACTTGCGTTGGGTTCGTACTTCGAAAAGGAACATTTCTGACATTTCGGAATTTCCAATTTCTTCCTTATTTATTAATTATACCTCTTTGAAGGCAAGATGGCAACGAAAGTGTCGTGCATTAAATGTGAAAAGGTCCGGGGCTCTACACGGGGAGTGGAGCAGACATCTTGTACCTTCATGCTTTCACTCAGATGAAGCTGGATTCTTCCGTCTTCATCCCTGCTCAGACTCCCCTGTACGGATTTGATGGCAGCTCGATGAAGCCTGTAGGCGACGTTGTCTTGCCCGTTGTGGCTGGACCCGTTGTACTTCAGACCAGATTTTCTGTCTTGGACGCGCCATCACCGTACAATGCCATCTTGGGTCGTTGGTGGACCCATGAGATGAAGGCTGTTCCGTCCTCGTACTACCAGGTGTTGAAGTATCCAACGCAGGACGGGCCTCAGGAGATCCGAGGTGATCAGTTGGCATCGTAGAAGTGCGATTTTCCTGCTTCCGATGTGCCTTCATAGCAGTTACAGGTCACTCCCGTTGTGGAGGAGAGCTCGGAGACATCGTTGTGCAGACCTTCTGTTGAGCCCACGAAAGCTGTCAATTTGGGAACGGAAGAAGAGCCAAAGGTGTTGCAGGTCGGGACGAGCTTGACAACGGAGGAGGAGCTCGAGTTGCTGTGTTTTCTTAGGCAGAATCTTGATGTCTTTGCATGGTCTCACAAAGACATGACTGGCATCGATCCGAGTGTTATCTGTCATCACCTCAATGTTGATCCTGCTTTCCCTCCAGTGAAGCAGAAACCTCGGAGGCTTGCTCCAGCTTATCATGATGCAGTGAATGAGGAGATCGACAAGCTGATCCAGTTCGGGTTCATTCAGGAGGTGCAGTACCCTGATTGGATAGCCAATGTTGTGGCTGTGCCTAAGAAGAACGGGAAGGTGAGAGTTTGCATTGACTTCACCGGTGTCAACAAGGCGTGCCCCAAGGACTTTTTTCCCATGCCAAGGATAGACAGGCTCATCAACGCCACTGCTGGCCACGAGATGTTATCCTTCATGGATGGTTATTCGGGCTATAACCAGATCCTCCTGGCGGAAGCAGATCGAGAGAAGACCACCTTCATAACAGAGCGAGGTTTGTTCTGTTATCGGGTGATGCCTTTTGGCTTGAAGAATGCAGGTGCCACCTATCAACGTCTGATGAATCTAATGTTCGGGTCACTCCTTGGCAAGACGGTTGAAGTGTACATCGAGGATATCGTTGTGAAGAGTCGAGTACGAGGTACTCTGGTGGCAGACCTTGCTGAACCTTTCTCTGTGCTGCGATCTTTCAATCTGAAGATCAACCCAGAGAAGTGCACCTTCGGAGTTACCTCAGGAAAATTTTTGGGTTACCTTGTGAGCCAGCGGGGGATTGAGGCTAATCCAGCTCAGATCCGTGCTTTGCTGGACATGCGAGAGCCCAAGTCGAAGAAGGAGATCCAGAAGCTGACAGGCCGGATTGCTGCGCTCAACCGGTTTATCTCCAAGTCATCCGATCGTTGCAAACCTCTGTTCGAGCTACTGAGGAAGGACTCCATTTTTGCGTGGACTCCGGAGTGTTCCTGAGCTTTCCTTGCCTTGAAGGAATATTTAGGCTCAGCTCCTATCCTTTCGGTGCCAGAGCCAGGTGAAATCTTATATCTCTATTTGTCTGTTTCAGAGCAAGCCCTTGGATCCGTCCTGGTGAGGAGCTGTGATGGCGTGGAGAAGCCTGTCTACTTCATCAGCAAAACCTTGTACAATTATAGTAAGCTCGAGAAGGTGTGTCTGGCTCTTGTCTTTTCTGCGGAGAAGCTTCGTCCGTACTTTCATGCTCATTCTATCGTTGTCATCATAACGTATCCTTTGAAAGTCGTGCTGGGACGACCCGAGCTGGCGGGGAGGATGTCAAAGTGGGCAGTAGCTCTGAGTGAGTTCGATATCCAGTACCGGGCCAGGAGTTCAGAGAAGGGGCAAGCAATGGCAGGTTTCCTTTCTGATTTCCCTGTGGAGGAGGAGGCAGAGGACATGGTTGTTGATCTTCGGGAGCTCCCAATTGAAGTTGACAACGGAGATGCCGTTGTGGAGGGGGTCGAGTCGTCGGAATGGAGCGGTTGGCTGTTATACGTGGACGGATCTTCCAATTTCAGTGGTTCGGGGCTAGGCATTGTGCTCATAAGTCCGGACAACATCAAAGTGCAGAAGATGTCGCGTCTTGGGTTCACTGCCTCCAACAACGAAGCCGAGTACGAAGCCTTACTCCTCGGGTTGGAGAGTGCACGAGAGCTGCAGATCTCCACGTTGAGGGTGTTTTGTGATTCACAGCTCGTGGTGAATCAGGTGAATGGTGTTTATGATTGCAAGGACGACCGGATGAAGCAGTATGCTACTCTCGTTCGTTCGTTGTGTGAAACATTCACCGTTGTGGAGATCAGGCACACCCGAAGAGATGAGAACAGGCACGCTGATGCTTTGGCGTATCTAGCTTCCATGATGCAGGCTGACGAGCCTAAGGCTATTCTGATGGAGTTCCAAGAGTATCCTTCGATAACTCTTCAGGCACAGCGAGAAGTGTTCTTTGTCAACCCAGTCCCGAGCTGGATGACAGGGTTGGTGGCTTATCTAAAGGACGGAGTTCTTCCTATCAGTGTGAAGGACTCGAGGCGCATTCAGTTCAAGGCATCTCGTTATACCTTGGTGCAGGGGGAGTTGTTCAGAAAATCTTTTGGTGGGCCTTTGCTGATGTAGCACCCCGGACTTTTTCATCGTTAATGAATAGCACCTTCGTAGCAAATTGGCCGTTTTTGTAGTCTAATTAATAAATAAGGGAGAAATCGGAAATTCCGAAACGTCAGAAATGTGCGTTTCCTTTCTGATATGGTCAAAACAGTCCAGGCATACAGAGAACCGATCGCTCGGTCCAGTCAGCGATCGATCGGTCCATAACCGATCGATCGGTAGCTATCGCGCGGTCAGAAATTTTGTATGGGGAAATTTTCCAGAGAGTGAGTTTTTGACCGGTCGATCGGTCATAAACACCGATCGCTCGGTAGGCAACCGATCGATCGGTCATAACCACCGATCGCTCGGTCTTCGCGTTTTTGCAGAAATTTCAGTAAGGGCTTTATCGTCTTTTGGGGGTTAAACCCTTTCTCCTTAAGGCTTGCCCGAGCCTTTAGGGCTTCATTCACAACACTTAAGGGATTTTGAGAGATAGAGAGAGAGGAGAAGGGGATTTGCAAATAGGGTTTTCCATTTGAGAAGAAATCAAAGGGGTGAAGACCCTAGATCGTCCCCAAGCACATTTTCTTCAAGATTTCAACTCAAGCTCGTGTGGGGTTCCATTCTCCAAGCTAGGGCAGCAACCCAAGCACGTTTTTGAAAGGGGTTTCTTCCCCAACTCAAGTCTCCTTCAAGCAAAGGTGTTCTTCCTTCAAGTTGGAGCTTCAATCAAGGTTTCTACCAAGGATCAAGCCTTGATTTAAGGTTAGTACACCCTACTAACTTACCCTAGCAATAAATCTAGGTTTTTCCTTATGAAATATGATTCTTGTTAGTATGTTTTATTCCTTACAAAATGTGTTATCTATAATAAACATAAACAAGATAAAGAAAGGGTAGGGATGCTTGGATGGAGGTTGGATACGGCGATTGGATGCCGAATGTGTGATGTATGATGTGTGGGTTGTGGATTGGAAAATGGAGGATGGGCATTGTACAAATAACAAAGTTACCATTGTGTGATTGAATGGAAAACATGCATTTAAAAAGAAGAAGATAAACTACTAAGGAATAATGTATGAAAGTGTTTGACAAAATGCCTAAACTATGAATAAATGATCTCAATGAAGGACATGGAAATGGGTTTTATGCATGCGTCCTTATAAATGATAAATTGATCAAATGTTATGCAAACTACTTATGTTACTTATGTTCATATCATAAATTGAATTACAATGTCTATTTGGTTATTTCCATTATCATGATTGTCACTATGGACACGTACACGAGCACGCATGATAGCATGAACCGTGATTTCAAGAGCATGTGCATATAATAAACAACAAGTGCATTGCATAACAAGGAGGTTGGTAGCCCAGGGACATTCGGGTGCTAGCCTCTGGCTCACAAGTGCATTTCATAACAAGGAGGTTGGTAGCCCAGGGAGGATTCGGGTGCTAGCCTCTGGCTCACAAGTGCATTGCATATCAAGGAGGTTGGCAGCCCAGGGAGATTCGGGTGCTAGCCTCTGGCTCACAAGTTTACAAGATGGAGGTTTACAAGATGATGATCATGCATTCATGCATGCACGCATACATGATTTCTACGAGGCATACCGGGACATGACAAGGGTTTTCAAGCATGAGTTTTATCGGCATTTTCGCATTCATGTACGCACGTCAGGACGCTTGTATTGTGTCATGCCCTATACTGTTTCCTTGTGATGTTTCTATTACTGCTTGTATGATATTACTATTATGTGTTTTTATTATTGTTATGGTCTGCTAGTAGCTTGTACTCGCTGAGTATTCCATGCTCAGCCGTACTTTCATGTCGGCAGGTACTGAGGGAGCCCTCGACCCAGAGCCTTGGGTCGAGGAAGAGTATACAGAGGAGAGAGAGTCGGCTATCCCATTACAGTCTCAGGCGGACCGAGACCTCGATGCGTGGCCATACCTCGACTACTGTTGAGGGGAGAGTATGAGAGGGTTTGGTGTATTTTGATATTTTGATAGGTGGGCCTGTCCACCTTAGAATTAGACTTGTTTTGTATTTATGTTAACTTGGAATACTATTTTGGATCATCCGAAGAAAATGAAAATTTGTTTACGCTTCCGCATATATGATAGCTTCCGCGCTCTGATTATCGTTATGAGTACTGTGTTTTATCTTGTGCATTACAGGATGGTTTGATAGGTTCGCAGTGTGACACCTAAAATATCCCTAAACTCCTAGGGGGTATTTTGGGGCGTTACAGAGTGGTATCAGAGCTCTAGGCATTAGAGTCCCTAGGGTCACTTAGATGATTGAACAAGGCATTAGAATCACCTTAGAGAGTTGTATTCCAAGTATAGACTAACAAGTTAGTCTTAGTCAAAATGGGTTGAACTTCAGCCGAATATAGAGTCCTACGCTAGGAACACGGATTGTATGTTATGCTATTGTGTTATATACCATGTGTACATTATTTGTGTTGTACTTATTAAATGTGCTTGATGAATATGTATTAAGTGAATTGCGAAATTGTACTAAATGCGTATCCAAGTTAGACTCATGTTGTATTGTCGTTCTCAGGAGAAATCATGAGACGCAATACCCGGGGTCGCGGGTACAACACGAGGGGTAATGGAGGTGATGCTCCATCGGGTGATGATCAACCCGACTTTGCCCAAGCATTCGCATCCATAGCCGAGACCTTGGCTATGTTGGTGGCAAGGCAACCGGCCACTCCGCCTAATGCGGCACTCATACCGGCTCCTCCTAACCGAGCCCAAGCCGGGATAGAAGCTTTTCGGAGGATGAGGCCTCCAACTTTTTGTGGAAGCATTGATCCACTTGTTGCCGAGGGTTGGATCCGGCAACTTGAGAAGATATTCTCGGTATTAGCACCTACTGAAGTGGAAAGGGTCACATGGGCCGCCTTTATGCTTGAAGGCGAGGCCGATCATTGGTGGAAGTCTGCACTTCGGACCCGAGAGTTGACCCGGCAAGGTCAAGATTGGACATGGGAGGAATTCTTGGAGGTTTTCAACAAGAAGTACTTCCCAGTCGGGATGAAAGAAAAGATGGAAGTCGAATTCATTACCTTGGAGCAAGGTAATATGTCCGTAGCGGCTTATGAAGCCAAATTTTCGGAGCTATCTCGATTTGCTCCACACATGATAGCGACCGAGGCTATGAAGGCCCGGAAATTCGAGAGGGGGTTGAAGGCCTACCTCAAGGATCGTGTCTCGATGTTCCGACATGAGACATATTCAGAAGTTGTGGACAAGGCATTGTTGGCCGAGTCGAATTCCGAAGAGTTCTTTAAGAGAAGAGGAATGGAGAAAGGACAGTCAAGTAGTTCAGGGGAGAAAAGGGCAAGGACTAGCTTGTATCAGTCCGCAGGGCCGGCTCAGTCACAGAGGATGTATTCGGCACCACAGGCCCCTCACTCTTTTGCTCCACCGGCCTTTCGCCCGGCTACCTCATATGCTCCTCGCCCCGCAGTTACTCAGGCTACGGGATATGCTCCTTCCTCCTATTTGCATGATGTTTGTACTCTTTGTGGGAGGAGGCATCTAGCGGGAGAATGCCGGAGAGTTTCAGGAAGTTGCTTTCATTGTGGTGACCAAGGCCACATGGTCAGAGATTGTCCTCGGCGTCAATTGCCAACTCAGTCTTCAGGGAGCAGGCCCCCGGTTAGGCAGACATCTCAGCCTAGCTCTTCTCAGGCTTCGAGGGCCTCACAGTCTACCCGGCCTCCTCGCCCAGCCACACAGGGCCGAGTCTTTGCCTTATCCGAGAGAGACGCACGTGCATCCGACGATGTCGTGCAAGGTACGCAACAATTCTAGAGTCTAAGTTGTGTAAAATTTCTATGATTTATTATGTGATTATTTATACTAAGGGTTACCTATATATGATGCTTGTTGTTGTTTGAAATCTACTAATAGTAACTACTTAATCGCACAGGCGCTTTGTTAGTAAACGAATGTCTTGCCCGAGTGTTGATCGACACAGGATCCACTCACTCCTTTGTGTCGCCTAGTTTCGCAAAGGGATTTTTGACTGAGGCTACTCTGTTAAAGCAGGAGTTGACCATTGCAACTCCACTCGGCAAGTCAGTTGATACGGACAAGATATTCGGGGATAGTGTGGTTCAAGTGGGGGAGAATGAACTGTTAGCCGATCTCATCGTCCTAGATTTTCAAGACTTGGATTTTGATGTCATCTTAGGGATGGATTGGTTGTCAAACCATCACGGGCATGTTGCGTGTTTTGAGAAGATGGTGAATTTCAAGCCGGAAGGGGGTAAGCCTTTTCACTTCCGAGGATTAAGAGAGAGGGACATTGCTCGCCTCGCAGCCTTGAGTGTAACAAACCTAGAAGCACAAAACTCCTCGACCATTCCGGTCGTGAGTGATTTCTTGGACGTGTTTCCGGAGGAACTTCCCGGGTTACCTCCGAATCGGGAGATTGAGTTCGCTATAGAGCTTACTCCGGGCACCGCTCCGATTTCAAGAGCCCCATATAGAATGGCCCCGATAGAGCTTGAAGAATTGAAGAAGCAAATTGAGGAATTACAACAACTTGATTTCATCCAACCAAGTGTGTCACCGTGGGGAGCTCCGGTCCTTTTTGTAAAGAAGAAAGACGGGTCGATGAGAATGTGTATAGACTACCGTCAGTTGAACAAGGTAACTATCAAGAATCGTTATCCCTTGCCAAGGATCGATGACTTGTTCGACCAACTGAAGGGAGCGAGATTCTTCTCCAAAATTGATCTTAGGTCGGGGTATCATCAATTAAGGATCAAGGCGGAAGATGTTCCGAAGACGGCCTTCAGGACTCGGTATGGGCATTACGAGTTCCTTGTCATGCCTTTTGGGCTGACGAATGCACCGGCGGCATTCATGGATTTGATGAACCGGGTGTTCCGATCTTACTTGGATCGATGCGTGATTGTATTCATTGATGACATTTTGGTGTATTCCCAGACACGGGAAGATCACGCGCGAGACCTCCGCCTTGCTCTGGAGATGTTAAGAGAGCATAGGCTATATGCCAAATTGAGTAAGTGCGAGTTCTGGTTAGAGAAGGTCGCATTTCTTGGACACGTGGTGTCGGCCGAGGGCATTTCTGTAGATCCAGCCAAGGTTGAGGCAGTCATGAGTTGGGAGAGGCCCAAGAGCGTCACGGAGATACGTAGTTTCCTCGGATTGGCAGGCTACTACCGGAGATTTGTGGAGGGATTCTCCAGTCTGGCTGCACCTCTCACCTACTTGACAAGAAAAAATGCAAAGTTCAGTTGGAGTGACCGATGTGAAGTAAGTTTCCAAGAGTTGAAGAAACGCCTCACCACAGCCCCTGTCCTTACTGTGCCATCTGGACCTTTTGGGTATGAGGTGTATAGTGATGCCTCGCACGTCGGACTCGGGTGTGTCCTAATGCAACACAAGAAAGTCATTGCCTATGCATCAAGGCAGTTGAAAGAGCATGAAAAGAACTACCCCACTCACGACTTGGAGCTTGCGGCGGTCGTGTTTGCACTTAAAATTTGGCGACATTATCTGTACGGGGTGGAGTTCTATGTGTACACGGACCACAAGAGCCTCAAGTATCTCTTTTCCCAAAAAGAGTTAAACTTACGACAACGGCGTTGGATTGAGTTCTTAAAGGACTACGAGTGCACTATCCAATATCACCCGGGAAAAGCAAATGTGGTGGCAGACGCTCTGAGTAGAAAACCATCGGGGTTGTTGGCTCACATGTTGGTGCGGGAATGGAGACTGTTAGACGATTTGGCAAATCTAGACATCAGTGTGAACGATTCTGTCCGCAGTCCGGTTTTGGCAAATGTTACAGTTCGGTCGTACCTTATAGACTTGATCCAAGAGTATCAAGCCACAGACACTGACTTGTTGGCTTTCCGGGATAAGGAAGTGGCCAAGGGTAGTACGGACTTCTCTCTCACTAGCCGAGGTGCTATTACATTCAAGGGAAGACTTTGTGTCCCAGCCAATATAGACCTTCGGAGAGAGATTATGGACGAGGCTCACCGGTCTAAGTATACAGTGCATCCCGGAGGGACAAAGATGTATCGGAACCTCAAGAGTCACTTTTGGTGGCGAAACATGAAGAGGGAGGTTGCGGAGTATGTGGCACGGTGTTTGGTGTGCCAACAGGTGAAAGCGGAGCATTTGAGACCGGCGGGTCTTTTGCAGTCCCTCCCTATTCCCGAGTGGAAATGGGAACATATCTCTATGGACTTCATCGTGGGGTTGCCGAAGACGGTTAGGAAGACTGATGCTATATGGGTAGTTGTTGATAGATTCACGAAGTCCGCTCATTTCTTACCGTACCGGACTACATTCAACTCCAATCAGTTAGCGGAGCTATACATCAAGGAAATAGTCCGATTACACGGGGTGCCAGTGAGTATTGTGTCGGATAGAGACCCAAGATTCACATCCAGGTTTTGGAAAAGTTTTCAAGGTGCAATGGGCTCCCGATTAGACTTTAGCACAGCTTTCCACCCACAGACCGACGGGCAAACCGAGAGGGTGAATCAGGTTATTGAAGATATGCTCCGAGCATGTATGCTAGACTTCAAGGGAAGTTGGGAAGGTCACCTACCTTTGGTGGAATTCGCTTACAACAATAGTTATCAAGAAAGCATACAAATGGCGCCTTTCGAGGCTTTGTACGGAAGGAGTTGTAGATCCCCGTTGTATTGGGATGAAGTGGGAGAAAGAAAGATTTTGGGCCCCGAGTTAATTGAACAAACCGCGGATAAGGTCAAGCTTATCCGGGAGAGGTTAAAGACCGCACAAGATAGACAGAAAAGCTATGCCGACAACCGAAGGAGGGATCTTGAATTCCGAGTCGGTGATTTTGTGTTTGTAAGGATTTCACCGACCAAAGGTGTTATGCGATTCGGGAAGAGAGGCAAGCTTAGCCCGAGATATGTGGGTCCGTTCGAGATCATTACTCGAGTTGGCGAGGTGGCTTACCGTGTTGCTTTGCCCGTTCACATGGCGGCGGTCCATAATGTATTCCATGTCTCTATGCTCCGGAAGTACATCTCGGATCCTTCTCATGTCATCGAGCTTGATCCGATAGAGATCCGAGAGGACCTCACTTTAGTTGAGAAGCCGGTTCATATTTTGGATAGGAGAGATCAAGTGCTTCGCAACAAGATTATTCCGCTAGTCCTCGTGCAATGGCAACATCATGCACGAGAAGAAGCCACGTGGGAGCGTGAAGCCGAAGTCAAAGCAAAGTATCCCGAGTTGTTTGAATAGACTTGTGCATATGGCTTGTAATTTTGTTTTGATTTTGTGCATGTATGTATCGTCCAAATTTCGGGGACGAAATTTTTGTAAGAGGGGGAGAATGTAGCACCCCGGACTTTTTCATCGTTAATGAATAGCACCTTTGTAGCTAATTGGCAGTTTTTGTAGTCTAATTAATAAATAAGGGAGAAATCGAAAATTCCGAAACGTCAGAAATGTGCGTTTTCGAAAGACGAACCCAACGCAAGTTGAATCGTCTAAATCCGACGAGCGAGTCAAAAGATATGGTCAAAACAGTCCAGGCATACAGAGAACCGATCGCTCGGTCCAGTCAGCGATCGATCGGTCCATAACCGATCGATCGGTAGCTATCGCGCGGTCAGAAATTTTGTATGGGGAAATTTTCCAGAGAGTGAGTTTTTGACCGGTCGATCGGTCATAAACACCGATCGCTCGGTAGGCAACCGATCGATCGGTCATAACCACCGATCGCTCGGTCTTCGCGTTTTTGCAGAAATTTCAGTAAGGGCTTTATCGTCTTTTGGGGGTTAAACCCTTTCTCCTTAAGGCTTGCCCGAGCCTTTAGGGCTTCATTCACAACACTTAAGGGATTTTGAGAGATAGAGAGAGAGGAGAAGGGGATTTGCAAATAGGGTTTTCCATTTGAGAAGAAATCAAAGGGGTGAAGACCCTAGATCGTCCCCAAGCACATTTTCTTCAAGATTTCAACTCAAGCTCGTGTGGGGTTCCATTCTCCAAGCTAGGGCAGCAACCCAAGCACGTTTTTGAAAGGGGTTTCTTCCCCAACTCAAGTCTCCTTCAAGCAAAGGTGTTCTTCCTTCAAGTTGGAGCTTCAATCAAGGTTTCTACCAAGGATCAAGCCTTGATTTAAGGTTAGTACACCCTACTAACTTACCCTAGCAATAAATCTAGGTTTTTCCTTATGAAATATGATTCTTGTTAGTATGTTTTATTCCTTACAAAATGTGTTATCTATAATAAACATAAACAAGATAAAGAAAGGGTAGGGATGCTTGGATGGAGGTTGGATACGGCGATTGGATGCCGAATGTGTGATGTATGATGTGTGAGTTGTGGATTGGAAAATGGAGGATGGGCATTGTACAAATAACAAACTTACCATTGTGTGATTGAATGGAAAACATGCATTTAAAAAGAAGAAGATAAACTACTAAGGAATAATGTATGAAAGTGTTTGACAAAATGCCTAAACTATGAATAAATGATCTCAATGAAGGACATGGAAATGGGTTTTATGCATGCGTCCTTATAAATGATAAATTGATCAAATGTTATGCAAACTACTTATGTTACTTATGTTCATATCATAAATTGAATTATAATGTCATATTTGGTTATTTCCATTATCATGATTGTCACTATGGACACGTACACGAGCACGCATGATAGCATGAACCGTGATTTCAAGAGCATGTGCATATAATAAACAACAAGTGCATTGCATAACAAGGAGGTTGGTAGCCCAGGGACATTCGGGTGCTAGCCTCTGGCTCACAAGTGCATTTCATAACAAGGAGGTTGGTAGCCCAGGGAGGATTCGGGTGCTAGCCTCTGGCTCACAAGTGCATTGCATATCAAGGAGGTTGGCAGCCCAGGGTGATTCGGGTGCTAGCCTCTGGCTCACAAGTTTACAAGATGGAGGTTTACAAGATGATGATCATGCATTCATGCATGCACGCATACATGATTTCTACGAGGCATACCGGGACATGACAAGGGTTTTCAAGCATGAGTTTTATCGGCATTTTCGCATTCATGTACGCACGTCAGGACGCTTGTATTGTGTCATGCCCTATACTGTTTCCTTGTGATGTTTCTATTACTGCTTGTATGATATTACTATTATGTGTTTTTATTATTGTTATGGTCTGCTAGTAGCTTGTACTCGCTGAGTATTCCATGCTCAGCCGTACTTTCATGTCGGCAGGTACTGAGGGAGCCCTCGACCCAGAGCCTTGGGTCGAGGAAGAGTATACAGAGGAGAGAGAGTCGGCTATCCCATTACAGTCTCAGGCGGACCGAGACCTCGATGCGTGGCCATACCTCGACTACTGTTGAGGGGAGAGTATGAGAGGGTTTGGTGTATTTTGATATTTTGATAGGTGGGCCTGTCCACCTTAGAATTAGACTTGTTTTGTATTTATGTTAACTTGGAATACTATTTTGGATCATCCGAAGAAAATGAAAATTTGTTTACGCTTCCGCATATATGATAGCTTCCGCGCTCTGATTATCGTTATGAGTACTGTGTTTTATCTTGTGCATTACAGGATGGTTTGATAGGTTCGCAGTGTGACACCTAAAATATCCCTAAACTCCTAGGGGGTATTTTGGGGCGTTACAGCTGAAGTGTGTTCATCCTGTAGACGTGGAGAGAATACTTGCTGAGCTGCATGAAGGTATATGTGGTATTCATTCGGGCGGGAGAACCATTGCCCATCGAGCTCTGGGGCAAGGTTACTTCTGGCCTTACATGCAGGCCGATGCTCAGAAGTATGTGAATAGGTGCAGCCAGTGCCAGCGGTTTGCTCGCTTGATTCATGCTCCAGCTCAAGAGCTCAGAACTGTATCTCAGCCTTGGCCGTTTGCGCGGTGGGGACTTGATATTGTAGGACCTTTCCCGAGGGCTCCAGGGAATCTGATCTTCCTTCTAGTGGCAACTGACTACTTCTCTCGGTGGATTGAAGCTGTTCCCCTTGCACGTATCAGAGAACAAGAGGTGAAGAAGTTCTTGTGGGAGCATATCATCTGCAGATTTGGCATACCGCAGTCCATCATTACTGACAACGGGAAGCAGTTCTCAGGACGTTTGATTGCCGACTTTTGCAGCGAGCTGAAGATCAAGCATGTCTTCTCTTCCCCATATTATCCTCAGGGGAATGGATTGGCCGAGGCAGCCAATAAGAATATTCTCAATGCCTTGAAGAGAAGATTAGAAGATTCAAAGGGGAGGTGGACCGCCGAGCTGCACAACGTTTTGTGGGGGTACAGAACGACTCCAAGGAGCCCTACCAATGAAACTCCTTTCTCTCTAGCGTATGGCATGGAGGCTGTCATTCCTACAGAGATCAGTTTGCCTACAGTGCGTTCTTGGCACAGCAAGAAGAAGGGTGGAGAGAAAGATCAGAACGCAGAGCTCATGGCTATTCATCTTGATCTGGTAGATGAGAAGCGAGAAGATGCCAGCATTCAGATGAGGAGGTATCAGCAGCGATTGAGGAAGGCCTACAACAAGAAAGTACAACGGAGAGTGCTGCAGGTCGGTGATCTCGTCCTCCGAAGAGTGTTCCAGAACACAAGAGAGCTTAACAATGGCAAGTTGGGACCAAACTGGGAAGGGCCTTATATCGTAGAACGATTGGGAAGTCCTGGAGTCTGCTACTTGAAAGACTTGCAAGGTAACCTCATCTCGAAATCTTGGAACATTATGAATCTGAGGCAATTCTTTCAATAGAATCTGTGATATGCTATTTACGTGCATCGTTGTGCTTACAAGTTTTCAGTGATTTTAAATAATCATAGTGTTCATATTTCAACATGTGATTTGCAATATTATGTGCCCTGCTCGTTGTCTACGCTATTCTCTGTCTGGTTCATCAGTGTAATATTGTGAATGTTTTACAAGTAATTCAAATAAAGTTTTGACTGAACAACGTACTCATAACGAACACGAGTGGCTTATATAAGGATGTCATCTGAGCAAATCTAGTGGCTTATCCTAATGACATCCTCTGGGCATGTGCTTCGGAATTGAGTTACATTGCGTTCGTCCTATAAATTTTATTTGTCAGATTGCATTCACAGTGAACTACGCGAATGATGTATCTGGATCAGTGCTTGCTCTTAGTGCTTGTTCATAAGTGATTGATCGTAGTGTTTGCTCGTGGTGCTTGCTCGTAGTGTTAGCTCGTAGTGCTTTGATCGTAGTGCTTTGCTCGCTCATGGTGAACGCTCATAGCGAACGCTCGCAGTGCTTTGCTCGTAGTGTTTGCTCGTGGTGCTTGCTCGTAGTGCTTGGCTCGTAGTGCTTTGATCGTAGTGCTCTATTCGTAGTAATCTACTTGTAGTGCTTGTTCGTTGTGCTTTGATCATAGCGTTCTACTCATAGTGTTCTGCTCGTAGTGTTTTGATCAAAATAGTTTATTTAGTGTACAACAGTTATAATTTCATGAACATTCAAACATTCACATAGCGAAGTACCGCATTAACATCAGTACAGTGGACTCTGAAAAATCATTCAACTACTCATGTTGTGTTCTTTCTTATTCTGTGTGCATGCGTTGTACTATGCTACGAGGTGAAAAGAAGTGCAAACATAAGAAAGAGGAGCGATCCATTCATATCAAAGGCCCATTTCTGGGCAATTACAGTGATAACCTCCCATAAAAAAAAAGAAAAAAAAAAGAAGAATTTACATCGTCAAAAAGAGAAGTAGAAACATAAAGAAGAGTAGGGGATCAGAGGGGCAGCAGTTCAGACGAGCTCAAGATCAGCATCTATCATCGTTGCAGCAGGGGCAGAAGCAGAGGCTTCAGCAGTTGGGGCTTCCACCGGAGTGACTTCATCGGCAGCAGCAGGGAGTTCTGGAGCAGCTGGCTCGGAGGATGGCTCAGCAGGGAGGGGTGCAGGACCTTCAAGAAAGTGAGGCAGCTCGACGCCTTGCACCTCGGGCTCGTTGTCGAGCTCGATCAGTTCTTTGCTCTAAAGCTCGGAGAACGTGGTGACGTCCTCTTCATTGTCTTCTTTCAGGCGTCCTTGTTGGCGGAGCGAGTCCAGAACCTCTTTCTCGGTCTCAGCACGATCTTCATCCAAGAGCGTGTCCAGCTGAGACTGATAGTGCTGTTGCAGTCTCAGGGTCACGGACCTCTCGGTGTCCTCTTGAGCTTTCTTGGCCTCCTCGAGCTCCTCCGCCAGTGCTGTCCTGGCCGCCTCGGTTTCCTCCAGCTGTCTGCCCAAAACTTGGGAGACATGCTCCAATTCGCTGATGCGTACAGCAGCATTCTCTACCTCCTGCTTGGCCTTCTTTTCGGCCTCCTTTGCTGATCGTGCCTCAGCCTCAGCCTTCTCCCGTACCTTGGTGGCAGTGTTTAGCCTTACCTCAGCACGAACAGTGTCAGCCTTGGCTTGAGACAGATCAAAGTCTGCCTTGAGTCTCTCTTCAACGAGAGTCTGCTCCAACGTCTCCGTCCTATCTTTCCAGTAATTAATCCCATCTCGCAGTTGGGTGTACTTATTTTGGTTGCGATCGCAAAGCTCTTGCACGAGCGTGTTCATCTGCAAGGAAGTGTCTGGGCGTTAGTACAACGAGAAGTAATATTACAAACAGTTGAGGAAGAGGGCGAGAGAGGGAGAAGCTTACTGTCGCCACCGACTGGCAGGCGGCGTAGGACAATTCGGACAGTTGGAGTTTGCCGACCTCAGCGATGTCCCGAGGCAACCTCATCGCGTAAGTTAGAGCTCGGGCAGCCTTCTCCGAGCTCTTCACCGATTCGTTCACGGTCGGAGCACCGAACTGAGAAAAGTCGGGTGACCAGTGCTGAACGAAGGACGGCAGCATACGAGCCGGGAGACTCGTTGTGCCGGCTTCCGTTGCGGCCAAGGTAACGACAGCGGAGCTCGTGCTGGCGAGGGCAATGGCAGCTCGAGAAGGGCCAGGCGCCGAGCTGGCCTCGGGCACTGCCGTTGTCACCTCTACTCCTGGGCTTGTTGGAGGAGCGGCAGAGGTGGAGGGGGGAGCAGCAACGACTGCGCTCTCTTTCTCCAGGCGTTTGTCCGCCTTAGCCTTCTTTCTGGCCTCGTACTCAGCCTGGGTGGGCATCTTTCTCTTCGGGTCAGTAGTCGCTGTACCCTTGGAAGAGTGGCTCCTCTTCTTCTTCGGCGGTGGTGGCGGCTGAACCGCAGGGCGAGCAGACCTCGGCTTCCTGCTTAGTGGGGGTGGATTTGTGTCAGTCATATTTTCTTCCTCTTCTTCTCCTTCGGCTAGATTGAGAGCTGGTGAAGGTGCGGAAGTGGAGGCGCCTTGTTGCTGTCGCTGTTGCTGTTGTTGAGTAGTTGCTAGAGTGCTGGAGGAGACCCGCGTGTCAGGCTCGAGTGGTTTCCACCTGATGTATTCCCCACCTCGAGCACGGTGGATACCAGTAAGGAGGCCTTCTTCTTCTGGGGCCAACTTCTTGTACGGGAACTTCTTTGGGTCAACTGCACACAGGAAAGCAAAATGAGTACAACGAGAGTTAGTAGGATGAAAGCATACAACGCACAACGAGAACAGAGTCAGGACAATGGTGCACAACGGACAACGGGTGACTATAGTGGTATACCTGCTTCCACTCGGAAGACGTTGGGGACCGTCGAACTCTCTGCCTTCCAGCCGCCAGAGACAACGAAAGGAGTGGCTTTCCATTTTCTTTCTCTATCGAGAATGCCTGAGACGAGCTCTGGATATAGGGGTTTCTTGTTCCACGAATAATAGGAGTACAAACCATCGTCATTGCCTCGGCATCTGACGGCATGGTAGAAGTGGAATAGGTGCCTAGCCTCTATTGGGTATCCGTCCTTGATGAATTTGATCATCATGGACATGTATTTGTGGAAGCCCGGGTGCATTTGTCCCGGTGCGAGTTGCAGGGTGGACAGAACTTCATCCAAGACAGGATGAAGGGGGAAGCGGAGGCCAACCTCAAGCTGGGAGAGATAGACAACGGTACAGGCAGAGCGCCTATCTATAATAGCATCATCTCGCATGAAATGGAGATTGACGTTGGAAGGGAAGTCGAAACGTTCCCTGTAACGGTTCAGATGTGCCAACTGGTGCTGGCGCAGAGCTGAGGATTTTTCAACGTAGGCACCATGAGGTGTGCTACCTGTGCAACTGGCCTCATCATCTGTAGGGCCTCTAACTTCTTCTAGCCTAGCGGGTTCTACGGGAACGATGGCGGCCATGGTGATTGGAAGAAATAGAGAAGAGGGACAAGAACAGTGAACAGAGCAATGGAGTGTGCACAAAGCAGAGTCACCCCAAGAACCAGAGAAGAGAGAAAGGGAGAAACAGTAACAAATAATAAGAGATATGGGTGAAGGGCGTACCGAACCAAAGAACTCAGAGAGATTGTTGAAGAGCTTGAGGGAGATGAACTTTCGGTTGAGAAGAAAATTCGGCAGAGTAACAGTGCTTGAAGAAACATGGTGAAAGAGAAGGAGGATTCGGTGGGATTTTATAAGCATCTCAGGTTTGCGAAAGTACGCCACTGCCCTTCATCTGAGCCGTACACCTGTATCAGCGGAAATGAAAGCAGTGGCAAGATCGTCTTTTCACCAAATAGAGTAACCGTCAGGGTCATTAAAGCATTTGAAATTCAAATCGGCGATGATGACAGCCTGTCCGCATTTAATAGACGTGAAGGTTCGCACGCGTAACCAGCTGGCGTGAACGGTCGACCTTCTCAGCGAGCGTTTAAAGCACGCAACGTTTCGTCTTCCGGAGCGGTGCCAGGTATGATCTTTTTGTCCGTTTATGACGCTTCGAACTGCGTTCCAAGCATCATAAAGGGGCAAATTGTAACGGATAAAATTCGTAAAACCAACTCAGCGTTGAGGGACGAGCTCGTTTTTGTCGTTTTGTTCACGAAAGTGACACGTGGACACGAGTTGGGGTCACGTGCTTAAGATATAGGAGTCACACGTTGTCTGATGCACAACGATCCCGTTGTGCGCATTACGACGTCTTTGTTCTCATGCAGAACAACGTTTCCGTTGTGGCTTTGACAACGTGCTCGTTGTCTAAAGCACAACGTGAACGTTGTGCTCTTGACAACGTCGTTGTCGTTACGCGAACAACGAGTCCGTTGTCTCACCAACAACGATGTCGTGCTGTATTTTAAGGCATCTACGCCGTAACCGAGCTTGAGTCAACAACGAGACCGACTCGTAGGAGGAAGTGATCAGGAGGCGATCCATAATTCCGACAGGCGTGCCGAACGCGCCGTTTCGTGCCGAAAGCACTGTCTTGGCATTTAATGCTGGTCACTTCTGCGTACTGTCCGATCCCGTCCGATTGGACTTATAGGAGGCTCTCACGTGTAATGCAACCGGCGGCAGATATGTGTAAGATATTTGGCAATGAGTGCAAAGACACGTGGTATGGACACCTATGGCCATCTATGGTCATCGATGGCCATACCGACCCTTGCCCTATAAAAACCCCGTGATTTTTAGTGCACAGAACACTTGTTCATTAACCGAGACTTGAGAATACGGGCGTTCAGTGCTTCCAGTGCCTTGCGTATTTTTCAGTGACTGTTCTTGTGTTTACTGTTCATCATCTTCTACCCCTACTGACTTTACCATCGGAGTACAGGTTAGGGTGCCACACCCTCCGCTCCAACCCTCTACCAGTAAACCAGAGCGTGGAAGGAGCTGCTGCTGACGCATGTCCTTCCGGTATTTTTCTCCTCACAAAGGTGATGAAGAGAGAAGAAAGGAATACGCGGATGTGTTTTAGGAGTTCCACGGTGATGGAATAGAGGTCAAGTTCTCTTCTGGGATCATCCTTGTAAGATATTTCCTTGTTAAATCCTCTATGACATTTAGACTCTCTTTCTCTATCTGTCTATATATAGACTTTAATGATATAATGGTTCCTCATGAGATGATCATGGCAGGAACAGATACAAGCACGATTTCCTTGGAAGGGGCGATGGCAGAGCTCCTTGGCAACCCCAAGGCACTAGGCAAAGTCCAGACTGAGCTACGACACATTGTTGGTCTGGGCAGAAAGCTAGAATAGAAAGACATGAAGTCGTGTGCTATGCCACCGGATACGCAAGTTCTGGTCAATTTGTGGGTGATTGGCCGCAACTTGAAATCATGGAAAGACCCCCTGGTCTTCATGCCAAAGAGGTTCATGGATTCGAGCAAGCTTGACTACAAAGGACATCACTTGGAGTTAATACCGTTCAGGGTTGTGCCACTTACTTCACATGTGCTCCCATTGGCTCTGGGATCACTCTTTTGCATGCATTTGATTGAGTCCTAGCGGGTGGGCTTCAGCCGGAGATGGACATGACGGATAGGAATGGTATAAACCTAAAGGGAGGTGACACCATGCCAATGGTTGCATGTTTTGTATGGTAGACTACATGGACAAGTGTGGCTCACGTCTTGATCAATTAATTACTTGTTTTGATTTCTTCTTCTTCTTCTACATGAGATTTGGTTTTGGGTTATAAACAAAACCAGAGCAGGACGTTCCTGTGGGATGAATCCTATCGGATCTGAAGATTACGACAGCTTTTTTTCGAGCTGGGATTCTTCTTTTACTTGGGACCGATTAAAGAATCCATCAAGTTCGTGACTCCAGAAGAGCCCTTACAGTCCTGCCTCCAGACTTAACTGGATAGTAAGTACCTAGACGTGCACAACCATCCATCCATTTCTACATCTTAATCATGGGTAAGGTTCACCCACCCCTAGGGTTCACCAACCCATCCTTGGTTTTTTTTTTATATATTAATTATTATTTTTTAAATAAAAAAACTGTTTTTAGAGTTTTTTTAATATTAAAAAAAGTTTTTAATTTTAAAAAAAAGAATTAATATTTTTTAAAAAAAACCAAGGATTGATGGGTGAACCCTAAGGGTGGGTGAACCTTACTCATGGTCAAGGGGTGTCAAAGGAGACACGTGGCGACCTCTAGGGATTCCAACTCGAGAGATTCACTCGAGTTGAACTCAAGAGGATCCTGAGCCTTCACATAGGCACAGGATTCTCTCGAGTTGAACTCGAGAGAATCTCTCGAGTTGAAACCCCTAGAGGCCACCACGTGTCTCATTTGATACCCCTTAACCATGGGTAAGATTCACCCACCCCTAGGGTTCACCCACCCATCTTTTAAATTAAAAAAAGTTTTTAATTTTAAAAAAAGAATTAATATTTTAAAAAAAACCCAAGGATAGATGGGTGAACCCTAAGGGTGGATGAACCTTACCCATGGTCAAGGGGTGTCAAAGGAGACACGTGGCGACCTCTAGGGGTTCCGAGAGATTCTCTCGAGTTGAACTCGAGAGAATCCTGTGCCTATGTGAAGGCTTAGGATTCTCTCGAGTTGGAACCCCTAGAGGCCACCACGTGTCTCCTTTGACACCCCTTAACCATGGGTAAGGTTCACCCACCCCTAGGGTTCACCCACACATCCTTGGTTTTTATATATTAATTATTATTTTTTAAATTAAAAAAACTGTTTTTAGAGTTTTTTTAATATTAAAAAAGTTTTTAATTTAGAAAAAAGAATTAATATTTTAAAAAAAACCAAGGATGGATGGGTGAACCTTAAGGGTGGGTGAACCTTACCCATGGTCAAGTGGTGTCAAAGGAGACACGTGGCAACCTCTAGGGGTTCCAACTCGAGAGGATCTGAGCCTTTCACATAATGGGAAAACATGATGCCACTCTTTTTTGTTGCTTGGTGACGGGAGACCAAATTTTGTTGACTTGACTAGTATTCCAAAAGTAGAGAAAACTAAGTAAAAAATCGTCCTTAGATGAACTTCCTCATCTTGATCATTGAAAACCATAACAATAATCAAAACCTTTAGAGTATAATACAAAATAATAAATTAAAAAAAAAATGCATATAAGAGTTCTTGTTGAAAGCATAACCCTAAGAAGCCTTCATCTTGATTAGGAGCAGAGCCAGGGGCATTCCCCCCCCCCCCCCCCCCCAAGCCCCCACCATCCACCATTTTTTTTTGATTTGTTAAAATTCTATAGTATTAAAAAAACATATATATTTTTAACTTTTAGTAAGGAGGGTACTTTCTTACTTCTATTTCTTAAGTGTTCTGCCACCGTCTAAAGAGGGTACTTTTGTGATTTGGGATTGCGAAGAGGGGTATTTTTCTCTTTCGAGAATAAATATTTGTAAAGATGGTCTTTTCTTATGAAAAAAAAATACATGTAAAGAGAGGCATCTTTATAATTGGAAAACAAATTTGTTTTTATTATCATTTGAAAAACACATTTAATGTGGGTTCTTTTGATATAGTGTAAAAAATAATATCATATAAGGAGAAGTATTTTTGTCATTCGGACAAAATAAAACACATAGTAATTAGTAAGAATGTATCAGCCAGATCCATTTGTCAAGCTATCCGGAATCTATATATATATATATATACATGGGGGCTACTACTATTTCACGCATTGCGTGAAACAGTAAACGATCACGCCTGTTGAAATTGGATGGCATGACTGTAATTACAGTGTAAATTGGAGGCCACTTTTAAAAAAGAGTTATCTTTCATAATTACAATACTGCCATCATGTTTGGTTTTAATTACCAAACACCATTTGTTTTACACTTGCGTGACTTTTAAGGAGTTCACGCATTGCATGAATTCTAGATTTTCCCTATATGTATATATAGGGGACTGCTACTGTTCACCCAGTGCGTGAAACACTAAAACTTCGCACATGTTCATATTGGGATGGCATGTGTGTAATAATGTTGTGAAGCGGTGGTCATTTAATTTTGAACAAACAATTATCTTTCATAATTATAATAATGCCATCTTATTTGGTTTTAATTACAAAAAAAACCAATGATTTTGTACTTGCGTGAGCTTTAAAAGTTTCACACACTACATGAACTCTAGATTTTTCCATATATATATATATATATAATAATTAATCGGACTTCCAAACCAAACGTTATGGCAAAAATTAAGTTCTACCATTGGACGGCGTCAAAAACCCTATAATATATAAACTCGCAATTTTTATTAATTTTTTGACTTGAAAGTCAAGAGAAAACTTTTAAGCCATGTCGTATCAACCATGCGGAGTATTTGTTGAAAGTTATACATGGAGCTAGCTGCAGGAGAGTTTTGAATCTTAGGGACTTACGCAGTCCCTAATTGTATTGCTGCTTTTGCTTTTGTTAGTTTAAATGATAGCTACCTACACAAAAAATAAATAATAAAACGGTTCCCTTTCCAATATCTCTCTCAAAGATAAGCAAAATTAACTTTGCCATAGGAGCTGATGGACGGGGGAAGCAATTGCCCCATTGGTTGAGTGGCATGACGCCACTCGCTTGATCCGAGATCAAGTATCGGGTGCGATGTTAAAAAATTTACCCGACAACTAACCTTGAACAAATACTAATCATGCTAATTGGGGTTGCGGGCCTGCGGCCTAACTGTATATAGATCACCGAAAAAGAGTTTTAAAATAAAAGAAGGGTGGGGAGTATTTATATTATGGGACAATAAAATTTAAGGATTTGGCATAAAGCTCTAGTATTGTTATGCGTATGATAATACAATACACTAATGATCTGGTGCGGAGCAGTAAATTATGTATCACACGCACATGCATGTGTTTGTGTGCAAGGGTGCTTGAGGTGCACTTGACATTTCGTACATACACATTATTGCGAAGTGTAGACTGTAGACCACGGTTCAAGCTTGCCACCTAGATGGTGGATCTTGACTGGAGCTGTAATCCCAGCAAATTTGAAGAGAATACAGTAGTTGTGACAGATTAATGGGTTGAAGGGAGATTAACGCTCGAAAATTATTAATGTGGGAGACCACTAAGAGAGAGAAAGAGGTACATGTGGCATGACACGTCCGTGATGAAATTATGAGATTCAAACGTAAGCTTTTTGAAGTAGCCACGTGAATACCAACTTGGTTACAGTAGAAACTAGCAATTATTAATGTGGTGAGACCATTAAGAGAGAGAAAGAGGTACATATGGCATGACACATGATGAAAATATGACGGTCAAGCGGAAGCTTTTGAGGTAGCCAAGTGGAGACCAATTAGATTATAGTAGTAACTAGCAAAAAATTTGTTCAAATGTAGGGAGTGTTGAAAGAAAACGAATAAATGAAAAATGGATAGTTCAGTATGAAGAGGAAATTAAAATAGACAATAAAACAAATTGAAGGAAAACGATGATAGTTTGGACATCTTATGATATTGTTCATATGTATCCTATTAAAAAAAATAGTAAATGTAATCATTAAAAAATTCATAATTTTATTATTATATAAACTAGCGATGACACGTGCAATACACGTGAGAGCGAAGGGAAGTAGTTAACCACAGTTAATAAGAATTAAAAGGGGCACGTGTTAACCCATTGGTGTGGGGCACGTGTTAACCCACTGGTGTGATTGAACTCTCCCCGAGGTCAATCACGATTGACTGTGATTCTAAATAGATAGATGGCAAGGGGTGAATTAGGAATTAAAGTAAAACATTAAATCAAAGGCAAGGGTAGTTTGGGGATTAAAGTAAAACATTAAATCAATATTTTATTTTTATATAAGGATAATTTGGGAATTTCGGAAAAATCATCTATGCATGCCTCTCGCATTATAATAGTAAAGATGTTTATCTAAGTTTAAGAAAGTAAGTCTACGTCATTATAAATTTTTTTTTCTCATCTTATCTAAAAATTGTCAAAAGTATTTAAAAGTTTGAGAAATGATAATATTTCTTGTAAATAAATAAGTTCTTTTGACTAATTATATTTAAATAATTAATTATTAGAAAGAAAAGTTTACATAAAAGAGAAAATGTTACTCTTTCTATTCTTTAACCCCAAAAAACATTTAATTAATTTTTTTTCCAATGTGACCCATTTTAGCATTACTACTGATTTTCGTAATATAACAAAATGCAAATTAGAAAACAAATAGAAATACCAAGTGAAGACACTCAATTCATTATATAGTATTCACTAATTTGAGAGTTAATATAACACGCACATGCATGTGTTTGTGTGCAAGGATGCTTGAGGTGCCTACATACACATTATTGCGGAGGGTAGACTGTAGACCACGGTTCAAGCTTGCCACCTAGATGGTGGATCTTGACTTAGAGCTGTAATCCCAGCGAATTTGAAGAGAATATAGTAGTTGTGACAGATTAATGGGTTGAAGGGAGATTAAGGCGGGACAATTATTAATGTGAGGAGACCACTAAGAGAGAGAAAGAGGTACATGTGACATGACACATCCGTGATGAAATTAGAGAGTCAGATGGAAGCTTTTGAAGTAGCCACGTGAATACCAACTAGGTTATAGTAGAAACTAGTAATATTAATGAGGGGAGACCACTAAGAGAGAGAAAGAGGTACATATGGCAAGACATGTGAAAATATGAGGGCTTTTGAAGTAGCCACGTGGAGACCAATTGGATTATAATAGTAACTAGCAAAAATCTCGTGTGAATGTACAAGGTGTTGAAAGAAAATAAATGAATGAAAAATGGATATGACAATATGATGAGGAAATTTAAAAAAAACAATAAAAAAAAGGAGAGATGGCTTCCTCTGAATCTCCTCCTCCCAGCTGCGGAGGCTTTCAGTTTCCATCTCCGAAGATCTTTCCAAATCCGACATAATGTTTTTCGCCGCATCGGCGTATACGTCGGACTGTTCCGGAATGTGAACGGACCGTGTCAATCCCAATCACTTTTTTACGGGATTTCATTTACAACTTTTACGTTAAGATGTCCACAATAAAAAGCTTACCGGGAATAGGAAGCTTAAGGAAAGTCTCTACTCTACCCAGTAAGAATGAATTTCTCTCCCGGTTTTTAAGTAATAAGCCTGCTGAAAAACGCTTTCTAAGGATCAAAAAGAAAGGTTCCTGGAATCTCATTTTGTTGGCTTCCCTCTTCGGGAGCCTGCGTCCCGGCGTTTTTGTGCAATAAACCCCTCCGGCTTCCCGCTTGGCTTGACTTGCTTAGTAATGAAAGAGCAAATGACCTTTCAACAAGAGACGGACATCACTTGAAATCACTTTAAAGTACTTCTAGCTTCTTCAACTACTCTTTCCCTCACAACATCTATTACGGCATTTACCAAATGAAACTACTTACTAATAGATAGTCGGTTGTGCAATAAGATGTCTTGAGTTGATTGAGGAAAGAATGACTCGATGAGTCAACCTTAGGGGCTTTTATCGAACGTTTTCCTTTCATATCATCAGAACTGAAAGCTCTGGTTAATGGATTGGGGATTTCTCTTGAAGAGCCGGACACCACAGAACTCTAGCTCTTGCCCTTACCCTAATCCGTCAGGTGAATTGGGGGGAAAAATAAAAAGAAAATAGAAGGAAAACGAATTTGGTCATCTTGTAATATTGTTTATATGTATCCTATTAAAAAAATAGCTAATGTAATCATTAATATTTTCATAATTTTATAATTATATAAATGTTTATCTAACTTTATACAAGAAAGTAAGTCAACATCATTATAAAAAAAAAAATTATATCTTCTCATCTAAAAATTCAACGTGTCAAAAGTATTTAAAAGTTTGAGAGATAATAATATTTCTTGTAAATAAATAAGTTTTTTAAAGTAATTATATTTGAATAATTAATTATTAGAAAGAAAAGTTTACATAAAAGAGAAATGTTACTCTCTTTTTATATTCAACCCAAAAAACATCTAATTAATTTTTTTCTAGTGGGACCCATTTTAATACTACCACTGATTTTCATAATATAACAAAATGCAAAATAGAAATCAAATAAAGATACCATGTGAAGACACTCAATTTATTATATAGTATTCACTAATTAGTAAGTTAATATAATTAATTATAATCTAAATAAATTAATATATATAGATATATATATATATATATATATATATATATATATATATAAAAGGAAAGATTAAGGATGGACCATTATTTTAGGATTTATTTCTTTCATTTATTAGTGTAAATTTTTTTTATAACTAATTGAGAGATGAAAGACTTTAAAGGAAACCACTTGACACTTTGACGCCAATAAATATCAAGAATAATTCAAATTTTATTTTATTCTTAATATCAATGATAACGTGAATTTCATTAATTCCATGCTATTTTAGATCGCTGCTACAAGAGCAAAATAGAAAACTCAAAATAATGTCTAGCATATATCAATACCCAGCCAAAGCTTCATGTAAAGACCCATATGTGTAAAGGTAAGTAATGACAACACCAGAACCTTACAGCTTCCAATAGCATTGAAGTGCCAGAAAATGCACACATGCCATAATCTACCCAAACTCAAGAACTTCCCAATAACAACCAGGAAAATAAACCTCTTAAGATTTCCATTCTAGATGCTTCAATAGTTAGGAAAAACTTTCTTGGTAAACCATACTAACTAAAGTGCATAACATGTATTACAAGAAATGAGAATATTACCCACAAAAAAGTAGCCACGGTAATAAATTACGTCAGTAAAACGGCATTTTCCCACTTTTTTGTTTCCGTTGCAATATATCATTTAGTTCTGTACCGTTTTCATAAAAAAAATTGTCAATAACCATTAGTCACGGTTTTTGTCTACTATTTATAGGGAATTAGGGAGAAGGTAGAACAAGAGTTAGAAAATGTGAGGATGACAGATATTACAATTTAATAAATTGTAATTAAAGAATGAGGATGTGGATGGAAGATAGAAGAGACCTTTAGGCTTCATATTTTAATAATTTAAATGTTACAACCTAATTAGTTCTCATTAAATAGTAGAAATAGAAGAATTAAATAATAGAATGTGAAAGGGTAAAGGTGAACATTTAACATATCACTTAATCAGGAATAAAGAATAATAATTAAAAGGACGATATGACGTATTCTTATTGGATCAATTAAAGATTAGATGTCATGTTAGCAGACACGTGACATCAACCAGAATAGAGAATAGAGGCCAATGAGATATGTCATGTGGAACCAACTGACATATAATATTAGTACTAGTAAACACCCCGTGCAATGCACGGGAAAAAAAAGAAAAATATCAAATTAAAAGAAAGAGCAAAAATGAGTAACATAGCATTAAATTCATACTTACCTAAAGAATCCTAGAACACAATACTTCAGTCGCTTCTTTAGGGATGGGTATACCATGAGAGGATGAATTCCTCTTGTTCTTGTCTATTTAATTTCTAGAAAATATAAATTGGATAAATTTATGATTTTAAAGAAAATGAACATCTAAAAGAGTTTATTGAGCAAAAGAAGAAAAAGAGCTGAATACTACAGTGAAACTCTACCAAGCAATAGACCCAAAGAAAAATCAGAATGCGATTTGGATTCATCTAAAGATCTTTTGATTGGCTAGAATCCATTATTTAAACTAAAATATATCTCTAAATCTAAATTCTGACTATCCAACCCAATCTCCTTTGGACATTCCTCAAAAAAATTAAAAATTAAGTCAGAACAATATCTTTAATGGTCTAATACAGATAGAATAATTTAGCAAGATTAAACTAAAGATAGTGATTACTTACATAAATAATTCGTAGTAGAATTACAAACTGAAATTGTGGGAGAAAGTAAAACAAACAAATTCCAATACACAAAAAATCATGCTGGTGACTAATTGTGATCCTAAGTATATCACAATTCATCTGAACATATAAAAACTCTAATTTCCTTCATAAACAACCAGTTCATATCTAAACAAATTGAATTAAAATTTCCCATTGAAGAGTTAGCTTTGTTAAACAAATAACCCAATGGAAATCAATATGCTTGAATCAAAGCAGGTTTCAATGAGTATGAATAAAATTTAGAAGAAATAAATAAAGGATCTTACCTGCAATAGTACTTTAATCCGCTCATTAATCATGATCATCCACAATTTTCTATTTGAAGCGGGGTATGGGAAATAGAGAAAAATATATTTTATCCTTTGGTGGATGATTTCATTTATGACAAAGTACGATTTATTTGACGAAACTATGTGTATAGAGTCTACAATGAGAGCATAGAGCATAGAGCATAGGTCACTGCTATTTCTCATTTCATGAACCAAAATTATGGACTCTACAATGAGAGCATAGAGTCTTAGCCATTATTAAAGACTATAGTTATATGGATGGATGAAGATTCTATGCTTTCACAAACACATAAAACTTGTCAAATAGTAGAGCTCCAATTCCATGGAATATGACCTCTGTGGCTGCTATATGCATTCACCGTGTTCTAATAATTTCCCAGAATACCACTCTAGGAAGAATTTTCTATACTCAGTTTTCCATGTTCCATCCCTCTGGAAGAACCCAGTGTCCTCAGGGAATTGGTTGTACTGTCCAGAATCATGGGGTAGCCCCCGTCTTTCTTTCCGATTGCCTCCACCGATGCTTCCAGTGAAGCTATCATGTACTATTGTTAACATAGAGAGCTTGTTAATAAAAAGTAAGCATAAAATGACTTCTATTTAATTTGAATGTAATGTCATAAATCATATAAGAAAAATTAAAGTAGGGTTAAAATAATTTGTGTGCTTTGCACCATTTTGTGTGTGTGTTATGCTCCATTAATGGAGTCCCATGCACCGTTTAACTGTCCGGGTTGATGAGTTGGTGCATGGGTGTATGGGCTCCATGAGCCTTACTTCACATGCAACACAAGCACATAGGCATACATGGATGAAGCATGTACTCCCCTTCTCCCCCAGTGTGTATGAAGAAAACAAAATGAATTGATGTATTAATAATTTATTTAATGAATGCTGCACTTAGGCCATATATGTGGAGCAGCGATTCAGCTCTCCACAGGGGGCCATCCCTACTTGAATTTCCTGAAATAGAATTTGAATCAAGTTGTAAAGCTTTTAGATTTTATCTTCATATGCTGGGATAAGTATAATGGATTTTTTCTTCATATGCTGGCGATATTTTTTCTTCATATGCCGGAAACAACAAGTATAATGGATTTCAAACAACACCTGCCTGTGTTTTTGAGGAGATATATGATACATCTCGTTTCTCTCGTTTGGCCAGATTCTGAAATTTAAGGTATTCCATCCATGAAAGATAGAGAGATTAAAAATGACAAATAACGGAAAAAGAATCAAAAGGGTTTTGCTTAGACTGGAAATTCTACATATATAGTAGAAACAATGATGCAAGAAATAACATCATTGCCAATAATACTCATCCATGGCTGCAAGTTCCAGATCTAATGATTTTTTAAGAGTGTTCATAGCACCAAGGGCTTCAGTATGCATAGTAAATCATAATTTAGGGCACCAAATAGAGCAGCCAGTCCATAGTGAGTAGATTAGTAAGTTCAAATAATGTTGTTGCCTAGATATGGACCCTAGAGGGGTGGTGAATAGGGTCAATGGTAGATTTAAAAAATGTTTTCCCTTTTAATACAGAATTTGAAAAACAAAGGGAAATGCAGCTAACAGAAGATATAGAAATCTAATAATAAGATAATTTAAAAAGATAGAAGAGAGAAAAAGAATTGCAAACTCAGTTATTAATGAGGTTCGGCAATCTCCAGCCTACTCCCCACCTCTGCAAACCGCAAGAGGTTTAACTACGATCCACGATCGTACAAGCTTCTTCACAAGTGAAGCTTAACACCTTTTACAATCTCTCTTATGGTCGAGATGCAACCTTATAATTCCTCTTCGGCTCAGGATGAAACCTATCACCGTCAGAGCACAACTCTCTCTGACAAAAACAAAGCAACAGCTTCACTGCAAGAACACGCAGGTTCTTGATTGAATACAAATGAAGGTTTTGGATTTACAATCCGAAATAAATAACTCCTTTTGAGTTAGATTTGAATGGAATAACCAACTCTATGAAATCTCTCAAAAAGATGATTTGGATTTAGCTCAAAGAGAAAAATAGAGTACCGTTTCTCAAGATTGAGATTTTTAGCTCGTGTGAATGATTGATCAATAGAATAGTGTAATCTTAGCTTGTTGGTTGTTCTTCGATTCAAAGATTATCTCTATTTATAGTGTTTTGATATTTATTACTGTTGATGAGCATTAAATGAAAAATCACCCATTATTAATATAGCTGTTGAGCAATAAAGACGAGTTCCAACGTTGATTGACTGGATGGTCATCAGATTGGTTGGATCAGTCATTTGATAGACTGGATGATAAAAACAAGTTTTTATGCATTTTGTTATATCCAGTTGATTATAAGGGTCTTCTGATCGACTGGATGGACCACCTGATCAACTGGAAGGTCCACTTGATCGGCTGGATAGACAAAAAAAGATTCAGATTTTAGTTTTCTTAGACTTTAATGATTTGCATGATTTTCAAAGTCTTTTAACATATTAGGTAAACATGATTAATATCTCGTAATGATCTTTTGAATGATCTAAAATTGATTCACAATGAGTTTCAACTTGATCAGTATGTGCAGACAAATTTTGGAAAAATTTGTTCCATCCAGTCGATCACAGGACTTGCCTGATTGACTGGATGATCTGCCTGATCGGCTTGATGGTCAGTCTGATCGACTGGATAGACCATTTTATTTGCAGAATCCATTTTTCAAAACCTTTATGATGGGATTTGATTCTAAGGTTTTGTACTTAATCTTTATGAGAAAGATGATCATGTTTAAGGGTCCTTAATTATATTTTTAGATTTGTTTAAGGGACCTATGGTCAATCTAAGGTATTATGAGCTTTTCACCAAATCACCACAAGATGATTTTTACAAGAAATCCTAGATAGACCACTGACTACCTAAACTTAGTCCTTGATGGAGTTGATCCTTTGTTTCTTTGGTCTTCAATAGCAGTACCTTATAGACAATCGTCCAGAATTCTTTTTGCTTATAAATGAATATCTTCTTGAAGTTTTGATTTGGAATTGTCATCATTTCTTTGACTTGATCTTTTGCATTGAAGATACTTGAATCTTGCTTGAAGTCAATCCTTTATCTCTTGAATATTATAGACATTGATGCTCATGGAAGACATTAGTATTACAAGAGTCATTTTATTATTTATGTTATCATTAAAACTAATTGAGGGTCATATGGTTGTAACCTTTAGGCTAACAATCTCCTATTTTTGATGATGACACAAATAATGGAATGCGATGTGTTAAGCTCCCCCTCAACACATACTTTTCATAAAATTTCCAAGGATGCTAATTAAGAAGATTTGTTATCATATTTTTAGACATTTCCTTGTTAAATCAACTCTTTTTTTATTTTTTTGGTTATCACAAATTAAAAACCATTTACAAGGATGCTAATTAAGAAGATGCCACTTTTTTTGGGGGGGTATTAGTCAAGAATTTGAAACCTAACTTATTATAGTTAAAAACTCAATAGATGGAAAACCATTTACAGAGAACCCATTAAGAAAATGACTCATTTCAATTACTTCCAAAGTACTCATAGCATTTTAAATGCGAATACATTTTTCCCGTTTTAATTGTATCAGGTTTGCATGGTGATATTCTTGTCTGGTTATGGACGTCTTTTCCCTTAGAAAGATCTAAATTTTTAGTCATTGCTCTGAGGCTCATAGCATTACTACACAAAAAGTTCTTTGATATGCTTCACATGTGTCCACGATTACAAGTCTCCTAACTTGTTACAGTTAATGACGCAATAAATGAAAAACAAATTAAAGGGAAGCCCAATAGGTGGATGGCTCATTTCAGTTACCACTCTAGCTCAGGAATTTTGAAAAAATGTAACATGGAGTATGAAGTAGTGGCGGTGAGTTTGGCTATTATGTTATGGTGTGTTCTGGTGATGGTGTCAAAGCACTAAAATCGTCATAGGAAAGAATTGGGGAAAATGACGCCTGGCCCCAAAAGGGTGGCCGGGGAAAATCGTCATATGCTTAGGCGCTTGTTTACCTTTGAGTTCTTTGTTATAAGCTGCCTAAATGCCATGTGAAATTTACGTGGGTGCTGCATAAATCAAATGGTGTGTAGACGAGGCAAGTATGTGTTGTACAAATCCAATCGAAATTCGATAGATCGTATTTGATATGGCTTTCAATCTCATGGGCAACCTCATATTATCAAAGGATCTCTGCGATCCAAATTCGAAGAGATGGAGTGAGTTCTTTTACCACATGGGTAATTTTTGGAGATGACAGGGAAGCCTAATATGACTGATTTCTTGCCAATACTGAGATTGCTTGATCCATAATGGATAAAGAGTAAAACACAGTTCCATGTCGGGCAAGTGTTTAACATAACCTATGGATACATTGGAGAAATGATGAAAAGCAAGGAAAATAAAGGTAATGAATAGAGAAGAAAGGACTACGTTGATTTCCTTTTTTAAAAAAAACCAAAGAGGATGAGTGAACCCTAAGGGTGGGGAAAAACTAACCACAATTAAGGGGTGTCAAAAGGGACATGTGGTAACCTGAGGAGTGATAACCGGATTTACCAAATCCGGTTATCACCGTAAAGGATATGGTTTCTTATTTAAATCCCTCAAAAAATATATTTTCTGTCCTTTGTTAGGTGGGCTAGCACGAGTCCTGTTTAGCCCAATTAATAAGTAAGTTGGCTCAGGTTGTGTTAAAAACGTTAACTGATTTTTTTCTTAATTCAAAAACTACCCTTATCATATCTAAAGACAAAAAGGTTTATTGATTGTTTGTTCATCTATACTAATATAATGAGAATGGCTGGGTTAAAAACGTTAATTGATTTTTTTGATTAATTACAAAATTAACCTTATCATATATAAAGACAAAAGATTAATTAATTTTTTGTGTAATATATAAAATCAACACATACCATATATAAAGACAAAAGATTGATTGATTTTTTGTTTAATTCCGAAACTGCCTTTACTTGTATAATAAAGAGTTATTGTGTTAAAAAACCTTGATTTTTTTTTTCTTAGTTCCAAAATTACAAATTACTCGTATATAAAGACAAAACATTGATTAAATTTTTGATTAATTTCACAATTGCCCCTTACTCATATAAAAAGAATGAAGAGGTGTATAAGAAAGAAACATGAGAACTTTAACCATGGTTTCAGGTGAACCAGCTGAAGGAGACCCAACAACAAAACTAATAATAATAATGACATAATGCATGTTATACACTAATGATAACAGCTCAAAGGGGCATTAATTAAACTCAAAGCTAGTTTAAACCCCATCTCTCCAGCTCTTTCGTTTGTCCATTTTTGAACTTGACTGGCTCCTCTATGCCATTCAAGGCTTTGCAGAAGACACAAAATTGTATAAAATTAAACCAAGTGCCAGAGGATGATGTTCACTTCTAACCAAATCCCAATAAATACAGTATTCATTATTTCTGGTTAAGAATGTCTTTGGCCCACACTTTTCTATTAGGAGGGGAGGAGTTCTATCCCCAGTCGCATTTACTCCAAAAGTTTTCACCTACGCAAGAGTAGGCATATCAAGTTGGTGACTCCAGAAGAGCCCTCACTGACAGTCCTGCCTCCAGACTTAACTAGATAGTAAGTGAGAATAGCTAGACGTGCACATCCATCCATCCATTTCTACACCTTATTTTTTAACAATGAGGAAATGTGTTTCCACGTAATGGGAAAACATGATGCCACTTTATTTATTTATTTTGTATGGTGACCGGAGACCAAATTGTGTTGACTTGGCAAGTATTCTAAAAGTAGAGAAAACTAGTCAAAAATCCCCCCTTAGATAAACTTCCTCATCTTGATCATTGAAATCCATAACAGTTTATTAAAACCTTTAAAGTATAATACAAAATAATAAATTTTTTTAAAATGCATATAAGAGTTCTTGTTGAAAGCATAACCCTAAGAAGCCTTTATCTTGATTAGGGGCAGAGCATGCCTCCCTCTCCTCCCCTCCCCCCATCCACCATTTTTAAATTTTTTTGATTTCTTAATATTCTATAGTATTAAAAAAAATATATATTTTTAACTTTTATTAAGGAGGGTACTTTCGTACTTCTATTTATCAAGTGTTCTTCCATGTCTACAGTGGGTACTTTTTTTGCGATTTGGGATAACACTTGCAAAGAGGGGTATTTTTCTCTTTGGAGAATAAACATTTGTAAAGATGGTCTTTTCTTATGAAAAAAAATACATGTAAAGTGAGGCATCTTTATAATTGGAAAACAAATTAGTTTTTTTTATCATTTGAAAAACACTTTTAATGTGGGTATAGCACCTTGGAACTTTTCGTACCTAATGAATAGTGTTCGTATAGCTAATTGGCCTTCCACATAGTCTAATTAATAAATAAAGAAGAATTTGAAAATTTTGAAATGCCAGAAATATTCCTCTTCGAATGACGAATCCAACGCAAGTTGAATCGTCAAAATCTGACGAACGAATCAAAAGATATGGCTAAAACAACAAAACCTGCAGAGAACCGATCACTCGGTCCATAGTAGCGATCGATCGGTCCACAACCGATCGATCGGTATCTGTCGACTAGTTTACTTTTTTGTATGAGGAAAAATTCCAGAGAAGGTGTTTTCAAACGATCGCTCAATAGAGAACACCGGACGATCGGTAGGCCACCGATCGCTTGATCATAAGCACCGATTGCTCAGTCCTTCGTGTTTTGCAGAAATTTCATTAAGGGTTTTTTTGTTTTTTGGCCAACATCCTTTGGCCTTATAAGGCTTGCTCGAGCCTTGGGTACCCACATACCAACCTTAGAGAGATTTTGAAAGTGAGGGAGAGAGAACTTAGGTTTCCAAAAGCTTCCTTCCCTTTTTGGAGAGAAGATCAAGGGTTTGAGCATCCAAGAATCATCACTAAGCTTGGAACTCCTCAAGACCAAGCCTTAAGCTCGTGTGGAGCTCTTTCCCAAGCTAGGGTAGCGTCTCCCATGACATTCTCAAGGGTTTTCCTCTTTTTTTTTCAAGGTTAGTACACCCTACTAACTCCCTTAGCAATAATCTAGGTTTTCCCTTTTGCAAATCATGATTGTTGATCTTGTGTTCTTCTTTCCTTGAAATGTATCATTTTCCCTAAATATAAATAAGACAAATAAAAGGTATGGATGTGTGGATGAGATGTTGATTGAGGCGATTGGATGCCGTATGGAAGTGGTGTGATGTGTGTATGAAAAATGGTGGAAGGACATTCTACAAATAATAAACACATGTGTGATGTTTGATGAAATACATGAACTAAGAACTTGAATAAACGATTATAATAAGTTGTACACTAAGTGTTTGATGAAATGTCCAAATGAGAAATTAACAAGCTTACAAGATGAAATGCAAGTATGAATGGTGTAGTTCCCTCCTATATTGTAACCTTAAATCAATGCTATATATGTTGTCTAAATTCCCACATGCTCATGTTAGAAATTGAAATGCCACACTCAAGTGATTATTCTATTCAAGCATGTCATCATGTCACTACAAATGTTACACACATGCACTCATGCATGCATGAATCGGTTTTCTAATGTATATGTACACAAGAAACAACAAGAAAAAAATGTGATTCACGATATGATTGATAAAGCCGGACATCGGGCCGGTCAAGGGTAGGGCATATCCCTTGGATATGTCATACCTGACTCACAAGTTAAACAAGCATGATTGATAAAGCCGGACATCGGGTCGGTCAAGGGTAGGACATATCGCAAGATATGTCATACCTGGCTCACAAGACACTACAAAATTTAAGATTTTTAACGGCGTTTTTAAATCGCCGTGAAAAACCCCAAAAACACCGGTATAGTCAATCACGGCGTTTCAATCCAAACGCCGTTATTGCTCGCGTCGGGGAAGGTAAAGACGGCATTTATCTTGACGGCATTTTTAAAACGCGGTCATAGACGAACCTTTAACGGCGTTTTAAAAAATGCCGTTATAGACTCACCTTTGACGGCGTTTCTAAAAACGCCGTCATAGACCAAACCTTTTGCGGCATTTGTAGAAACGCCGTCGTAGACTTAACATTTCACAGCGCTTGATAAATGCCGTCATAGTGACCAATACCAATTACGGCGTTTCCCAAACGCCGCGAATAGTCATGACATAAAAAAAATTATTTTTTTACAATTTTTTTTACCTGTTTTGTACTTGTCAACAATATAAAATTTTTTTAAAACTATTTATACCTGTCAACAATATAAATATTTTTTTCACCTGTGTTGTACCTGTCAACAATATAAAATAAACAAAACTGTGCCCACAATAACATCATATATATATATATATATAAAATTCTACATGGAAATCAGTATAAAATAAATACATCTAATCACAGGTGTCCATCATAATGTAATAATACAATACACATGTCCATAAAAAAGTGTCAATAAATCGTAAGTCTAACTATCTTCATCTCGCTGGTTTCCTCCCGCACCTCTAAAACTCGACAGGTATGTGCTGCTTGCTCCCTCCTACAAAGATAATTAAATAAAATTATTTATTAGAATATTGAAATAATAAAATTTACAGATTTAATAATTAATATGCAAAGAAGGTTCAATCACTAGTATGCATACAAACTTATCACTAACCGCACACCACACCAAATCCTAACCGGGTCTCAGTTTTCGATATCGTTTCTTCTAACGACCATGGTCCATATTTTGGAGATCACAAGCACCTCAGTCAATCAGTATAATTGGAAGGCAAGTATGACTATAATAATGTCTCAAAAATCACAAACAGGAAAGGATTTTGAGGCTGCAACTCAATTGGATATGCTGTATGACTATCCTGAGATAATAGTTGTAGATTCAATTTATTCAAACCCAGTTTACCCACCAAATAGAAGTAATATTCACATTATCCACATCCTGTATAATCAAGTTAAATTATAGCTCATGCTTGACAAAATTAACTCAAGGTGTTTAATTTCAAGAGCTTACCCACCAAAAAATAACAAATTAAAAAAAAAATGATGCTGTTTGGAAGAGAAATCATAATAACACAAGGCAAGTATGCAGACTATATCCATGTGATAATGTTCAAAATCTGTAGAAACATTTCAATAAACCCTTAAACTTACCATCGATTCAGTTAATGAAAATTGAATTTTGTAGATAAATGCATTCTTCAGTTGTTAAAGTATTACATAGATATCTACCTCCCCACCCCTCAAAAAGTATTACATGGAAGTAACAATTTTCAGATCATGCCAATAGACCTGGGTTCAAAACCCCTAACCAACAAGGTTTGGGTAAAATCCCACCTGCAAGAAGCTTACCTTCCTACAGAAAATCATAAAAAACAATTAAAAAAAAATCAAAATTAATGCTATTAAGAATATGAAACCAGTATCCATCTCCCCCTTGTCTAGCTACCAATGACCAATCCTATTGACCTTCCTGAAAACCAGTATATTGACCTTCCTCAAAACCAACATCTCCTGCTGAATTTCATTCCCGCTCTGTTTGCATTCTATTGCAGATGCAAAGAACTTTCTGGAAAATAGAAGTATTTTTCCATCTCCCATGGAGTCATGTACTAGAATCTTGCAGCCTCTTCCTGACCAACTATTAAGGCAATCCTCAAACTAAGGGTTCAACCATCAATGTTACTTACTTTAACTGGTATCTTAGTAACCATATAATTATCCGTATGATTGATAGGGATTAGAGTAATGGATTTGAAAATAGGATCAATGGATTTTGAAATCTAGGATCTGTGGATATCTAAAGAGACTATTAGGGAGTACTGCATTAGTCATGATACTTTTTTTATTTATTTTCCTAAGACATGGTTTTGTGACATGTTCCAACTTTTGAGCACCATCTTACATGTTATTGGGCAGATCCAAGGTACATATGTGGGTTTTGGACTAACAGTGACCCATTCTTCATTAGGTGGAATTATAAGCATTTGTATTTATTTATTGGATAAATAATATAAGAGCTTAGTAAGAAATGTGCATTGGAGTATTGATGTTACTTATTCTATGTCATTCATTTGCTTAAAAAGGATAATTCATTCAGCTTGTTAAAGCTAATTCCCATTCAGCCACATGGTTGCAAGTTCAATGTACTAAAAAGGGCTGAACTTTGAACTAGTACCAGTATCATCAAATTTTCTTGAAAGGAGTTTCTAAAATGTGTTCTAGCTTCTCTTACTCGAAAACCATTCTACCCACCTCTGCCTTACACGTGGCACAGTCAAGAGTGGTTGAGACCAAACATTCAGCACACCCAGTTTGCCTGATTAATATTCTATTGAGAGATTCCACAAAGAAAACCTCTACTCAGTATATCATATATTAGGAAAAATATATGGCCAACACTCTAGAACAAGAACACTAATACCAAAAACAACAGCAAAAAGTCTGGTAGATCTCTACTTGGGGAACCCCGTCAAATGAGGATCATAATCCTCTCTGGCTCATCTAAAGAAGCAAAGAAGATGGTTTCTTTCGATCCTCTTAACTGTGACATCAGTATTTGAATATTCCCCAAATCAAGCAGAGGTTCATCTAAAAGTTAATAATATTAGAATCAAAACTAGAAAAAGTAAACATGCTAAATAGAGAGTTGGGAAATCCCATCAATGACATTTATAACAGCCCCCTTCAAACGAAAATTTCAGTGCAAAATCCGTTAACTTCTCCAATTCAATAAGCTGACCTCTTCTGAATTTTAGGAATTGTTACTATAATACTTAAAAAACACATGAGAAAGAGTTGTCACAAGTTAATTAACATACTACAATAGTATCAAGATCCATAGTTACAGTAACTATGAAACAGGCTTTGAACAAAACCCTCTACTTGTTCTCTATTTGCCGCTCTTTCCCTTTCTCAAGCAGCCTCGGGGAATACCATAAGTTCAGAATATATCATATACATTGTTTAAAAGATCCAAGTGAAAGCATTTCAATTCCTGAATGCAAAAATTTTGGATCCAGTGATGACATAAAGAAAAAAAAAAGGGAAGGGGTTTACCTGCAAGTGCTGATCCTGCGAAATAGGAGATAAATCGTCAAGATCACAGATGGGTTTCAGGGGTGAGGAAGAAAGGGCAAACATACACACACAAACATGGAGAGAGAGAGAGAGAGCCATATGGACTCACAAGAATGTTCTTTTACTATCCAAATCAAATTAACTAGGAAGTAAGAAATCTAGTGCGCACTTAAATTTAAAGGTAATAAATAGTTTCATAATTTATACCTGAGAATAATACAAAACTCTGAAGAATCCTGCATATGTGCCCCATGAGTAGAAAATTGCAAAGGAATAAAGAATTTAAGCAAATAATTTCTCCTACTCCCCTTGTTGCTACTTTCAGTGAATGGAGAAAATTGTACAAACGTATATAATTACAATTTTGCTATGCATACTTAATTTCCATACTCCCCTCTTTTTCATAATACCACAAATGACCTTGTCATCAAGGATTTCAGAAATTGATAGGACCACAAATGACCTTGTCATCAAACATTACCAACAGTTTACGGCCATCGTTTGTAGCGAATGGGCAGTCGAATAGTTAACGATATATTATGGCCGTCGTTTTTTCCGACTACCTGGTGTCATTTTTTTGCCATTTTCACGTAGTGATTACACGAAAAAGGATATGAAGTTAATCCAAAAAAATGTGGTGGAATCATCTGTAGTAATCAATTGGATTTGGAGTACAAAAGCCCATAAATTAAACTGTGTCTGGATCATTAATCAAAACTTATTTCACCTACAGAAATCAAGGCACATATGCTGATCGGATTGAATTCTGGGTAAACAAACAACTCAGATTAGAAGACAACGATTACTACTACAACTAAGCACATGAATTAAGCGAGCACAATCCCCCAGAGCAAGGACCAAGAACAGAAAATTATAGCCACCCATTCAGAAATGCATAAAAATAAATTTGCAGCCAAAATCAGATTTTAAAAAAAAGAATCAAACAAAGTTCCAAAAAAAAAAGATGAAACTACCTTGGCCGAGCTTGAACTTGAATGGAGTTCCCTTGTCGCGGCTCGAATCAAACTTGGTTCCATCAAGCAGAGTCCCAGTGTAATGAACTGCAAATTCAATAGCACCCCATCTCAAAAATAATCAATCCCATCTAAGAAAAAAGAAAGTAAAATCACATCACAGAAAAGAAAGATAAATCAATACCTTCAACTTCGTCCCCTTTTTCTGGAGTAACATAACCTTCACCTTCCTTGAGGAGCTTTTTCTTCAAACCCTGGTTCCCGATCTCCTTCTCCTCTCCTACTTTGAAAATCGGGCTTTCTTCAGGAAGATCCATGTCCTCGTTCATCTCCTCCGCAGCTGGGAACTCGAAATTCTCGTCCATTGCAGCTCAAGCGATTTAGAGAGAGAAACCAAATACCAAAGACTCTTCACAAATCAGAAATGCGAAAAGACAAGACAGATTGTAAAAGCAGCGAGAGATTCTTGTTATTAGCAGAGAAATGGATTTGGATTGAAAAAACAACAGAGAGGAGAAAATGGAGATAAATCGCTGTTGAAGAAGAAACTAGCTTTATGGAAGATCTGAATAGAAACAACAGAGAGGAGAAAATAGGAGCTTTCTTGGCATAAATCTATTAATCAATACTCTGCCATTATCCATCGTATAAGTAGTTTTCAAGAGGTTTAACTTCACCAAAATCATTAAAATCAACAGATCTAAGAAGAATAAAAGAAATAATCACCTTTGGTTCCTTCTTGAAGGGTGTTCTTGAGACCCTGTAAATTAGGGTTATGAGAACCCTGCAACAGAACCTTCAATTCATCCCCAAGACAACCCAACGTGGCTGTGTATTGGGCAAGGAGGAGAGATACAAGCGAGAGCGAGAGAGAGACAAGCGAGAGAGAAATAATCACCTTAATGTGCCGGTGCCGAGGCAGGGGCAGCGCAGGGGAGCCGGAGCCGGAGTCGGAGTCGGAACAGGGGAGCCGGGGGAGGAGCAGGGAAGCCGGAGAAGGTGGCCGGAGCTGGAGCAGAGAGCAGTGGAGGGAAAGGGAGAGAAAATGTGGAGGGAAAGAGAAGTGGGAAAAGGAGGGAAAGGGAAGTGGGAAAAGGGTCGGGCCCTAAATTGGAAAATACAGGTCCTTTCACGGCGTTTTAAAAACGTGCCGTGAATGGCAATGTCTTCCGCGACACTTTTTAAAAAAACGCCGTGATAGAATCCCCCAACTACGGCGTTTTTCACTAAAGCGACGTGATAGAATCCCCCAACTACGGCGTTTTCTTATAAAACGCCGTGATAGAGTCCTTCCGTCATCTCTTCGACGGCGTTTCTATATAAACGCCATGGTTGACCCTCTTTCGAGACGTTTTTGTTAAACGCCGTTAAAAAATTGCCGCTAAAGGCTTATATTTTTGTAGTGAGAAAACAAGGCAAGGAGGTTGGTGGTACCCTTTTTTATATATATATATTTCGCTGAAGGGAATCTACATTCCCGGCTCACAAGTTGCCTCAAGGGCACTAACCTCTGGCTCACAAGTATACAAGTCAAGCAAGTTAAGAACAAGCAAGACATGTGATTCCAAACAAAACTAGACACACATGCATGATTTTCACAAGCAAGACCAAGACATGAACAGGTTTTTTTTCAATATGACAAGCAAGTTTGAAAAACACGAAAGACTATTTTCAAGAATAAGTCCAGGTTTCCAAATATGAGTTTTACCGAAGTTTTCGCATTCATGCACGCATGTCAAGATTTTCATATTGCTTTACATTCAATGCTATAAATGTCTTATATTGCTATTACTGTTTCAATTGAAATGATGAAATATCTATATCTCGTTGCTTTTGTGTAATTGTTATTGTTATGGTTAGCCTGTAGCTTGTACTCAGTAAGTATTTCATACTCAGTCGTACTTTTATGTCGGTAAGTACCGAGGGAGCCCTCAACCCCGAGCCTTGGGTTGAGGAAGAGTATGTTGAGGAGAGAGAACCTCCTATCCCGATGCAGTCACAGGAGGAGAGGGATCGCGATTTTTGACCTTACTTAGACTATTGTTGAGCGTAGTAGGCTCGACTTTTCTTTTGTATTTTGATAGGTGGGCATGTCCACCGTTACTTGATTAGGTTATGTATATTTTCACTTGGAATACCGAGAAGGTTTATAGAAAAGAAAATTTTGGTTTACGCTTCCGCACTCTGATTATCGTTGTTATTGTATCATGTTAGCCTTGTTTATTACAGGATGGTTTGATAGGTACGAATAGTCACCTCTAAAGTATCCCTTAACTCCTAGGGGTATTTTGGGGCGCGACAATGGGTTCTTTTGATATAGTCTAAAAAATAATATCATATAACTAGAAGTATTTTTGTCATTCTAACCAAATAAAATACCTAGCTAGTAAGAATGTATTGGCCTAGATCCAACTTGTCAAGCTATCCGGAATCTATATATATATATATAATATAATATAATAATTAATCGGACTTCTAGACCAAACGTTATTAACCTTGGTTTTTTTAATTAAAAAATTTTGACTAAAAATATTAACACCATTTAAAGAGAGTTAATTATAGTTAAATAGAGTTAACTAAAAATATTAGCAACAAAAATGTACAATCTTCTCTCTAAAAGAACTGAAAAACTCTAATAAAAAACTTTTTCTTGATAGCACAGTCAATATCTTTCAAACCTTACTTATTGAGTAAACGACCCAACAAATGGAATCAAGAGGATGGCCCATTTTTTTTTTCTTTTTTCTTTGATATCACAAATGGAAAACCATTTGCAGCAAGGCTCATTAAGAGGATCATTCCACTTTCTTTCTCTTTGGGCATCAGTCAAAGACTTTGAACATAACTTGTTATAGTTTAAGATTCAACAAATGAAAACCATTTACAGAGGAGGATGACCCATATTTTAGTTACTTCCAGTTTACTCTTGGCATTTTAAATGTGCACACCCCATCCTACTTTAAATGCATCAGGTTTGCATGGTGACATTCTTGTCTTGTGCTGAAGAGAGAAGAAAGGAGGAGTTCCACAGTGATGGAATAGAGGAGCTTGTCAAGTTCTCTTCTAGGATCATCCTTGTAAGACATTTCCTCATTAAATCCTCTATGACATTTAGACTCTCTTTCTCTATCTCTCTATATATAGAGATTAATGATATAATGGTTCCTTAGGAGATGTTCATGACAGAACAGATAAAAGCACGATTACCTTGGAATGGGCGATGGCAGAGCTCCTTGGCAACCCCAACGCACTAGACAAAGTCTAGGCTGAGCTACGACACATTGTTGGTCTGGACGGAAATCTAGAAGAGAAAGACATGAAAGGCCTTCCATACCTGGAAGCAGTACACATAAAGAAGACAGTTATAGGCCATGAAGTCATGCGCTATGCCACCGGATACGGAAGTTCTGATCAATTTGTGGGTAATTGGCCACGACTTGAAATCATGGAAAGGCCCCTGGTTTTCATGCCAGAGAGGTTCATGAATTCGATCAAGCTTAACTACAAGGGACATCACTTGGAGTTAATACCGTTTAGGGTTAGCCGACAGATGTGCCCGGCTGTCCCACTTATTTCACGTGTGATCCCATTAGCTCTGGGATCACTCTTGCATGCATTTGATTAGGTCCTGGCCGATGAGCTTCAGTCGAAGGAGATGGACATGACGAATAGAAAGGGTATAAACCTGAATAAAGCAATTTTAATACCTAGGTCTCTTGCGTTTCTGTCAAAGCAAAGTGCCTAGGTTGGTTGGTTCATCCAGCAATTCCTTAGAGGTATTCGCATCAGTTTCTCTGGAAAGACTAGAGGGAGTTTGAAGTATTTGGTTGACGATTGAGCATTTATTGTCTCCGTTTTCTTCCTTCTGTCTGTTGGGTTGTTTTCTTTGTGCTCTTTTCTTTTATTTTATGTATATATTGGCTTTTAAGCACAACCATAACAAGAAGGGCTTGTATTGGAATTGGATTTGGTCTTGCTCTCGCAAGACCAAAACCGTCTTGCCATGGTCTTGCATCCACCATGTGGCGATAAAAAGGGGATGTGGCCCCATGCCAATGGTTGCATGTTTTGCATGGTAGACTAAATGGACAATTGTGGCTCACGTCTTGATTAATTAATTACTTGTTCTGATTTCTTTTGTTCCTTCTTCTTCTTCTTCTTCTTCTATGGGATTTGGTTTTGGGTTATAAGCAAAATCAAAGCAGGACGTTCCTGTGGGACGAATTGTCCTTGACACATATATGATTAAATATTTTTTTAATTTCAAAATTGTCCTATACACATATATAATGAAATTGAGTGTGTTAAAAATGTTGATTGATTTTTTTTGTTTAATTAAAAAATCAAACTTTACTATACATAAAGAAAAAAGATTGATTAATGTTTTGTTTAAGCCAAAACTGTCTTTACTTGTATAATAACGAGTGTCTGTGTTAAAAAAACGTTGATTTATTTTTTGATTAATTCTAAAATTACCCATTACTCATATATAAAGAGAAAACGTTAATTAAATTTTTGATTAATTTCACAATTGCCCCTTACTCATATATAAAGATAATGATACTTATAAAGTTTTATAGAATTTTAGATTAATGCGAAAAAAGAATGAATAGCGAGAAAATAAATTGTGATTAAGAGAGGAGAAAAGACTATTTGAATGGCCTTTTAGAGTTCTATGGTGATGATATAGAGGAGCCAGTTAAGTTTCGTTCTGAGATCTTCAATGTTATAATCCCTGTGAGACATTTCTGAAGGGAATCCAGATAAAAATTTATGCGAAAAACTAGATCCCGAGGATCTTTACACCATAGAATACAAATAATTCAATCTACATGTTTTAGTCAAATTACCTCTGTGAATGATGTTCACCGGTGAAGCAAAAACCAACTCAAACCGTCCAAAATCTTTGTAGAGATTTCTCAAAGAAATACTCGAAGCTCGATCCTTGATCTTCGCTATTCCCGTGAAGCCTTTAAATCTTTTCTTGGTCTTGAAGAAAACAAAGAGAAGAAGAAGATGTTGGTTTAGAATTTATATCACCTAAACACTTAGGGTTCAAAACCCTAGCTTCAAAACTTGAAAACACCAGGGGGGGGGGGGGGGGGGACTCACGAAATTGGATGGGAGAAAAAACTCCCTAGAGGTTCACGGTTTGGAGAGAGATGGGAAGAAAAATTAATAATAAAAAATCTCTCCACATTTTGGTGTGTTGGGGATTTTATAGACTTTGAACAAATTCAAATCCTACACCAATTAGGAAACATCCCAATTTAAAGAGAGTTTCTAATTAATAGACTTCTAATTAATGCATAATTAATTAGTTGTTACAAACCTTCTAATTTGGGATTCTTTTTCCTAAAAGGATTCCACAATTAAAGGGGGTGTAACCAATTCCTAGATTCTAGGAATCCCAACAAACCAATAAACTCCTAATAATTAGGAATCATATTCCAATTAGGAAACCCCACAAAGGGGTGGGCGTGAGCTCATGGGGGGCGTGAGCCCATTGTGCTTGGTCTCCAAGTTTCAATAAAACTCCATGTTTTTCTCATTTGTTTCTTGTTTACCAAGATTGGAATCTAATCCCATAATTTAAGGAATAATTAATTAGTAATTATTTAACTAACAAACTCTTAATCCAATTAGGAATCTCCATAGTGGGCGCCACCCTAGGGATTAAATCCCATGGGCTTGGGCCCATTAATAAGGTCCACTTAAAGTTGGGTTTTAAGGATATGGCTGAAACCCATTTCCCCTTATTTAATGCTAATTAAATAATTATAAATACTATCCTTTAATTTAAATTAACAATTAATTTAAACCATAGATTAATATTTAATCTATTTTATTAATTAATGATTAACATTTAATCATTTAATTAATTGATTAACATTTAATCAATTATATGAGCTTGTATTTCTTATGTGAGCATCTCCACAGATTACTCTGGGACATTCTAACCCTGGCTTAGCCAATGATATCCCATTGACCCTAAATAGGAACGAACATTGAAATTGCAAGTGACGTGAGATATCCATGTTGCAATTGAATCCCAGTGTAAGAACATTAACCATTAAGGATCCCGCCACATGAACTTTTTAATTCAATTGATCCTTCCAATTACATTATCCTTAATGGGCCTTCAAGATTATTTATACTATCTAACTCATAACCCATTGCACATCATCCGGGTTTACAAGACTTTTGATTAAGCCATGAGAAACATTTTCCCATATAAAATATTTGGCTAAAAACCTTTTTATAAGTACAATATATTTTAATAAAAATATATTTCAAACTTATTTTGTTTCAAAATCACTTGCGTAAGATTTAAGCTTAATCGACTGTCTTACCCGGAACTTGGATAATCTCTCAATTTAATCAGCATGGATTTCTTGTTTGAAATTCATCATGACTCGAACAACTTTCTAACTATCCAATTGTTACTGTATCATATTCCCTAAGGTAGAGAGTACTTTGGTGGATTCAAAACAGTCAGATTACTGCTCAGTTATAAATGAACTCATCAGATCTAAGAATCATTGAAACTGTTCAATGTGAATGAAAGACCAACTATCTGATAGTATGTTTATGCAAGAGGTCTGTCATTGCATGCAATCAGTCAGTGTACATTTAAGCACCCATATGCTGATGTGTAGTCTCTCCACTACAATAGTTTGAGATAAAACTACATCTCAACCATTGAGAACATCTTTGCATTATGGCAGCCATATAAGTGAAGTGCCCAGCTTCACCCATAGCTGTGACTATATAAGGTATAAGGAATTGGAAAGCTATATCAGCTTGTGATAGTCTCATCACATAGTTTTCCTACAATATATCATATGGACCTTTGTTGATATCTCATATCGTATAGATCATCTTATGATCATGGTCAATTATCCATAATGAATTCACAATAGATAAAGAAGAAGTCTCTATTAATCAAATTAATAAGAATCTTACAATCTAAATGACTTTTCTAGGCATCAAGTCTAACAATCTCTCACTTGCCCTAAAAGTCACTGTGACATAGATTTCAATCCCATATTATCTAAGTGTGCTACAAATTCTTTATCTGATAAAACTTTTGTCATCGGGTCAGCAACATTAAGTTGAGATCTAATCTTTGTAACAATAATATCTTGCCTTATTTTTCAATAATCTCATTAATGAGAAGATACTTCTTCTAAGTGAAAAGTATGCACATTATCCCTAGTCCTTTTCAGGTACTTAATGATGCGTTTCCCAGCAGTCCAATGATTAACACCTGGATTGCATTGGAATCGACTAACAGCTCTCATTGCATGATAGATATCCGGTCTAGTACATAGAATGGCATACATGAGGCTCCTAACTGCTGAAGTATAAGGCCACCTCTTCATCTGCTCGATCTCATCAGCTGATGTAGGGGCCATCTTTTTAGACAAAGTTACACCATGTCTAAAAGGAATAAGAGTTGTCTTATAATCACTCATACTGTACCTAGACAAAATCTTGTCTATGTAGGAAGTTTGGCTCAATCCAACATTCAGCATTTTCTATCTCTCCGAATCTTTATTTCGAGAATATAGGATGCCTCTCCCAAGTCTTTCATTGAGAAGTGCAGAGAAAGCCAAATCTTGATTGATGAGAACATCCTTACATCATTCCCAATGAGTAGGATGTCATCTACATACAGAATTAGGTATACTACCGCTCTCCCACTGTCCTTCTTGTAAATATAAGATTCCTCTAAATTCTTTTGGAATCCAAATTCTTTGATCGAAAAATCAAATCTTTGGTTTTAGCTTCTGGAAGCTTGTTTCAAACCATATATCGAATTATTAAGTTTGCATACCATGTTCTCTTAGTTAGGAGGAATGAAGTGAGGGTTACTTCATATAGATGTTTTCATCTAACATTTCATTAAGGAAAGCAGTTTTGACATCCATTTGCCATATCTCATAGTCATGGTGTGCAGCTATTGCCAACACTATCCGATGGATTTGAGTATAGCTACAGGTGAAAAGGTATCCTCATAATCAACTCCTTGAATTTGAGTATAACCTTTTGCAACAAGTCTTGCTTCATAGGTTTCCACATTACCATCAGCACCCTTCTTCCTTTTGTAAATCCATTTGCATCCAATTGGCCTTATACCATCTGGTGGATCTACTAAAGTCCAAACGCCGTTGTCATACATGGAATCTATTTCAGTATTCATGGCTTTATTTCATTGAGATGCATTTACATCTAATGTAGCTTCTTGATAAGTATTAGGATCTGTATCATCATCATCTGGGGTAACTAGATAAACCTCATTACTAAAATACTGAAGTCTATCTGGTGGTCTAAAAACTCTTTCAGACCTTCTCAATGGAACAGAATTAGAAAAATCAATAGTGGAAGGATTAGGTTCAATTTCGATACTGGCTGTGTTGTCTTTTCATCTCATGAAATTCAACCTTCTTAAGAAGATCCAGTTCTTCCTCCAAGAATGTGGCATGATTCCTAACAACGATTGTTTGGTCTGCCTTGTAGTAAAAATAGAAACCCTTAGTTTCCTTTGGATACCCTACAAAGTTCCATTTCTCAGTTCTAGATTCCAACTTAGTGGGTTCAAGTTTGCAAACATGCGCAGGATAACCCCATACCCTTAGATGTTGTAAACTAGGTTTTCGCTCAGTCCACAATTCATGGGGTGTAACCGGTATAGACTTAGAAGGAACTCGGTTCAGAATGTAAATGGCAGTTTGTAAAGCATACCCCCAAAGATAGGAAGGTACATCAGCATGGCTCATCATAGAGCGAACCATATCTAATAAGGTCCTATTTCTTCTTCCAGAAACACCATTTTGTTAAGTTGAGGCATGACTTGATGAGGTATTCACCACCTCGATCTGATCGAAGTGTCTTTATGGATTTTTCTGTTTGATTCTCAACTTCTAATCTAAATTCTTTGAACTTTTCAAAGGTGTCAAATTTGTGTTGCATCAAATAGACATATCCATTTCTAGAATAGTCAACGGTAAATGTGAGAAAATACCGGTATATATTGCTCTTGTGCAACAATGTTAAATAGACCACATACATCACTATGTATGAGCCTCAACTTTTCTTCAGCTCTTCCTACCTTTTTAGGATAAGGCTTCTTGGTCATCTTCCCTTTGAGACAAGACTCGCAAGTAGGGAGTGGTTCTACCTTGACGAATTCAAGGGGATCATCTTTTACTAACCTCTTGATCCTATCAAGATTAATATGACCAAGTTTCTTATGCCAAAGATAAGTAGACTATGTGCAATGTCTCTTCATTCTAGACATTCTAGATGATGAGGCATTATCACTTTGCAGACATTTATTATTTACCAAATGAAATATTAAATAAAGACCATTAATGAGATTATCAGTAATCAAGACCATTCCATCTTTCTTAATTTCAACTATTGAATTAGAAACAATAGAGAATCCACAATGTAAGTCTAAATACAAAAATCAAATTTCTGTGTGCAGAAGGCACATAAAAGTAGTCTTCTAAAATTAATATCTTTCCATTAGGTAAATAAAGAGTAAACAAGCCAATTGACTTCATTGCAACATTTGCACCCGAGTCAACTTTAAGCTTCTGCTCCTGTTTGGTCAGCTTTCTGGTTTCCTTGAACTCCTACAAACAATTGCAAATATGTACAGTGGATCCAGAATCCACGCACTATGAGTTAGGAGGACCATCCAGAAAGTTTGACTCAACAATAATCAATACTTCAAAGCATCTCATACCTTGAGTATTAGCACCACCCTTCTTAAGAGTTACGAGGTAAGTCCTATAGTTCCTCTTCCAGTGGCCTATTTTACCACAGTGGAAACACTTTTTCTTGCCTTTGTTTTCCTTGCTAGTATCACCTGAAGAATCTTTGACAACTTTTGCCTTACCTCTATTGTCTTTAAACTTAACTTTGCCCTTGTTCCCTTTTCTAAACTTTTTAGATCGCTTGGAGGTATCAGGTTTATCGACTATTAAAGTTTCGCCTTTTATTGATTTTTTTGATCAAATCTTCTGCAACCACAAGTGAGTTCATAAGCTCACTTAGTGACATTTCACTCTTATTCATATTATAATTGAACATGAACGCATTGAAGGACAAAGGGAGTGACTGCAGAACAGTGTCAACCTGAGTGATGGCATCCATCTCTCCACCAAGAATTTCCAGCTCATTCAATAAGCCCATCATCCTTATGATGTGCTATCGGACTGGAGTTTCCTTAGCCATCTTGGTGTTAACAAGGGTTTTCAACTTTACTTGTCGAGCTGATCTATTTTGCTCACCAAACATCTCATTTAGGTTTTACAAAATTTCAGAAGCCTTATCCATGTGTTCATGCTGGCTTTGCAAAATGTTAGACATCAAAGCCAGTATTTAACACTGGGTTATTTGATTGGACCTCTCTCATTGCTCCAACTCAGCCTTTTGGGCCGGTGATGCATTGTTGAGAATTTTGGGTTTAGGTGTCTTAAGACATAGGTCTAGGTTATCGACGACAAATACTATTCTAATCTTTCTTTTCCAGTCAACATAGTTAGTTCCAACTAACTTTTCATCACGAAGAATTTCAGTTATTGGGTGTAGGTCTGTCATGATCTATTCAAATGACAAATAAGATAATATTAAGGATCTATTGAATTCATTAATTACTATTAGATTATGGGTTTGTTTCTAATAGTATTGCCAATTTAGGAAGCATTAATTGGCATCGAATACCTAGACACTGGCTTAATGTAATCCTGCCTTTGGGCACAATATCACATCGCCTTGAATAGGCAGATAGAAACTATCTTCTCCATTTTCACAGATCTCATCTTGTGAATTTGGAGTATTCGATCTACTGTCTGATCTATAAGGGATGTTATACTCACGCTGTAGCGTTATTGTATGACATCTCTTATTCATGTGCCCACCTACCATGAACCTAATAAGCACCTAGCGAAAGCTCACGTTTTGGCGCTATTGCTCCCACTATTTGCTTATGAAGTTTTCACCATGTTTTCACATAAGTGAGAGGGATTAGACCCGGCTTTGGCTTGTCAGCTTACTCACACTCCCCATTATAAGATCACATAGTGTTTGGTAGAAGAACATAATACTTAGGGGCTTGTCTCCAGTCTTATATATACATGATATATTAAGAGCAATTATTTCAAGAGAATAATTAAACATAAATAACAGATATCATCTCATGATAAAATATACAGGTATCATCTCATGATAATAAACATCATATGAGATTATGGTAGAAGAACATAATACTTAGGGGCTTGTCTCCAGTCTTATATATACATGATATATTAAGAGCAATTATTTCAAGAGAATAATTAAACATAAATAACAGATATCATCTCATGATAAAATATACAGGTATCATCTCATGATAATAAACATCATATGAGATTAATCGCTATGGGCCAATTAAAATTAAAATGCATGGATGCAAGAGAATGAGATAAGAATAAAGGTAACTCGCAAACTCCTTCGCGATCTGTTCCTTTATCATCTTATCGAGATCATCATCGCAACATCCTCCTTCACAGCATCTCCACCAATGCATAATATGGAAATTTAATGACATTAGGGAAACCAGTCTTCCATTCGCCCTTTTCAGGAAAACCGAAGGAATCTGCCCTTTACAGATTTTCCAAAATCCTACTACATATTATCCTCTAATATGAATGCATGAAAAAAAATTTATCATATAATAAATTTGACCCATAACTATAATCTCATATAATTAGATGCAACATGGTGATGGAGTAATTTTTCAAATATTTTAAAAGATTTAAAATTTGATAACAATTATCAATTTGCTCGATAAAATCTATATCTCATATAGATCAAACCCCGGAAAAAATAAAACAATTATATTTTCCAACAAACAATTTTCATAAAATTATTTTTGAAAATATAAGATAGGATTTTCTTAAATCTCTACAATATTTTATTTTTAACTTGAATGCAAGATCCTTTCCTGAATGCAAGATCCTTTTATAAAGATTGGTACTACTGTTATTCAAGATTAGTTCTACTATTATCCAAGATTGGTTCTACTATTATCCAAGATTAAAATAAAAAATTAAGAGAATCAAAAATCCTAAATATGATCTCATCACAAAATAGGGTTTTTATAATTTTTCGAATAAAATCTATTTATAGGAAAAATCATTCATTAATTATTTTAAAAAATTAATAAATATATATCAAATGATCAAATCATTTAAAAGAGATTTTCAAAATAAACTATTTATTTCAAAAATAATTATATCACATATAATACTAGTTTTAAAAATTATTTAATTATCATTATCAAATCTCATTCGATAATATAATAAAAATAATTATTTATTTATTCATCTCATGAACAAATAAAATAAAACCTGGAGCATTATTAAATAGTTCTAAATTAAATTCATCTCATGAATTAAATTATCCATTTAATTATCTTTTAAAATAAACAAAAAATACTCCCTAACCATGAGCTCTGATACCACTTGAAGGGAATCCAGATAAAAATTTATGAGAAAAACTGGATCCCGATTATGTTTACACCATAGAATATAAATAATTCTATTTACATGTTTTAGTCAAATTACCTTGGTAAATAATGTTCACCGGTGAAGCAAAAACCAACTCGAACCATCAGAATTCTTTGTAGAGATTTTTTGAAGAAATACTCGAAGCTCGATCCTTGTTCGCTATCCTCACAAAGCCTTTGAATCTTTTCTTGGTCTCGAAGAAAACAAAGAGAGGAAGAAGATGTTGGTGTAGACTTTCTATCACCCAAACACTTAGGGTTCAAAACCCTAGCTTCAAAACTTGAAAAACACCGGGGGGGGGGGGGGGGGGGGGGCTCACGAAATTGGATGGGAGAAAAAACTCCCTAGAGGCTCACGGTTTGGAGACAGATGGGAAGAAAAATTAATAATAAAAAATCTCTCCACATTTTGGTGTGTTAGGGATTTTATAGACTTTGAACAAATTCAAATCCTACACCAATTAGGAAACATCCCTATTTAAAGAGAGTTTCTAATTAATAGACTTCTAATTAATTTATAATTAATTAGTTGTTACAAACCTTCTAATTTGGGATTTCTTTTCCTAAAAGGATTCCATAATTAAAGGGGGTGTAACCAATTCCTAGATTCTAGGAATCCCAACAAACCAACAAACTCGTAATAATGAGGAACCATATTCCAATTAGGAAACCCCACAAAGGGGTCGGCGTGAGCTCATGGGGGGGCGTGAGCCCATGACGCTTGGTCTCCAAGTTTCAATAAAACTCCATGTTTTTCTCATTTTTTTCTTGTTTGCCAAGATTGGAATCTAATTCCATAATTTAAGGAATAATTAATTAGTAATTATTTAACTAACATACTCCTAATCCAATTAAGAATCTCCATAGTAGGCACCCACCCTAGGGATTAAATCCCATGGGCATGGGCCCATTAATAAGGTCCACTTAAAGTTGGGTTTTAAGGATATGGGTCAAACCCATTTCCCCTTATTTAATGTTAATTAAATAATTATAAATATTATCCTTTAATTTAAATTAACAATTAATTTAAACCATAGATTAACATTTAATCTATTTTATTAATGATTAACACTTAATCATTTAAATAATTAATTAAAATTTAATCAATTATATGAGCTTGTATTTCTTATGTGAGCATCTCCACAGATTGCTCTAGGACATTCTAACCCTGGCTTACCTAATGATATCCCATTGACCCTAAATAGGAACGACATCGGAATTGCAAGTGACGTGAGATATCCATGTTGCAATTGAATCCCAGTGTAAGAACATTAACCATTAAGGATCCCGCCACATGAACTTTTTAATTCAATTGATCATTCCAATTACATTATCCTTAATGGGTGTTCGAGATTATTTATACTATCTAACTCATAGCTCATTGCACATCATTCGGGTTTACAAGACTTCTGATTAAGCCATGAGAAACATTTTCTCATGCAAAACATTTTGACAAAAACCTTTTTATAAGTATAATATATTTTAATAAAAATATATTTCAAACTTATTTTTTTTCAAAATCACTTGCGCAAGATTTAAGCTTAATTGATTGTCTCACCCGAAACTTGGATAATCTCTCAATTTAATAAGCATGGATTTCTTGTTTGAAATTCATTATGACTCGAACAGTTTTCTGACTATCCAACTGTCACTGTATCGTATTCCCTAAGGTAGAGAGTACTTTGGTGGAATCAAAACAGTCAGATTATTGCTCAGTTATAAATGAACTCATCAGATCTAAGAATCATTGAAACTGTTCAATGTGAATGAGAGACCAACTATCTGATAGTATGTTTATGCAAGAGGTCTCTCATTGCATGCAATCAATTAGTGTACATTTAAGCACCTATATGCTGATGTGTAGTCTCCACTACAATAAACTACATCTCAACCATGGAGAACATCTTAGCATTGTGGCAGCCATATAAGTGAAGTGCCTAGCTCCACCCATAGCTATGACTATATAAGGTATAAGGAACTGGAAAACTATAGTTGTCTGTTATAGTCCCATGACATAGTTTTCCTACAATATGTCATATGGACCTTTGTTGATATCTCATATCGTATAGATCATCTCATTATCATGGTCAATTACCCATAATGAATTCACAATAGATAAAGAAGTCTCTATTAATCAAATTAATAAGAATCTTACAATCTAAATGACTTTTCTGGGCATCATGTCTAACAATTTCCTCGTTAAATCCTCTATGACATTTAGACTCTTTTATTCTATCTCTCTATATATAGACGTTAATGATATAATGGTTCCTCAGGAGATGTTCATGGTAGGAACAGATACAAGCACAATTACTTTGGAATGGGCAATGTAGAGCTCCTTGGCAACCCCAACACACTAGACAAAGTCAAGGCTGAGGTACAACACATTGTTGGTCTAGACAGAATGCTAGAATAGAAAGACAGGAAAAGCTTTCCATACCTGGAAGCGGTACATATAAAGGGGATAGTTATAGGCCATAAGGCAATGAAGTCGTGTGCTATGCCACCGGATACGCAAGTTCTATTCAATTTGTGTGTGATTGGTCGTGACTTAAAATCATGGATAGACCCCCTAGCCTTAATGCCAGAGAGGTTCATGAATTCGAGCAAGCTTTACTACAAGGGATATCACTTGGAGTTAATACCGTTCAAGGTTAGCCGACGGATGTGCCTGGCTGTGCAACTTACTTCATGTGTGCTCCCATTAGCTCTGGGATCACTCTTGCATGCATTTGATTAGGTCTTGGCCGATGGGCTTCAGCCAGAGGAGATGGACATGATGAATAGGAAGGGTATAAACCTGAAGAAAGCTATTCCAATACTAGGTCTCTTGCGTTTCCATCAAAGCAAAGTGTCTAGGTTGGTTGGTTCATCCAACAGTTCCTTAAGACAAAACATTAATTAAATTTTTGATTAATTTCACAATTGCCCCTTACTCATGTATAATGATAATGATACTTAAAAAGGTTTATAGAAATCTAGCTTGATTCGAAAAAATAATGAATAGTGAGAAAAATAAATGTGATTAAGAGAGAAGAATGAACGTCATTTTAGAGTTTTATGGTGATGATATAGAGGAGGCAGTTAAGTTTTGTTCAGCGATCATCAATGTCATAATCCTTGTAAGACATGTCCTCGTTAAATCCTATATGAAATTTCGATTCTCTTTATCTATCTCTCTATATATAGACGTTAATGATATAATGGTTCCTTGAGAGTTGTTCATGACAGGAACGGATACAAGCACGATTACCTTGGAATGGGTGATGGTAGAGCTCCTTGGCAACCCCAACGCATTAGACAAAGTACAGGCTGAGCTACGACACATTGTTGGTCTGGACAGAAAGCCAGAAGAGAAAGACATGAAAAGCCTTTCATACTTGGAGGCAGCACATATAAAGGAGAGAGTTATTAGCCATAAGGCAATGAAGTTGTGCGTCATGCCACCGGATACGAAAGTTCTGGTGAATTTGTGGGTGATTTTCCACTACTTGAAATCATTGAAAGACCATCTGGTCTTCATGCCAGAGAGGTTCATGAATTTGAGCAAGCTTAACTACAGGGACATGACTTGGAGTTAATACCGTTCAGGGTTAGCCGACGGATGTGCCTGGCTTTACGTGTACTCCCATTAGCTCTGTGATCACTCTTGCATGCATTTGATTAGGTCTTGGCCGATGGGCTTCAGCTGGAGGAGATGGACATGACAAATAAGAAAGGTATAAAATTGAAGAAAGCTATTCCAATACATCTCTTGCGTTTCCGTAAAAGCAAAGTGCATAGGTTGGTTGGTTCATCCAACAGTTCCTCAGAGGTATCTCCGTTAGTTTCTCTAGAAATACTAGAGGGAGTTTCAGGTATTTGATTGACGATTGAGCATATATTGTCTCTGTTTTCTTCATTCTATCAATTGGAATATTTTCTGTGTGCTCTTTTCTTTTATTTTTTTTATCTATATAGTGGCTTTTAAGCACAACCATAACAAGAAAGCTTGTATTGGGATTGGATTTGTTCTTGCTCTCGGAAGACCAAAATCGTCTTGCCTTGGTCTTGCATCCGTCATGTGGCGATAAAAAGGAGAGGTGGCACCATGCCAATGGTTGCATGTTTTTCATGATAGACTACATGGACAAGTGTGGCTCACGTCTTGATCAATTAATTACTTGTTTTGATTTCTTTTGTTCCGTCTTCTTCTTCTTCTTTAATGGGATTTTATTTTGGGTTATAAACAATACCAAAGCAGGACGTTCTTGTGGGATGAATTGTCCTTTGCGCATATATGATTAAATAGTTTTTTAATTTAAAAATTGTCCTTTACGCATATATAATGAAATTGACCGTGTTAAAAACGTTGATTGATTTTTTTGTTTAGTTATAAAAAAAAAACTTTACCATATATAAAGACAAAAGATTGAATAATTTTTTGTTTAATCCAAAATTGCCTTTACTTGTTTAATAACGAGTTCCTATGTTAAAAAAACGTTAATTTATTTTTTGATTAATTTTAAAATTACCCATTACTTATATATAAAGAAAAAACGTTAATTAATTTTTTGATTAATTTCACAATTGCCCCTTACTCATATATAAAGATAATGATACTTATAAGGTTTTATAAAATTTTAGCTTAATTCGAAAAAAGAATAAATGGCGAGAATAATAAATGTGATTAAAAGAGGAGAAAAGACTATTTCAATGTCCTTTAGAGTTTTATGGGGATAATATAAAGGAGCTAGTTAAGTTTTGTTATGAGATCATTAATGTCATAATCCTTGTAAGACATTTCCTCGTTAAATCCTCTATGCCATTTAGACTCTCTTTCTCTATCTCTCTATATATAGACATTAATGATATAATGGTTATTCAGGAGATGTTCATTGCAGGAATAGATACAAGCACGATTAGCTTGGAATGGGTGATGGTAGAGCTCTTTGGCAACCCCAACGCACTAGACAAAGTCTAGGCTGAGCTACGACACATTGTTGGTTTAGACAGAAAGCTAGAAGAGAAAGACATGAAAAGCCTTTCATACCTATAAGCATTACATATAAAGGAGACAGTTATAGGCCTTAAGGCCATGAAGTCATCTGGTATACCACCGGATACGCAAGTTTTGGTCTATTTGTGGGTGATTGGCCACGACTTAAAATCATTGAAAGACCCCCTGGTTTTCATGCCAAAGAGGTTCATTGATTCGAGCAAGATTGACTAAAAGGGACATCACATGAAGTTAATACCATTCAGGGTTAGCCGACGGATTTACCAATTCTAGTTATCACCGTATAGGATAGGGTTTCTAATTTAAATACCTAAAACAATATATTTTATGTCCTTTTTTAGGTGGCCTGGCCCGACTCCTATCTAGCCCAATTAATAAGTAAGCTGACTCAGGCTGTATTAAAAACATTAACTGATTTTTTGCTTAATTCTAAAATTACCCTTATAATATGTAAAGACAAAAGTTTTATTGATTATTTGTTAATCTGTACTAATATAATGAGAATGGTTGTGTTAAAAACGTTGATTACTTTTTTTGCTTGAATACAAAATTAACCCTTATTATAAATAAAGACAAAAGATTAATTGAATTTTTGTTTAATTCTGACACTACTTTTTCTCGTATAATAACGAGTGGTTGTGTGAAAAAATGTTGATTGATTTTTTATTTGTTTTAAAATTGTACATTACTCATATATAAAGATAAAACGTTGATTAAATATTTTTTTAATTTCAAAATTGTCTCTTACGCATATATAATGATAATTACCGTCTTAAAAACATTAATTGATTTTTTTGTTTAATTACAAAATCAACCCTTACCATATATAAAGACAAAACATTTATTTTTATTTTTTTTAATTCTAAAACTACCTTTACTCGTATAATAACAAGTAGCTATGTGAAATAACGTTGATTTATTTTTTGTTTAATTCTAAAATTACCCATTACTTATATATAAATACAAAACATTGATAAAATTTTTATTAATTTCATAATTGCCCTTACTTATATATAAAGATAATGATACTTAAACAGGTTTATAGAATTTTAGCTTAATTCGAAAAAAGAATGAAAAGCGAGCAAAATAAAGGTGATTAAAAGAGGAGCAAAGACTATTTGAGTGTCCTTTTGGAGAAAAGCGAGGAAAATAAAGGTGATTAAGACACAAGTCAAGGTTATCTGCAGTAAATATAATTCTAATTTTTATTTTCCAATCAACATAGTTAGTTCCAACTAACTTCTCATCAACAAGAATTTCAATTAGAGGGTGAAGGCCTGTCATGATCTAATCAAATGACAAAATAAAGATATTATTAAGGATCTATTGAATTCATTTAATACTATTAGATTATGGGTCTGCTTATAATAGTATTGCCAATTTAGGAAGAATTAATTGGCAGCCAATACCTAGTCACTGGTTTAATATAATCTCGCCATTGAGCGCAACATCACATCGCCTTGAAAAGGCAGATAGAATCTATCTTTTCTTCTATGACAATTAGACTCTCTTTCTCTATCTCTTTATATATTGACGTTAATTATATAATGGTCCTTCAGGAGATGTTCATTGCAGGAACAGATACAAGCACGATTAGCTTGGAATGGGTGATGGTAGAGCTCCTTGGCAACCCCAACGCACTAGACAAAGTCTAGGCTGAGCTACGACACATTGTTGATCTGGACAAAAAGCTAGAAGAGAAAGATATGAAAAGCCTTACATACCTGGAAGATGTACATATGAAGGAGACAATATTAAGCCATAAGGCCATGAGGTCGTGCGCCATGCCACGGGATACACAAGTTCTGGTCGATTTGTGGGTGATTGCTGCGACTTGAAATAATGTAAATTAAGACCCCTGGTCTTCATGCCAGAGAGGTTCATGGATTCGAGCAAGCTTGACTACAAGGGACATCACTTAGAGTTAATACCGTTTAGGGTTAGCTGATGGATGAGCCCGGTTGTCCCTCTTACTTCACGTGTGCTCACATAAACTCTGAGATCACTCTTGCATGCATTTGATTAGGTCCTGGCCGATGGGCTTTAGTCGGAGGAGATGTACATGACAAATAGGAAGGGTATAAACCTGAATAAAGCAATTCCAATACATAGGTCTCTTGCGTTTCCATCAAAGCAAAGTGCATAGGTTGGTTGGTTCATCTAGCAGTTCCTCAGAGGTATCCCCGTTACTTTCTCTGGAAAGACTAGAGGGAGTTTGAAGTATTTGGTTGACGATTGAGCATATATTGTCTCCGTATTCTTCTGTCTGTTGGATTATTTTCTGTGTGCTCTTTTTTTTTAGTCTATATAGTGGGTTTTAAGCATAGCCATAACAAAAATGGCTTGTATTTGGATTGGATTTGGTCTTACTCTCGCAAAACCAAAACCGTCTTGCCTTGGTCTTGCATCCACCATGTGGAGATAAAAAGGGGAGGTGGCACCATGCCAATGGTTGCAAGTTTTGAATGGTAGACTACATGGACAAGTGTGGCTCACGTCTTGATCAATTAATTACTTGTTTTGATTTCTTTTTTCCTTCTTCTTCTTCTTCTTCTTCTATGGGATTTGGTTTTGGCTTATAAACAAAACCAAAGCAGGACGTTCCTGTGGGACGAATTTTCCTTTACGCATATATGATTCAATATATTTTTAATTTCAAAATTATCCTTTACGCATATATAATGAAATTAACCGTGTTAAAAACATTGATTGATTTTTTTGTTTAATTACAAAATCAAAATTTACCAAAGATAAAGACAAAAGATTGATTAATTTTTTTTTTAATCCAAAACTGCCTTTACTTGTATAATAACGAGTGCCTGTTTTAAAAAACGTTGATATATTTTTTTGAGTAATTCTAAAATAACCCATAACCATATATAAAGATAAAACGTTAATTAATTTTTTAATTAATTTCACAATTGCCTCTTTATCATGTATAAAGATAATGATACTTAAAAAGGTTTATAAAATTTTAGCTTAGTTCGAAAAAATAATTAAGAGCGAGAAAAATAAATGTGATTCAGTGTAAAGAAAAGATTATTTGAATGTCATTTTGGAGTTTTATGGTGATGATATATATGAGCAAGTTAAGTTTTGTTCTGAGATCATCAATGTCATAATCCTTGTAAGACATTTCGTCATTAAACTATCTATGACATTTATACTCTTTCTCTATCTCTCCATATGTAGACATTAATAATATAATGGTTAATCATGAGAAGTTTATGACAGGAACAAATAAAAGCACGATTACATTGGAATTAGCGATGGCAGGGCTCCTTGGCAACCCCAACACAATAGACAAAGTCAAGGCTGAGCTACAACACATTGTTGGTCTAGATAGAAAGCTAGAAAAGAAAGACATGAAAAGGCTTCCATACCTGGAAGCAGTACATATAAAGGAGACAATTATAAGCCATAAGGCAATGAAGTCGTGCACTATGCCACCAGATAAGCAAGTTCTGGTCAATTTGTGAGTGATTAGCCATGGAAAGAACCCCTGGTCTTAATGCCAGAGAGGTTCCTGGATTTGACCAAGCTTGACTTCAAGGGATATCACTTGGAGTTAATACTGTTCAGGGTTAGCCGACGGATGTGCCCGGCTGTCCCACTTACTTCATGTTGCTCCAATTAACTCTGGGATCACTATTGCATGCATTTGATTAGGTCATGGCCGATGGGCTTCAGCCGGAGGAGATGGACATGACAAATTGTAAGGGTATAAACCTGAAGAAAGCTATTCCAATACCTAGGTCTCTTCCGTTTCCGTCAAAGTAAAGTGCGTAGGTGGGATGGTTCATCCAGTACTTCCTCAAGGGTATCCCCGCAATTTTTCTAGAAAGACTAGAAGGAGTTTGAAGTATTTGGTTGACGATTGAGGATATATTGTCTCCGTTTTCTTCCTTCTATTTTCTGTCTGTTGGATTGTTTTTTGTTTGTTCTTTCCTTTTATTTATTTTTATCTATATAGTAACTTTCAGCACAACTATAACAAGAAGGGCTTGGATTGGATTTGGTCTTGCACACGCAAGACCAGAACCGTTATAGCTTGATCTTGCATCCGCAATGTGGCGATAAAAACGGGAGGTGGCACCATGCCAATGGTTGCATGTTTTGCATGCTAGACTACATTGACAAGTGTGGCTCGACTCTTGATCAATTCATTACTTGTTTGATTTCTTTTGTTCATTTTTCTGTTATTTTTCCTTTATCGGATTTGGTTTTCGGTTTTAAACATAACTAAAGCTGAACGTTCCTGTGAGACGAATTGTCCTTTACGCTTATATAAAGAAAAACGTTAATTAAATTATTTTTTTAATTTCTAAATTGTCCTCTATGCATATATAATGAAATAGATCGTGTTAAAAACGTTAATTAATTTGTTTTAATTTCAAAATCAAATTTTACCACACATAAAGACAAAAGATTGATTAATTTTTTTAAAATCCAAAACTACCTTTACTTGTATAATTACGAGTGCCTATGTTAAAAAACGTGATATATTTTTTTAAGTAATTCTTAAATAACCCATAACTCATATATAAAGATAAAACGTTAATTAATTTTTTTATTAATTTCACAAACACCCCTTTCTCATGTATAAAGATAATGATACTTAAAAAGGTTGATAGAATTTTAGCTTAATTCGAAAAAAGAATTAAGAGTGAGAAAAAAAATGTGATTAAGAGTAAAGAAATGATTATTTCAATGTCCTTTTAGAGTTATATGGTGATGATACAGATGAGCAAGTTAAGTTTTGTTCTGAGGTCATCAATGTCATAATCCTTGTAAGACATTTCGTAATTAAATCATCTATGACATTTAGACTATATCTCTCTATATGTAGACGTTAATGATATAATGGTTCCTGAGGAGAAGTTTATGACAGGAATAAATAAAAGAACAATTACATTGGAATGAGCGATGGCAGGGCTCCTTGGCACACGGGATAAGTGAAGCCCTTCAAGTTTTCCTTTCTCACCCAAACGGTTTTAGTAATTTGATTGACCCTTTGGTCTCTAGCCGTTTCACTTGAGGTAGGTATGACCTTTTGCCTCTTCCTCTTGTTCCTCCTTTTCTAGGATTGAGTCCTAGAATTATGACGGACATTATGTTTCTCCCTGTTACCTCCTTTATGTCTAGCATAAGGAGTGTCATGATCATGCCATTGTCTAGAGTTGCGAGCAATTTTCATCACATCTTCACATAAACTCCTAGACTTCTCCACTATGACCTCAACTCTCCTTTGAAGATTCCTATTAAGATTATTTTGGTTCTCAAAACCATGATTGGGCATTCTTTGAAGTTTAGGACATCGAAGCTTGATATGACCCTTCACTCCACATTTATGACATGTAGGAATGAATTTCTGATTAAAAGGGCCTTTCCCTTTAGCAGGAGGGCGCTTTTTAGCACCAGGCTTAGTGTTTGAGGTGGATGGAGTTCTCTTCTCATCTCCACACCTTTGATTTTGCTCAAGATCAGCCAACTTGATTTTAAGACTTGTCTTTTCATCTAGACAAACATGCAAATCAGATTCAAGAAACTGAGTCTTGGCGAGGATGGAAGCCTTCTCTTCCTCAAGTTGTGACACAAGAGCTCTCAACCCTGAAGCCACTTGGTCTAAGGCATCTTTTTCCATTTCAATAGATTTGATCTTATTGGACATGGAAAACTGAACCTTTTTTAGCTTTAGACAGTCTTGAAATAGCTCATCATAGGCTGCCTAGAGGTCTCCCTCAGAATCTGAGTCATTTTGACTCTCATCATCCTCCTCACCATCACTACAGTGTTGGTTACTCACAGCATTTGAAGAAGATTCTTCAACCCCAGACAAAGATGCAGTGAAGGCCACATAATACTAAGTCTCCTCATAAGAAGAACTATCTGATTCCTCATATTCAGATTCACTATCATCCTTTGTCTTGCCCTTAAATCATTTTTATTAAAGCACTCATCGGCAATATGGTTATCGCCTTGGCATTCATAGCATTGAACACCTTTGGGTTTCTTGTCCACACTTTTAAGATGCTTCTTATTTTCAAAGTGCTTGGACTTAGGCTTTTCAAAAGATTTTTGTCCTTTCGGATTAAATCCCTTATTAAGTTTCAAAATTTTCTGAATTTCTTTACAAATAAAGCCAACTCTTCTTCTTCTTTATCCTTAGAGTCATTATCTAAACCATTTATGAATTCCTTGATGGATTTCAAGGCAATAGATTTTGGTTTCTTAGATGGGTTCAGATTTAACTCATAGGTTTGGAGAGAACCAACCAACTCTTCGATTTTGAGAGCATCTAAACATTTTTCCTCTCTTCGATGGCGGTAACCTTCGATCGAAATCTCTCTCAGGTAGAGATCTCAAAATTTTTCTAACAATTTTGGACTCAGGAATTCTTTCCTCAAGGTTGAAACTATAATTGACAATGTCACTCAGATTTGCATAAAAACTGTCAAAGGTTTCAATATCATCCATGATCAACTTTTCAAACTTAGAGGTAAGAAATTGAAGTTTGGAGATCTTAACAATTGTAGTCTCTTCATGGATAATTTGAAGAATGTCCCATGCCTCCTTCGAAATGTCACATTTAGAAATACGCCGAAATTCTTCGAGTGTGACAGCGGTGAAGATTGCATTTAGACTCTTACTGTTCCATCTACATCTTTCAAGTTCTACATTGGTCCATTCAGATGAAGGTTTAGGGATGGTCTGATCATCTATGGTCTTTATTGGATGGGTCCAACCTTGTTCAATGGAGATCCATACTCTCTCATCTAATGATTTTAGAAACGCTCTCATTCGAGCTTTCCAATAGACATAATTATTCCTATCAAATAATGGGGGACAAGAGATGGATCTTCCCTCTCTTTGGACATTCATATTCACTAAAAATATGAGACAAGATCACACTAACAAGTTAGTGAACCTGCTCTGATACCAATTGAAAAAATTCGGTGAAACCCAAATCTAGGGATTGAGTTGAGAACTCACAAGATCAAGGAGATGGTTAGGTTTCCCTACAATTCTATCTACCATTTTTATGATTAAACAACTAAGTTATTAATTAAAGGGATGAGGAATTTAAAGTGTGGAAATAGAGAGAAACATGCAAACCATAATACAAGGATTTTTACGTGGAAACTCTTCCAGGAAAAACCACGAGACCTAGTCCAGCCATGAGACTCCAGTAAGACAAAGTTAACAAGAACTTACAAGACTCGAACTTGACTCCTTCGGACTTGACACTACGATCCTTCAGTTCTTAGTCCTCCACACCTCGAAAAATCATCACGTACTCTCAAGTCCCATGATCAACCGCAGCCACTCGTACTTCTCTTTGTGTCTCCAAAACAGTCTATGATCTTCCAATTGATCTCCGTCAATGACGGCTTCGGATTCCACCGACCAAATCACACTACCACAATCCTTCACGGATCGATCTCCTTCGCAAAGGCTCCGGAACACTCTGGCCAAGTTGTTCTATCCAAAATGGGTTGATGGTTTGAGAAGAATCAATTCCTAGATGGACTCCATCAATGGAAAAGTCCAAGCAAGCAAGAATATAGCATTGGCTTGCGAAACTAGGATGAGAGAATAATTATCAAAGGGGAGGAGAGACAATAGATTCCAGATTTTTTATGAACTCTAGAAAGAGTTAAAACTACTCTCTATACTCCCCCAAAGATGTGCTCCACGAACTAGAGGGGTTCACACTTTATATGGAATCAAATCCAAGTTTAGAAGTTGCTTAAAACCCAAAATAGCATGAAAAACGACTAAGGAAAGGATTTGAAAGTTTTCCCATATCAAGGTCAACCCGGAGTTACTTGGGTCAACCCAAAGGTGCAGTTGGGTCGACCCAACTATCCTCTAGGGTCGACCCTCAATTTTGCAAGGTTCTATCAAAATTTCCCATAGTAATTTTTCTATACCCAAGGTCTACCCTCAATGCCTAGGATCAACCCTGAGGTGCAAACCCGATTTTAAAACATTATTTTTAGCTCTTTCACCCATCATAAAATTTGTATCTTTTTTCGACGCGGTCGTTTTGATATATTATGGAGAAAAATCTGAGCTACAGTTTGGGAGATATGCCACCTACAATCAACCTTGGTTTTTTGAAAAATTTCAGAATTTTGAACTTGTTTTGCAGTGCATAACTCATCACCTTGGTTCTATATGATTAGTGCAAGACACTTACCACCTAATGTATCATATTATGGATAATCTAAGGCAATTCCCACCTAAGGTCACATGGTATCTAGGTCACTTACCATCCCACGAGAGACACGAAGGAAATGATCAACCGAGTCTTCAACGGTCTTCAACTTCACTTGTCGTGGATGCTTGACGGCAATAACATAGATACACACACTAATCACCTAGACTGACTTGTTTTGACACCGGAATAAGCCAACACTAAAAACATGGACTTTACAATAGTGGGATGGGGCATTATGGTGAGATGGGTGTATCATTGAGCACTTACGAATGAAAAAGATGCATAATGATTAAGAGAGAATCTAAGACACTAAGAAAAGTATAAGTAAGACCAAAGATAAAAGTAAGTAAGAAAGAAGAATAACACACAAAAGCGATAATGTATGTATGTGTTGTGCACCACCGGATACCATCAAATGGTGAAAAGTATGTCAAAGTAAATAAGCCACCGTACTGGGAAATGTACTTAGCCGTCTGTGTCAGGTAATGTACGAAGGGTGGTATCTCGGTAAAGTAAAGTATAGTAACCCCCTTTTTATACGGTAAAGCGGTATTTTAAGTTATTAATAATGCATGTGAATGGTTTGTTCCTGAAACGATAAAGCATGTAGTAAGAAAAGTAAGAAAAGAAAATAAGAAAAGAAAGGAAGAAAATGAAGAAATTGACACAATGTATTTGGTTGTTTTCCGCACTCTGATTATGTACGTGAACTAATGTATGAATTTGTATACTGCATGTAATTTAATATTCATTATATTTTTCACTATGGTTTATTATATATGTGGAGTAACTCATTACTCAGTTGATGAATTTTGTTGTCGGCAGGTTCATGCTCAGGTTTTGATATTTGTGCGCCGGACTGTGGGAAGAAGAGAAATACTTCAAGGAACCGGAAGGTGATTATCCCGAGGAAGAACATGATCTTGATCATTGGCCCTACTGTTGAATTTAATTTGTTTGTGGTTAAATTTCAGGGAGACTTTAATTGACCTTATGGATATTTATGTTTTTTTTAGTTGATGATGATTATGATGGAGGATCAATATTTATTTTATTTTAGTTACAGCCAATGATTATGAATTTAATTGATGTTTTAATAGAAGAAATTTTTAGGCTCGTATTTTAGTATGCCTTAAATGCTTTGACAGGATGGTTTGTTAAGTAAGTCACGTGCCAAGATCTCACATTCTGCTAGGTGGGGTTTTGGGGTGCGACAGTTTACATCGTAGATTAAATTATGTATGATGTTATTCTGTTTGTATGACTATGATGTTTGCTACTGTGTATAAACATGCTAAGTATATAATAATGGTTTGTGCACATGTCTTGGCACACTTAGTTATGTATTCAATTTAGGCACTTTATTGATTAATGACTGTTTAGCTCGTGTGTTGATTAACACTGAATCCACTCACTCTTTCGTAACCCCTAGCTTCACACAAGCTTTCCCTTCAGAGCCGAGTCTATTAGGCTGTGAACTGTTTATCGCCACTCCTGTTGGTAGCTCAGTCATCACCAATAAGGTCTACCGAGCTTCTGATATCCGGATTGGATGACAAGAGATGCCAGTTGACCTTATTGTCCTCGAATTTCAGGACTTCGACATCATCCTAGGTGTGGGTTGGCTTTCCACCTACCATGGCCATGTGGACTATTTCGGGAAAGTGGTTAACTTCAAGCCAGTCTATGGGCCTCCTTTCCATTTCTAGGGTTTGAACAAGAGGGATCTAGCTCGATTTACAACTTTGAGCCTTTCTGCACCGGGAGCGCTAGACTCCTCAAATATCCTATTAGTGAATGAATTTCTAGATGTCTTTCCTAAAGATTTTCTGGGTTTACCATTAGATAAGGAGATAGAGTTCGCGATTGAATTAGCCACGGGTACGACACTCATCTCTAAAGCACCGTATAGGATGGCAGAAACAGAGTTGAAGGAGTTAAAAGAACAAATTAAAGAGTTGCTCGGTCTTGGGGAGCTCCCGTCTTATTTGTGAAGAAGAAGGATGGTTCGATGAGGATGTGTATTGACTATCAACAATTGAACAAGGTCACTATCAAGAACAAATATCCTTTACCAAGGATCGATGATTTGTTTGACCAGTTATAAGGATCTAAGTATTTCTCCAAGATCGGTTTGAGGTCGGGCTATCATCAATTGGAGATAAAGGCCGAGGATGTGCCTATGTCTACGTTCAAGACCAGATATGGGCATTTTGAATTTCTAGTCATGCCATTCGGTTTGACAAATACTCTGACAGCATTCATGGATCTGATGAACAGAATCTTCAAACCAACTCTTGACCGCTTTGTTATTGCGTTCGTGGATGATATTCTGGTGTACTCCAGGACATAGAAGGAGCATGAGATGCATCGGTCACAGTGAAGACACTCCGCGAGCATAAGCTATACGCTAAGCTTAGTAAGTGCGAGTTTTGGCTAGAAAAGGTAGAATTTCTAAGCCAAGTGGTGTTAGAAGAGGAGATTTTTGTGGATCCTTCCAAGATAGAAGCAGTGGAAGGATGGGGAAGACCAAAGAGTGTTACAGAGGTTCAAAGCTTCTTGGGCCTAGCTGGATATTATCGAAGATTTGTGGAGGGTTTCTGCAGTCTAACATGTAGAGCCCCGAAATTTCATTTCACTAAGAATGAATAGTTTGTGAATAGTGCCCAAGTGTGGTTTTGTACACTTATGGGTCTTATGTTAATATATGTGTTTGGAATTATGGCGTATATGTTCCAATGGGTCTATATGTCCTTAGGGAATGTGTTGAAAGCATAAAAGAGTGTTGGAAGTGCATTGGGGAAGATTCGAGTGCTGTAAACCAGGTTTTTCAGCAAAGCAGGGATCGACCGATCGCTCGGTCATTACCTGCGATCGATCGGTCAACTACCGATCGCTCGATAGCTGTCGCACGGTTAACTTTTTTGTATGGGGAAAAATTCCAGAGAGTGTGTTTTTGACCGATCTCTCGGTCAAAACACCGATCGACTGGTAAACCACCGATCGCTCGGTCCATACCACCGATCGATCGGTCATACGCAGATTTTCTTCATTAAGGGTGTTTAAGACTTTAACCATCACCCTTTGCCTATAAAAGGGCTGGGTTCGTGCCTTAGGGTTTCACAAACCCTTTGTGCATTGTTTTTGAGGGATTTAAAGAAGAGAAGGAGGAGAGGAGCTTGGTGATCGTTCAAGCTTGTGGAAGATCAAGTTCTTCCTTTCCATTTGGTGTTTTCCAACCAAGAACTCACTGTTCTTGCTTGTTCCAGCCATTGGGAGTCAAACTCATTGATTTCTCTAAGGTAGATACACTCTACTACAATCTTGCAATCCTACTAGTTACTAATTATGATTCTTCTTATCTATGCCCTATCTATATGTATTGATTTTATGTATGAAAAGGTGTGATTATATACTTGGATGAAGGTTACTATTATGATGCACTCTAAGTGTTTGATAAAATACCTCTAAGGGATTCTATGCTTAAATACGATGATTCCTCTTATTAAGTGCATATGCTCGCATGTCTCGCATAAACCGATGGTTTCCATGGATTTCTCCAAGTACAAACAAAGGTTTTTCACGAAAAGACTAATAATGAATGATTCTAAGTAACTCTATGATTTCTCTAAGATCGTTTCACAAGCTCTAAGGATCATACCATGCTCAGAAGGAAACTCTATGATAATGCTCTAAGATCGTCTTACAAGCTCCACGGATCACAATGAAATGCTCTAAGATCTCTAAGGTTATGCTCTATGGAAATGCTCTAAGGTTATTGCTCTATGCTCTATGCTCTATGTCTCTACGGATCATAATGACTCTAAGTAACTCCATGAACTCACAAGAACTCATAAGGTTATGATTATCGATTGACTCACACGGTTACAGTTTTGGTTTCGAATATTATCTCACATACGTTTTCACGGTTTCCATGCTTTAAGGAATTTACGGATTTCATTATCCATGTCTTGTATGCTCCATGCCTAACCGCTTTATTGTTATTAGTTTGTATACACTGAGTATTCCATGCTCAGTCGATATTGTTATGATCGGCAGGTGCTCGGGTTCCATTCGATTTGTGTGGCGAAGAACCTTGGGTCGAGGAAGAGTATCGTGACCCGGAGCCTTCCATGGATCACTATCATGACGATGGTGCTTTAGATAGGAGTCGTGACTTCGATTTATGTTAATCGACCGACTTAGAACTTGTGCCTTTTTGTTATGTGAGTGTGGGGTTTGTCCACTCCACTTTTGGGTTTCTCACACATGTATACTTGTTGGTTCTTACTTGAGCCAAGTTATAGGAGTATTCATTTTGCTTCTGCTATGTTTAGTATTTTATTTTTCCGCTGTGCATTGTATTTCATTTCCGCTATGTATATTCAGGTACTCTGACAGGTTTCCACATGTGCCTTATGTATCATACTGGAGGTATGATATGGCGGTCAGGAGTCAAAGTATCCTTAACTCCTAGGAGGTATTTTGGGTCGCGACATAACAGCTCCGCTTACTCATCTAACTCGAAAGAAAGCTAGGTTCGAGTGGAATGAGAAATGTGAGAAGATTTTCCTTGAGTTGAAGAAGCGTCTCACCACCGCTTCGATCTTGAAAATACCATCCTGTAGCGGGGGATTCGTGGTGTACAATGACGCCTCACTCATTAGGTTAGGTTGTGTTCTTATGCAACACGGGAAAGTTATTGCCTATGCTTCTCGGCAATTGAAAGACCACGAGAAGAATTATCCTATCCATGATTTGGAGTTTGCCACATTAGTCTTTGCTCTCAAGATCTGGAGACACTACTTGTATGGTGAGCAGTTTGAAGTATTCACCGATCGCAAGAGTCTAAAGTATTTGTTCTCGCAGAAAGAGCTGAATTTGAGACCACATCGTTGAGTGTAATTTCTCAAGGATTATGATTGCTCTATCCAGTACCACCCAAGGAAAGAAAATGTGGTGGCAGATGCGCCAAGTAGGTAACCTACTAGATTCTTAGCACACTTGATGGTCCAAGAATGGAAGCTACTTGAAGAGGTGTCTAGCCTTCATGGAGGTTTCAGTGTTGGGACGTCTAGAGCTATGTTGGCTAACATTATGGTTAGGTCAACCTTATTGGATAGGATTAAAGACCTACAGTGGAATGATGGAGAACTGCATGCTGCCATGAACAAGTTGCTTATCAATGATAGAATTTGTGTTCAGGATAATGAAGATTTGACAAAGAGAATCTGGATGAAGAGCACAAGTCCAAGTACACTGTCCATCTGGGAGGTACTAAGATGTACTAGAACCTTAAGAGGTATTTCTAGTGGAAGGGTATGAAAAAAGACGTGGCTACCTATGTGTCAAAGTGTTTGGTGTGTCAGCGGGTTAAAGCTGAGCACCGAAGACCAACCGGACTTCTTCAGTCACTTCCTATTTCTAAGTAGAAGTGGGAAAATGTCTCTATGGATTTCGTTGTTGATTTACCAAGGACGGCTAAGAACTTTGATGCCATTTGGGTCGTGGTCGACAAGTTGACTAAGTCGGCTCATTTTCTTCTATATCGGACCACGTTCAATTCTAACCAGTTGGCTAACATTTATATCAAAGAAGTAGTCCGTTTGCATGGAGTGCCAGTCAGCATTGTGTCTAATTGAGACCCGAGATTTACTTCCAGATTCTGGAAGAGTTTTCAGCACGTCATGGGTTCCCGTTTAAATTTTAGTACTACATTTCATCCGCAGATAGGTGGGCAAATTGAGAGGGTGAACTAGATCATCGAGGACATGCTACGGACTTACATGTTAGATTTCCAGGGTAGTAGGGATGATCACCTATCATTGGTTGAATTTGCCTACAATAATAGCTATCAAGCCAGCATTCAGATGGCACCATTTGAAGCACTTTATGGGAGGAGTTGTCATTCACCTTTATGTTGGGATGAAGTTGGTGAGAGGAAGCTTCTGGGTCCCGAGCTCGTTAGTCAGACTGTGGATAGAGTTCATTTGATCAGAGAGAGGTTAAAAATAGCTTAGAGTTGGCAGAATAGCTATGTTGATACTCGCATGAGAGATCTTGAGTTCCAAGCTGGAAATTTTGTATTTTCAAGATCTCACTTACGAAGGGGGTGATGAGATTCGGCAAGCGGGGCAAGCTCAGTCCGAGATATGTGAGTCCTTTTGAGATCATCACCCGGGTCGGGAAAGTTGCTTATTGGGTCACCTTGCCACCTCACATGGCAGGTATCCATAATGTCTTTCACATCTCTATGTTGAAGAAGTACATTTCGGATCCTTTGCACGTCATCAATTTAGATCCATTGGTAATCCAAGAAGATTTCACTCTTGCGGAGCAACCAGTTCAAATTTTGGACTAGAAAGAGCAAGTCTTGCGCACTAAGGTCACTCCTCTTGTACTCTTGCAATGGGAGCATCATTCTAGAGAAGAGGCTACTTGGGAGAGAGAAGCCGAGGTCTGTGAAAAGTACCCGCACTTGTTCACCTAAGGTACGTAAATTTCGGGGATAAAATTCTTTTAAGGGGGGGAGGATGTAGAGACCTAAATCTTATTTCATGCCTTTAATGCAAGTATTTTGGGTATAGTAATCTTTGTAATATTTTAATGCTTATGTATTTATATCTAATTGGTGTGGTGTGATCAAGGCTTAATCAAAGTTGTAAAGAAGAGGGATGTCTTAACATACCCTCAACTTTAGGAAGCTCTAGTTTTGTCACCGTTTATTGGAATCGAGTGATTCTTAAACCATTAGAAATGTATTGGAACCATCTTCGAGGTTCATGTTTAATGTCTTTTCATATTTTGAGTCTAAGCTAAGTCAAAAGTAGGTTTTCCGATGTTTTGTCTACTGAAATTCTAGACCAATCAGCTTTAGAGCCCATTTAGACCATTAAAAACTCAAAATTAGGATTTTTTTATTAGATACAAAAGTGTTTCTATTTGAATGATGAGTCCAACGCAAGTTTATTTTCAAAATCCAATATACGAGTCAAAATTTATGGTCAAAATACCAAACCGGAGAAAAAGTGGGGATTATGATCTATCGCAAAATGTTGCGATCTATCGTAAATTAAGTGCGCTCTATCACAAAATTCTGTGATTTATCAAATTCAGTTGAGTTTTGAGGATTTCTCTTGGGTCAAAGTGCAATAGATCACTCTCCATGTGCGATAGATCGCACTATGGGCTGCGATCTATCGCAATAAAGTGCGATCGATTGCATTCGTGCGCAGAATTGCGTTTTTTTGGATTTTTGACCATTGGGACCATAAATAGGGATTCTATTTCGAGGGTTTTAGGGTTCTAAACTATTTCTAACCTAATTTGATGAAGGAGAAGAGGAAACCTAGGATTATGAGGGAAAAATTTCTTGGAGAAGAAGGAGATAACTTGGAAATTACAAGGAAAGCTTGGATATCTTCCTCAAATCTTCTTGGGAGCGATTTGGATCCAGGGGAAAGATCCCTAAGGTAGATAAACTCTCTAACTCAACCCTATTAATGATGTTTTGTGAATATTAGTATGATATAAATGATAGGAATGGAGTTTGGTTATGTTTTCCCCAATTATGTATAGATTAAGCTTATTAGAGATGGAAATGGGTTTGATATTATGGATGGAATGTATGGAGAATGTGAAATACTATGGAGGATGGGATGAATGTATGGATCTGGATTATGTTTGGGTTGTATGAATGGATTATGGTGTAGTGGACTATTAAAAATGGGAAATGGCAAAGTATTCATAATTAATGCACTCAAGGTGTTTGTTGAAATTCTTAAGAATGATGAATGCTAGTATGATGCTATTTATTATTAAGAAACTAAGTTAAATAAATATTTTTGTTTGTCATGATATATTATGTCCTATTTAATTTGTATGGTGATCGGTATTTGGGTAGGTCAAACCTCAGAGGAAAATCCTCCACGTTGAGAATTCTCTAACTAGAGAAATGTAACCTAGCGGAGTTTCCTAACGAAAGATCGGAACCTAATGGATGACTCATTTGAATCCCAATCACGACACTCAAGCACGTTCACTTGCATGATAAGTATTCAAGTCTCATGAGTTCACTTATCTCACAAGCATGCATGCATTGGACACAAACATGTTACGAAGCATTGGACACAAGCAAGCTATGAATTATGCTATGAAAGAATGATCCTCAGTTACGAACAAAGCACTCTATGCGTTGCCGTGACTATGTTACAAAACACTATGAATTACGCGTTGCTAGGACAAACACACTATGAATTATGTGTTGACGGAACAAACACACTATGAATCATGCATGTATGAGTCTAAGCAAATGTTAAGTTCAAGTTCATGAATAAGAGTCACACAAGTATACGAGTCAGATGATTTTATGACATGTTAGATGCTCTGCACTCTGATTATGTCTATGTTAATTGAATCTATTACGGTTAAGGATACATAAACTAAGCTATGATATTGATATTGCTCATGCTACTTTATGTTGTTGTTGGTTTATTTATCCATTGAGTATTCCATACTCAGTCGACCTGTTATTGTCTTCAGGTCTAGGAGAGGAGCCGTGGACTGAGGAGGTGTACAAGGAAGAAGGTGAGCTTCTTGAGGAGGAGGAGGCAAGGGATTTAAATAGTTATCCTTTATGCTAGTTAGTTGTTTTAGTTTTAAAGGAATTGTAATAGACCTTTAGATGATGTTGCTTATTAGACTACTTGTTTATGATGGGTTATGTTATGTTGTAGACGACCGTTGTATAGGATGGTTTGGTTTTATATAGTCGAAATTTATTTTCCTCATTTTTGGAGACTCATGTTAGTGTGCCTTGTATGTCATGGATTTAAGCAGATTTAAGAAATGTGACGATTCCAAAGTCCTATTTTAGTCTTGGTGGGATTTTGGGGTCGTTACAGGCTTGTTCATCTTTGAGTTCTTTGTTATAAACCGCTTCAAATCCATGCAAAGTGTACGTGGGAGCTGCATAAATCAAATGGTGCAATATGTAGAGGAGACAAATAGGTGTGGCACAAATGCAGTTGAAAATCGGTGGGTCGTCTTTGATTTCGCTTTAAAACTTATGGGGTTAGTTCATATTATCAAATGATCTATTGTATCCAATTCAAAGAGATGGAATGAGTTCTTTTACCACGCGGGTAAGGTCTTGGAGTTGACAGTGAAGCTCATTGTGGCAGATTTCTTGCCAATATTGAGATGACTTAATCTACAAGGGATAAAGAATAAGACACAATTCCATGTCAGGCAAGCATTTGACATCACCAGTGTGTTCATCGAATAAAGAATGAAGAGGAAGGAAAATGAAGGTGATTAAGAGAGGAGAAAGGACTCTTTGAATGTCCTTTTGGAGTTCTATGGTGATTATATACAGGAGCCAGTTAAGTTTTGTTTTGAGATCATCTATTTCATAATCCTTGTAAGACAATTCCTCGTTAAACCCACTTTTTTTTTTCTTTTTTTGGATATCACAAATGGAAAACCATTTTGCAGGGATGCTAATTAAGAGGATGCCACTTTTTGGGGGGGTATGAGTCAAAGAATTTGAAACCTAACTTATTATAGTTAAAAACTCAACAAATGGAAAACCATTTACAGAAGAGGATGACTCATTTCAATTACTTCCAAAGTACTCCTAGCATTTTAAATATGAATACTCTTTTCCCATTTTGAATGTATCAGGTTTGCATGATGACATTCTTGTTTGGTTAGGGATGACTTTTCCCCTAGGAAGATCTATAATTTTAGTCATGGCTCCGAGGCTTATAGCATTACCACTCAAAAAGTACTTTGATATGCTTCACACGTGTCCACGATGACAAGTCTCCTAACTTGTTACTGTTAATGACACAACAAATGGAAAACCATTTAAAGGTAGCCCAATAGGAGGATGACTCATTTCAGTTACCTCTATAGCTCAAGAATTTTGAAAAAATGTAACATGGACTATGGGGTAGTGGCGGTGAGTTTGGCTATTATGTTATGGTTGTTAGCCTTTAGGTTTTGACCTAAGGCAACATCATTGATTTTGATGATAACACAATGAACGAATGAATATTGTGTTACTAATGTCTCTTTTGAGTTTCTATGAAAATCAGATTAAGAAGAGCATTAAAGTGTCTTTCATCCCAAAAACATGAGCTGTTAAAGCCTATATGTAAGATCTACTCCAAGTCAAAGTCATTCAAGCTCACATCATCAAGTTGACATAAGCTCGAACATCAAGATAAAGATGAAGATGAAGGAGATGGATCAACACAGAGCTAAATCAGATCCAGTAATGAAGTGAAGACTCTCAAGGTTTTTATTGTCTTACTTTAAGTTGAGAGTGTTTAGGACTTTTGTAAAAGTCCTCATTAGATGGTTTGGATGAAAGCTCAAAGACCTTAGATTGACCATAGGTCCCTTTAAACCAATGTTACAATATGATTAAGGACCTTTAAACATGTTCATCATACTCATAAAGGTTAAGTACAAAACCTTGGAATCAAATCCTATCTTAAAGGTTTTGAAAATGGATTCTGCAAATAAATTTAGCCTATCAAATCGATCAGGAAGGCCATCCGGCCGATTAGGCAGACCATCCAGTCGATCAGGCAAGCCCTGTGATCGACTGGATAGAACAAATTTTGGAAAAATTTGTCTGCATGTTCTGTTAGTGTTGGAAACCTCTTTCAATCCATGTTATATCATTCTAATGATCTTTATGAGTTGTTAATCATGTTTATCTATCAATCTAAAGGACTTTGGAACACTTAAAAATCATTCTAAAAGCAAGCCAAGTGGCCTAAGACATCATTCCAACCTTTAAAATCAAGAAAATGCAATTTCAGTATTTTTTGGATAAAAAATACACTATCCAGTTGATCACACAAGCCTTGTGATCGATTAGATAGAACAAATTCTATTCTGGCCATTTTTCTCAAACCCAAAAATTTTTGGGACCCTTTTTGACCATGATAGAAACATAATTAGGATTTTCCTATTACAAACAAAGTTGTTTATTTTTACATTTTGAGTGAAATAGGATTTTTAATCACCTAATTTCATTTAGCCAATCAAAAGTTATGATCAAAATACAGAAGGCGTCAAAAACTTTGAACTACCCAGTCGCGAAATAGACCAGTCATCATTGGGACCCACTTAGAATAAAATCAACGTAGAATTGGGACTTGAATATTAGAGACAAAATTGTATCCATTTTAATTTTAAGTGGAAGAGGCTTTTAAATCACCCAATTCCGATAAGGGAAGCAATAGTTATGGTCCAAATACCGAGAGGCAAAAACGGAGTTCTATCCAGCCGATCTGGTAGAGCATCCAGTCGATTAGGAGGACCATCCAGTCGATCACACAAGCCTTGTGATCGACTGGATAGAAGAAAAAATGCCTAGAACATGATTTTTACTGTAATGGCTATATTTTTAACGGCTCCTTTTGCATTTAATGCTTCTCCAACGGCTATATTCTTGAATGCACTATAACTTAAGATGGTTTATGAACTAAAAGAACAAGGGTGATCAATTTATCAATTCCTAATCATTCACCAAGATCCAAAACTCAAATCTATCGTGAAAAATTTGAAACCCCCAATACTCTGTTTTTTGAGCTAAACTCCAATCCATCTTTTGAGACATTTCTTAGAGTTTGTTATTTCATTCTTATCTAACTCTAAAGGAGTTTTGTATTTTGGATTCAAATTCAAATCTCTATATTGTAAAGGTTCATCGTTAGCCTCAAAGGATTGTGAAGATTTGATCCTGAGCCATAAAAGGATTGTGTAATGGTTCATCCTCAACCTGTAAAAGGATAGTAAAGGTGGTCTCCTAGCCTGCAAGGGAGTGTAACGGTTTACTCTTCACCCAGAAGAAGAGGGCACCATTTGGGAATAAAATCGTGGGGAATCCTTGGAGCAGGAATAGCTCAAGGCAGGGACGTAGGCGGGTTGCCAAACCTCGTGAACAATATCCGGTGTCAAGTGTTTTCATCTCTCTAACTCTCTCTACTTGATTGATTTCCATTATTGTTTACACTATTGTTAAAACAAAATTGTTAGATTCTCTATTTCCCTTTAACTTGCCTTAAAGTTGAAATTCCGCTTAGGGAATTTAGAGTAAATATTTTTTAATTGTCATAGACCCTATTCACCCCCCCCCCCCCCTTCTAGGGTCCATACCTTGGGCAATAATGGTGTGCTCTGGTGATGGTGTCAAAGCACCAAAATCGTCACAGGAAAGAATTTGGGAAAATGACGCCTGGCCTGAAAGGGTGGCCAGTGGTGGGTAACATTTTGTAACTAAGTTGGGCTTATCACAAGTCATTTGCTATATTGGCTTGCAAGTATGATCCGATAGGACTATCCGGATTGGCTCGATGAACACAGTGGTGATATCCTTGAAAGAGGTAGATCAAGAAATGTACAAGAATCATGTTGTAGTGTTGATGTCGCTCAAAGATATGCGGTACTTTTGCAGTACAGTAAATAGATTGTCGATCTATAGAGAACATTGAAGATAAAAAACAATAGTAGAGATAGGGGTTTGTAGAATTTTTTGTAAAGAAAGTTTAATTAATTTAGGGAGAATATCAGTAAGAGAAAGCATCAAGGCATCGGGTTTCCTCCTCTTAATGGTGCAATGTTAATTCGATTAATCCAAAGTATAAGTCAATTGTGGATTTCACATCCCAAACCTTCAATCAAAAGATTTAGAAATTCAGATTATGATAAAAAATCTAAAATCAATTCCCAATCAATTATTCAAAACAAGTTTTAACCCAAGCCCGCACTTTATCGGAAAAACTCGAGGACGGCAATATACCTCTCAGCGACACCACAACAAATAATAATATCCGCTAAGATAAAGGTTCTTCATTTGAGAAATCATGAACTATTACTCAACTACGAGAAAAGTTAAAAGCTCGACTGAACCCGTGAAAAGGTTTAAATTCAAGAGATTCAATTGAAATAGAGATCAAACTTAATATAGAAATCATAAACATTAAAAACATTAATTGTCTTAAATTAAACTAATATCACCTCATTAAGAAAATTTAGATAATAAAATAAATTAGAGAGCTAGGATTAGCACCAACGTGTGCAGAGTCCATACAACATGGATATATATAGTTTTTGCTCTTTCCTTTTGTTTTCTAATTGATTTAGGTTCCTCCTTTTTTGAAAAAAAGAAACATCAATATAGCACACTTCTTTCCAATTCAAAAGATTTACATTTTTTTAATACTAAAATCATATTCATCCATATCTTGGTAAAATTCTCTACCTATGTGTGAGAGAATCTTTCTCCAATTGGTATTTGGCTTTGACTCTTTGACTTAAGACTTGGGCTTTATCTTATCTAATCCTGAGAATGGTCTAAATTAAGATTCTTGATACAAACTAGAAAGTGTGATAAAGGGTTACATAATAACAAGTTTGGAGTGTACATTTGTTGCACATCATCAAGTGTTCGCAGGTCGAAAGATTTATGAAGCCATTAAAGGAAAATATGGTTATGAGGGCTCCCTCATTATGGCTCAGCATGGTCTGCAATGGCGTATGCTTAGGTGCTTGTTCACCTTTGAGTTCTTTGTTATAAGCCACCTCAATGCCATGCGAAGTGTACATGAGTGCTACATAAATCAAATGGTGTGTAGAGGAGGCAAGTAGGTGTGGTACAAATGCAATCGAAATTCAGCAGATCGTCTTTGATATGACTTAAATCTCATGGGTAACCTCATATTATCAAAGGATCTCTTGGATCCAAATTCAAGGAGATGGAGTTAATTTTTTTACCATGTGGGTAAGGTTTTGGAGATGACAGGGAAGCCCAATATGACAGATTTCTTGCCAATATTGAGATGACTTGATTTATAAGGGATAAAGAGGAAGGCACGGTTCCATGTCGGGCGAGCGTTTAACATAACCTGTGGATTCATCAGAAAAATGATGAAGAGTAAGGAAAATAAAGGTCGTGAAGAAAGAAGAAAGGACTACTTGGATGTCCTTTCTTCCTAAAAACCAAATATGGATGAGTGAACCCTAGGGGTGGGGGAATCTTAACCACAATTAAGGGGTGTCAAAAGGGACACATGGCGACCTGAGGGGTGATAACCGGATTTGCTGATATGGTTTCTTATTGAAATCCCTAAAACAATATATTCTCCGTCATTTTTTAGGTGGGCTGGCCCAAGTCCAACCCAATTAATAAGTTGGCTGGCTCAGGCTCTGTTAAAAATGTTGATTGATTTTTTGCTTAATTCAAAAACTACCCTTATCATATGTAAAGAAAAAAGGTTGATTGATTTTTTGTTAATCTATATTAACATAATAAAATGGCCGTGTTAAAAACCTTGATTGATTATTTTGCTTAATTACAAAATTAACCCTTATCATATATAAAGACAAAAGATTGGTTGATGTTTTGTTTAATTCCAAACCGCCTTTAATCGTATAATAACGAGTGACTGTGTTAAAAAATATTGATTGATTTTTTGGTTATTTTAAAATTGCCCATTATTCATATATAAAGAAAAAAAGTTGATTAACTTTTTGTTTAATTTCAAAATAGCCCCTTACTCATATACAATGATAATGACCGTGTTAAAAGCGTTGATTGAGTTTTTAGCTTGATTACAAAATTAACCTTGTCATATATAAAGACAAAAGATTGATTATTTTTTGTTTAATTCCAAAACTGCATTTACTTGTATAATAATTAGTGGCTATGTTAAAAAATATTGATTGATTTTTTTGCTTTATTCCAAAATTGTCTATTACTCATATATAAAGACAAAACGTTGATTAAATTTTTGTTTAATTTTAAAATTGCTCCTTACTCATATATAAAGATAATGATACTTAAAAAGGTTGATAGAATTTTATCTTAATTTCAAAAATACTCTTTTAATAATATATTAAGACAATGATACTTAAAAATGTTAATTGAATATTATCGTAATTTAAAATTTGCCATTTATTAATATATCTATCTCATATATATAATGAGAATGACCTGATTAAAAAAGTGGATTGAATTTTACTTAATTTCAAAAAACTACCCTTTCCTAATATGGGTTCAAAACTTTGAATGAATTTAAGCTAATTCTAAAAATGCCCTTTAATCATATGGGTTCAAAACGTATATATAATGAGAATGGTCGTGTTAAAAACATTGATTGATTTTTTACTTAATTCCAAAACTACCCCTTATCATTGAGAAAGACAAAATGTTGATTATTTTTTGTTTAATCTCAAAACTGTCCCTTACTCATATATAATGACAATGATACTTAAAAATGTTATAAAATTTTAGCTTAATTTCAAAATGCCCTTTAATATAATATATAAAGATAATGATAAAAAAATTTAATTAAATTTTAACGTAATTAGAAACTGTCATTTATTAATATATACCTCTTATATTAATGACAATGATCAGGTTAAAAATGTGGGTTGAAGTTTCCTAAATGAAATTTATCCAAATCAATGATCTCTAAGACCTAGAGGGGGGGGGGGGTGAATAGGTCTATCTAATAATTTCTAACCAATTTTAATTTTTCAGTTAATATGTTTAGAAATCAATGAACAATTCACTCAGACAATCCACACAAATCAAACACAGAAGATTTTTACGTGGAAAACCCTAACGGGAAAAAAACCACGGGACCTCATCCAGCAACAAACTTCACTATGAAAAGATTTCAAGTACAAGACAAGACCTTACCAAACCAGAAACGACGTTCCTAGGTATAGACTCTTACTCTTGATTTCCACGAACCAGCAGGTTCGATCTCTGCCGTAGCAGCTTCGGTTCCACACCGACCAAATCTTCTCAAGCTACTTCAAAACCACGATCACACACGATCGATCTCCTTCCATGAAGGTTCTGGATCAAACACCGGACACACACACAAGGTGTAGGATTGTGAATCAATTTAGGAAGTTTCAAACCCTAGAGGGATCTCATATAGATCTGAGATCACACAATGCAAGATCAAAGGTTTAGATCTATACTTGCATTCTCTAGGATCAAAGAAAGAGGAGGGATCAACAAAGATCTAAAAGAACAAGAGGAAAAACCCTAGAGGAGTTTCTCAGACCTCTACTCTTTCAAAAATAAACAAAGATCCGAATTAGGTCTCCAAAGAGTTGTTTATATAGGGTTCAAAAAAAGAATCCAGAAAAATAAAAATTCTTTTTACGGGGAGCGATCGAGCGGTGCTCATTACCGATCGCTCGGTCCAAAATGGATCGATCGGTGCTCATAACCGATCGCTCGGTTAAAAATCACCTCTCTGGAAAAATACCCCATACAAATTTTTTGTCCAGTCGATAGCCACCGATCGCTCGGTAGGCCACCGAACGATCGGTCTCAACACCGAGCGATCGGTTGAGACAGAATTTTTTCCAAACCATTTTTCTTTTCATGTTTAATTGATTCAACTAGGATCAAACAACTTTGTTAGGTTTAAAACTATCCTCCTAGGTATGTTTAGAGTTATCTAAGTCAAATCTAACCTAGGTAAGGGTCTCTAAGTCCATTACCTTTCTAGATCCAGAGTAGGAGTTTTTTCTTCACTTTCTTCAATCTTCTTTATGCTTTAGCTCTTCTCTTCTGTCAAGTTGAACATGACTCGACTCACATGACCTATCTAATGATCACGGAATTTGCCAACACCTACTTAGGGATTTACAATCTCCCCCTTTGGCAATTCCGGGACAAAACAAGACTAACTCATATACTAGGTTCAAATTTTCCCAAATGATTCAAAAATGGAAAATTGACCTTTACATGACTCAAAAATAATTACATGACATTTGACATTTTAACTTGTCATGATTCACCAAACTTAGAACCTGTTTGCCTGCACATGCTAAATCAAAAACCTGTGAAGCATGGAAAATAAAATATGGGAAGAAGTAAAACATGTATAACATCCACAATTCCACAATACTATATAAAATATGGGAAGAAGTAAAACATGTATAACATCCACAATTCCACAATACTATATCCATAACAGGTTAATCATGTATCCATAACATCATCCACAAAATCACAAAATCATCATCCACAATTTTATATCCAACATGTATAACATCCACAATTCCACAATACTATATCCATAACAGGTTAATCATGTATCCATAACATCATCCACAAAATCACAAAATCATCATCCACAATTTTATATCCATATGCATATCATGCACTCTCCCCCTTTTTGGCTCGAAATGCCGAAGGCAGACTATAAACAATAAAATTAATGCATAAACATCAAATGAGATGAGATATAAGAGAATGAGAATAAACCATCCAAATTCATAATCCATAACCAAGTCAATAACATCCAAAAAGGTTTGTACTGAGTACAACCCAGTCAAAATACATCTAAGTCTCAAACTAATACTAGGACTAAGGTAAACTCCAAAATATACACATGAACCATAAGGAGTATCTATCCTAGTACATCAATCTAACTATCACTCCTGCTCATCATCAGAAGTGAGCTAGGACTCATAATAAGCTCGAAAATCACGAACATCTCTCTGTACGCCCAGCACTGCTGCATCGAGTGATCCAAGTCTTCCACGGATCTCTGTGGTGAACTCCTGGTGGGATGAAATATGCGTTGAGAGATCCATCTGCATCTCTCTCATCATTCTGGCTAGATCATCAATCGTGGCCGGAGGTGGATGAGAGGATCCTGTACCAAAATCAGCTTCCTCCTCAATATCTCGAACTGAATCATGAGAGAAACTCTGAGCGATGGTCTTTTTGTTGATTGGACCTTTCGGATTACGGGTAGGAACTCTAGGAGGAGCAATAATCCCTTAAGAACCAAGGAGTTTAGTAATCAGGGATCCAAACGGAAGAGCTCCAACCACAGTTTGAGTTTGATGGGCTTGAATCATCAAATCAATTATGTGTGCTGCAAGGTCAATATCATGTCCACGAAGGAGACTGAATAAAAATCGAGCTCTATCTTCCCTAAGGTCTGCAGTATGAACCTTTGGGTGGATATTGACACTCATTACTAGGTTTACAAGTCTGGCATCCCTAGTGAGTTTTGTTACTTCTATTAAGGAACCAACCCAAAGTGTAGGAGCACCACAAAGAAAGGTGACTACATTGTTCATAGATTCTTTATCCTCATCTTTCTTGTATTTATAAGGATAATAGGCATCTGGAACTCGAGGACAACCAAGAAATTTAGCAATGACATTTGGATTTATCAAAACTGATTGTTCTAAAGATCGAGATTTAAAAGACCAGGTTTTAAAATTGATTGCAGAGAAATTTGAGTAAAATTCCTGGACTAACTGAATAGGAGCAGGACCAGATAAAGTGAGAAGACCTTCCCAGTTACGATCGGTAATGAGCTTAGAAAGGTAATAATCACCAAAATCTGAAATTCTAATGCTCCTTTCAACCATAACACCCTTTTGACTAAAATAATCACTATAAAGCTGAGCAGCACTAGGGCTAATGAAGGGACCCAATAGAACATTTGAAGATGAAGTAGCTTTTCCCTTTTGTTTCCGGGTTTTATCTGCCAAAGACTTTTGGCGATTTTCAGTAGTAGAATCCACCATTCTACGGATTGGTCGATCCCCTATTGAAATCCCATGTCTTATTGGAGTGAAAGAGTATGGCTCATTGTGTTCCTCTTCCTCTAGAGGGTCCTCTTGGTTATTGAGGACCAATCTCTGACGTTTAGAGACACCGGACATGAGGAATGCAAGAATAACTAAGGAGTATGAGAAAATCATGATGAATTTTTTGATGCCCTAGATGTGAAAAGTAAACCAAAATCAAGAAAATGATTAAAGATTACCTTTTTAGATGCTAGGAGACCCTTGGAGTAGAAAGAGATGAACGTAAGAGAGATTTGGAGAAGAAGGGACCAAGGGATCGCTCTAGAGTTCGGAGAACAAAATAATAGGAAACTGAGAAATGAGGGTTTTATAACCCTGTTCACGAAAGACCGATCGATCGGTCATTAACACCGAGCGATCGGTGGTCTGGAAAATTTTTTGAAAATTTTTACTTATGATCATTTTTCTCCCCCTCAACCAAAGCAAGACTTATACTCATTTTCACCTCAAAATCTCCTAACAACTATGCACTTATGCAAACATTTATTTCATCAAAATCAAAAAAAAATTAACCAAGAATGTATCTTACAGAATAGTTATGAATAAGGATTCTGTTAAGAACTTTTAGTTTCCATAAGTGATTAATTTTGATTTTTGCATCAAATCCAAATTTAGAGTAAATAAATGCTCAGAAGTAATGTGTGTGTAATATTAAAAATTCATAACATGACTCTGAGGATTGGTTTCATCCACAAAACAAGATTTTGATATTATAGCATAAAGGTACTCTAGAATGTTCAAAAACTAGAATTAAAACCAAGAACCATCCATAGAATTATGATGAGCAAAGTTTACCCCAAATTTGATCTATAAGGTTATTTCAGTTTATGATCAAATTTTACACATTATCTTTTCTTTGGACATTGGTGACTTTCACTCAAGTGAGAAGGTAGCCCTCTCTAATGACAGTGGGGGCTTTCACACTAGCAACCCATATAGATACCTACTGTTTGTCTAGGTAGCCATTTCTCACTGTTTGCATTCACTAGAAGCTATCACACAAACTCAAAGGTAGTCCTTTCCATAGTCAATAATTTTTTAAAACTAGGGGGCTCATCTTATGGAATTTTAATCACTTTGGTTATACTAGATTTGATTAAACTAGGGAACCATATGATATAATATTAGAATCTATAAATAGGAACTAATACCATCTCAAAAATCAGTTAGAGTGCATGTGCAACACATAACATCATTATTTACTCAACTCTAACTGAGATTGGTGACCATGACCATTTTAAATCACCAGATAGAACTAATAGTTGAACTATCCTTATTTACACAATCCTATGATAGATTTACCCTTGGAATTAATATTCAACTATGATTTCAAAGGAATAACTTTAAGCATAATGATAGGAAAGAAGGTCATACAAACACATTATGTTTTGCAACATTTTTCAATTTTTTGAATGTTTTTGGATTTTTATTAATTAAAGGAAACAACAAAAAATAGCTCTATGACTTAAAATCCAACAAGAATAACACATAGGCTATGAAGAAAGCACACCATCACTCAACTTCGCACAAACCAATGGATTTCCTAAGGAATTCAAACCTAAGGGAATCTAAGGGTTTTGTGAGAATGTCTGCATGTTGTTTCTCTGTTTGGACATACTCAATACACACAACATTTTGCTCAACTAAATCACGAATGAAGTGATGCCTAATGTCAATGTGTTTTTTGCGAGAATGTTGAACGGGATTTTTGGAAATATTGATAGCACTTGAATTATCACAATCAACAGTCATAGTGCCTTGTTCAATCCCGTAATCATGCAACATCTGCTTCATCCATAGAAGTTGAGTACAACAACTGCCAGCTGCTATATACTCAGCTTCGGCAGTGGACAATGAAATTGAATTCTGCTTTTTGCTAAGCCAAGCAACTAAGCAGTTTCCAATATAGAAACATCCTCCGGAGGTGCTCTTCCTATCATCAGCATTTCCGGCCCAGTCGGCATCGGAATATCCAACTATTGTGGCATTGGTATCAAAAGAATACCAGAGGCCAAATGATGGAGTTCCACTTACATATCTAATGATACGCTTGACTGCAAGTAAGTGAGACTCTTTTGGGCTTGCTTGATAGCGAGCACATGCTCCAACACTAAAGGCAATGTCTGGTCTAGTAGCAGTTAGGTAGAGCAAACTACCAATCATGCTTCTGTAAGTAGTTTGATCAACATCCTTGCCTGAAGTATCTTTACTAAGTTTTGTTGTAAAACTCATAGGAGTCCTAGCATGCTTAGCAGAACTCATACCAAATTTCTTCACCAGATTTTTAGCATATTTGATTTGAGATACTGAGATCCCAGAATCAATTTGCTTGATCTGAAGACCAAGGAAGAAATTCAACTCACCTACCATGCTCATTTCAAATTCATTCTTCATTTGTTCAGGAAATGATTGAGCATGTAAGTCTAATGTGGAATCAAACACAATGTCATCAACATAGATTTGGGCAATGACAATATCACCTTTCACATTTTTTATAAAAAGGGTTCTGTCTACTCCCCCTCTCGAAAATCCCTTTTCCAAGAGATAAGTAGTCAACCTCTCATACCAAGCTCTCGGAGCTTGCTTTAAACCATAGAGGGCCCTTTTTAATCGATAAACTTGATCAAGGTGATGTGGATCTTCAAACCCTTTTGGTTGTTCCACATAGACTTCTTCCTGTAGAATGCCATTCAAAAAGGCACTCTTAACATCCATTTGAAACAACTTGAATTTCATATGGCAAGCCACAGCTAGAAGAATTCTGATTGATTCTAGCCTGGCTACAGGAGCAAAGGTCTCATCGAAGTCAATACCTTCAATTTGGGTGTATCCTTGTGCAACTAACCTAGCCTTATTTCTTATGATAGTACCTTTTTCATCAGTTTTGTTCTTGAAAATCCATTTGGTACCTATCACATTTGTATTGTTAGGCCTAGGTACTAAATACCAAACATCATTCCTAGTAAACTGAAGTAACTCATCTTGCATTGCATTGATCCAATTATCATCTGTAAGGGCTTCAGCTACATTCTTGGGTTCAAAAGATGAAGTATAGCAAATGTAGCTAACTTCATTTTCAATTTGTTTCCTTGTTCTCACTCCACTTCCAAGATCACTAATTATATCTGTGGAGTTGTGAGGACTTATGACCCTAGGATGTGTGGGTTTTAATGGAGATGATTGCTTAGTAATAAGTGGAGTTGAAGAAGTTTCAACATTTTCATTTCCAGCATTATCATCATCCTCAAGTTGCACATTTTCAACACCAGAGTCATCCACAACTACATTTATGGACTCCATAATCGTAGAGGTTCTCAAGTTGTACACTCGATAAGCTCTACTGTTGGTGGAATATCCAAGAAATATCCCTTCATCACTCCGGGATTCAAATTTGCCCAGTTGCTCTCTATCCTATATAGCATTTACTTCTGAATTCTCGAAAGTACTTGACACTGGGTTTCTTGTTATTCCACAACTCATATGGGGTTTTCCTTGTTCCAGGTCTTACAAAAACTCTATTAACTATATAGTAAGCAGTGTTAACTGCCTCAGCCCAAAAATGAGAAGCTAGATTGTTGCTATGAAGCATGACTCTAGCCATCTCTTGGAGAACCCTGTTCTTCCTCTCTACTACACCATTCTGCTGAGGTGTAATAGGTGCAGAAAATTCATGTTTGATACCCGACTCATCGTAAAAGTCGTTGTACTTAGAGTTTTCAAACTCCTTTCCATGATCACTTCGAATTCGAGTGATTGGGCATCTTTTCTCATTTTGAATTTTCAAGCAAATACTTTTGAAATTGTCAAAAGCATCGGATTTCTCTCTTATAAATGCCACCCATGACATTCTTGAGAAATCATCAACCATGACTAGGATGTATCGCTTTCCACCTAGGCTTTCAGTTCTTGTAGGACCCATAAGATCCATATGAATTAATTCCAGTGGATATGAAGTAGCAATACTTGAAGTCTTCTTATGTGGGGTTCTAATTTGTTTACCAATTTGGCATGGCCCACACACAGTAGTAGAAGGCTTTTCTAGTTTGGGAACACCTCTTACAAGCTCTTGCTTAGAGATTTTACATAGGTCTTTGAAGTTCATGTGACCTAGTCTTCGCTGCCACAAATCAACCTCCTCAATTTTAGTCTTATAACAGACATTTGAGGGATTAGGATTGGGAATTAAGCCGTAGCAATTGTCAGTGGTTCTCAACCCTTCTAGAACACACTTACCTTTACCATTAATGACTAAGCATTTATTTTGGGTAAAGTGCACAGCATGGTTATCATCACATAGTTGACTTATGCTAATTAAATTAGCTTTCAGTCCTTCAACAAACAAGGCATCTTTCAATTTTGGTATGCCTGGTGAATCGATGATACCCTTCCCTTTGACTAAAGACTTGCTTCTATCACCAAATGTAACAGTCCCATCTGGACAGTCCTCAAATTGAGTAAATAAGGACTTGTTACCTGTCATATGCCGAGAACACCCACTGTCGAAGTACCACATTTCTGTGTTTTGGGCTTTCAAGGCAGTGTGAATGACGAAGCACTTAAGGTCATCCTTTCTTACATACACAGTCTTTAAACTTTGTTTAGATCTTTGATCATTAAACTGTGTATTAGAAACCTTTTTCCTTTTTGTCCTCCTTGACCTTTTCCTGTTTTGTTCAGTTCTAGCTTTTTGATTAGTCAAATTCTTTCCTCTTGAATAATCATTTGGAATAAATTGACCAGTTCTTGTCATAGAGATTTGAGCAATTCTATTAACATCTTCGCTCAATATTCTAGACTTTTCAGCCAGAACCTGAATCTGCCTTTGAAGAGTCCCTTGACTTTGATTTTGGTTCCATGAACCATTTTGGGGAGCTCTCCTAAAAGCATTACAATTTGGTCGAATGTGACCTCTCACACCACAAAAGTGACATGTGGGTATGAATTTTGGGAGAGGAGGAAGATTTCTTCTAAAAGGAATTTGATTCCTCATAGCATTCACTCTAGGAGCTGTATTTCTAGGCTTTACAAAATTTGTATAAGCCTTAGTACTTGATGTAGAAGGTAGATTCACTTTAGGATCAGAATGTATTGGCTCAAACACTGCACTAGCCATTGTACCAACAGCTAAAGGACCAGCTGGTGTGTCAGCATGTCCTATCCCAGATCTATTCGAATTTGACCCATATTTTCTAACTAATTCATCTAGGCAGCTAGTGTTACCAAACATTCTTACTTCTTTTTCAAGAGTATAGACCTTCTGAATCAAGTCAGTCTTGTCTTTAAGGGTAATTTGATGTTCTTTTTCAAGAAATTTCACCTTATCAACAAGAGAGTCTTTAAAAGTTTCCAGCTCCATTTGCAGAGTTCTTAACTCTTCAATTTCTTTCATGGAAGTGTCTCTTTCAACTTCTAATTTTCTGACCACATTAGTCAATGAGACATTCTCTTCCAAAAGACATTGAACTTTCATAACAAATGCTTCTTTTTCATTTTCCAACTGACTAACTAGAGCACTCTTCTCTTCTGCTACTAGTTTACAAGTATCTCTTTCATTTTGAATGATTTTGAGTTTTTTACTCAAAGAGATTTTTGTTTTAGTCAGCTTCAAACTTTCAGCATACAACTTATCATAAGTTGTTTTCAAATCTTCATCACTTTCAGAGTCAGTTTGACTCTTCTGTATGTCATCACTAGACTCAGTATGAACACTCATCACTTCTATCCTTTTCATCAACCGCAGAGGTAGTCTCAAGAATCCCAGAAAGGGAAACAGTGAAAGCCGTATGATTTCCAGTATCTTCACTTGAAGAGGAACTGTCCGATTCTTCATTCTCGGAATCACTGTCATCCCAACAGGCATTCATCACCTTGCCCTTACTCTTCTTCTTGTTAGGGCAGTTAGGTGAAATATAACCGAAGCCATGGCATTCATAACATTGAACACCTTGAGATTTCTTGTCGCCACTCTTGGAATTTTTTATGTTTTCCCAGGGCTTAGAATTTGACTTCTCAAAAGATTTTCCTCCCTGTTTGGGATTGAACCTCTTTTTTGTTCTAAAAAATTTTCAAAATTTTTTAACGAAGAGAGCCATTTCTTCCTCATTCATATCTCCATCCCTGTCATCCTCATCCAAAGATTCCTTGATAGATTTCAAGGCTAAAGATGTCACGCCCCAAAATACCCCCTAGGAGTTAAGGGATACTTTAGAGGTGACTACGTGTACCTGTCAAACCATCCTGTAATGCAAGAGGCTAAACATAATATAATACAATGATAATCAGAGCGCGGAAACTAAACATAAGTGCGGAAGCATAAGCCAACTTTTTCTTTTCTTCTATTGCTCCATATAGTATTCCAAGTTAACATATACTAAATACAATCAAAGTAAAGGTGGACATGCCCACCTATCAAAATACAAAAAGGAACTCTCTAACACTCTCCTCTCAACAGTAGTCGAGGTATGGCCACACATCCAAGTCCCCATCCTCTTGAGACTGCCATGGGATAGGTGGCTCCCTCTCCTCTACATACTCCTCCTCGACCCAAGGCTCGGGGTCGAGGACATCCACAGTACCTGCCGACATAAAAGTACGGCTGAGCATGGAATACTCAGCGAGTACAAACTACTAGCTAACCATAACAATAGCGAAAGCATAACAACAGTGAGCAATACAAGATATTAATTTAAAGCAATAGTGAAAGCATAAGATACATAGCCATATCTTGACATGCGTGTATGAATGCAAAAACCTCGGTAAAACTCATGTCTCGAAAACCTTTTTCGTGTCTCGGTCAAATCATGTATGTGTGTCGTGTCTTGTCTTGTATTTCATGTCTTGATTTGTTCTTGACTTGTATACTTGTGAGCCAGAGGCTAGCACCCTTCCTTGGGCTACCAACCTCCTTGTCATGTTCTTGTTCCATTTCTCTTGTGAGCCAGAGGCTAGCACCCTTCCTTGGGCTACCAACCTCCTTGTCATGTTCTTGATTCATTTCTCTTGTGAGCCAGAGGCTAGCACCCTTCCTTGGGCTACCAACCTCCTTGTCATGTTCTTGTTCCGTTTCTCTTGTGAGCCAGAGGCTAGCACCCTTCCTTGGGCTACCAACCTCCTTGTCATGTTCTTGATTCATCATATACAAATACAATCTTGGAAAACCCGGTTTCATGCATGCATGCGTGCTTGTGTGCTTGTCAATAGTGGTAATCATGATGACATACTTGAATGGGCGGATCACATGACTATGGCATCAATCCTTAACATAGTGGTATGAAAATTTAGGCAACATATAGCACATTTGAGCAATTTATCATTTCTAAGAACATTTACACAATTTCTATTTCCATTTTCTTCATTAAGTCCATTTATCCCTTGTTTAGTCATTTTATCAAACACCCGGTGGGCCACATTTCTTAGTCCTTCCATTTCCCTTATTTAGTGCGTATTTTTTATCAAGACATCAAGGTACATTCGTTATTTGTAAAGTGCCCATCGTCCATTTTCCTTTTTACACATCACACAACATCCATACGGCATCCAATCGCCTCAATCGACATCTCATCCACACATTTATTCCATTCCCCTTATCTTGTTTATATTTGTTGAGTTAATACAATGCATAGGGAAGGAAAAGCATAATATATATAATCACCATTTACACTAGAAAACCTAGGTTATTGCTAGGGAAAGTTAGTAGGGTGTACTAACCTTAGATCAAGGTTTGATCTTGAAGAAACGTTGAAATAGAAGCTCTATTTGGAAGGAGGAAGCCTTTGCTTGAAGGGGACTTGAGTTGGGGGAAGAAACCTCTTTCAAAACTTGAGTGAGTGCTGCCCTAGCTTGGAGAATGCACCTCCACACGAGCTTGAGTTGAAATCTTGAAGAAAACGTGCTTGGGGACGATCTAGGGTCTTCACCCCTTTGATTTCTTCTCCAAAAGCAACCTAGGTTTAGGAAACCCTTTTCTCTTCTCTCTTATCTCCCAAATCTCTCAAATGTTATAAGTGAGGCCTCAAAGGGTCGAGCAAACCCTTATGGGTAAGGGTTTAACACCCAAAAGATGAAAACGCCCTTACTGAAATTTTTGCAAAAACGCGAAGACCGAGCGATCGGTGGTTATGACCGATCGATCGGTTGCCTACCGAGCGATCGGTGTTTATGACCGATCGATCGGTCAAAAACTCACTCTCTGGAAAAGAATCTCGCTCCCTTCAGTTGGTCGAACAAGTCGTCGATCCTTGGCAAGGGATAACGATTCTTGATAGTTACCTTGTTCAACTGACGGTAGTCTATACACATTCTCATCGACCCGTCTTTCTTCTTTACAAAGAGAACCGGAGCTCCCCACGGTGAGACACTTGGTTGGATGAAACCAAGTTGTTGTAACTCCTCAATCTGTTTCTTCAATTCTTCCAGCTCTATAGGGGCCATTCTATACGGTGCCCTTGAAATCGGAGCGGTGCCCGGAGTAAGCTCTATAGCGAACGCAATCTCCCGATTCGGAGGTAACCCGAGAAGTTCCTCCGGAAACACGTCCAAGAAATCACTCACGACCGGAATGGCCGAGGAGTTTTGTGCTTCTGGGTTTGCTATATTCAAGGCTGCGAGGCGAGCAATGTCCCTCTCTCCTAATCCTCGAAAGTGAAAAGGCTTACCCCCTTCCGGCTTGAAATTCACCATCTTTTCAAAACACGCAACATGCCCGTGATGGTTTGCCAACCAATCCATACCAAGAATGACGTCAAAGTCTAAATCTTGGAAATCCAGGACGATAAGATCGGCTAACAGTTCATTCTCCCCCACTTGAACCACACTATCCCTGAATATCTTGTCCGTATCAACTGACTTGCCGAGTGGAGTTGCAATGGTCAACTCCCGCTCCAACGGAGTAGCCTCAGTCGAAAAGCCCTTTGCAAAACTTGGGGAGACAAAAGAATGAGTAGATCCTGTGTCTATCAACACTCGAGCGAGACACTCGTTCACTAATAAAGCGCCTGTGCGATTAAGTAACTAATATCAGTAGATTTCAAATAGTAACAAGCATCATACATAGTTAACCCTTAGTATAAATAACCGCATAACAAACCATAGAAATTTTATACAACTTAAACTCAAAATTCTCGCGTACCTTGCACGACATCATCGGATGCACGTGCGTCTCTCTCTGATAGAGCAAAAACTCGACCCTGAGTGGCTGGGCGAGGAGGCCGGGTAGACTGTGAGGCCCTCGAAGCCTGAGAAGAGCTAGGCTGAGATGTCTGCCTAATCGGGGGCCTGCTCCCCGAAGACTGAGCTGGCAATAGACGTCGGGGACAATCCCGAATCATGTGGCCCTGGTCGCCACAATGAAAACAGCCTCCTGTAGCCTTCCGACATTCCCCTGCTGGATGCCTCCTTCCACAAAGGGTGCAGACATCATGTGAATAAGTGGGAGGAGTATAACCCGTAGCCTGAGTCACTGCGGGGCGAGGAGCATACGAGGTAGCCGGGCGAAAAGCCGGTGGAGAAAAAGGGCGGGGGGCCTGTGGTGCCGAGTACATCCTCTGTGACTGAGCCGGCCCTGCGGACTGATAAGACATAGTCCTAACTCTCTTCTCCCCTGAACTACTAGACTGTCCCTTCTCGATTCCTCTTCTCTTAAAGAACTCTTCGGAATTAGACTCGGCCAACAATGCTTTGTCCACAACTTCTGAATATGTCTCATGTCGGAACATTGAGACACGATCCTTGAGGTAGGCCTTCAACCCCCTCTCGAATTTCCGGGCCTTCATAGCCTCGGTAGCTATCATGTGTGGAGCAAATCGAGATAGCTCTGAGAACTTGGCTTCGTAAGCCGTTACAGACATATTACCTTGCTCCAAGGTAATAAATTCAATTTCTTTCTTTTCTTTCATCCCAACCGGAAAGTATTTCTTGTAGAAAACGTCCAAGAATTCTCCCCATGTCCATTCTTGGCCTTGCCGGGTCAACTCTCGGGTCCGAAGTGCAGACTTCCACCAATGGTCGGCCTCGCCTTCAAGCATAAGGGCAGCCCATGTGACCCTCTCTACTTCGGTAGGTGCCAAAACCGAGAATATCTTCTCAAGTTGCCGAATCCAACCCTCGGCAACAAGTGGATCAATGCTTCCACAAAAAGTTGGAGGCCTCATCCTCCGGAAAGCTTCTATCCCGGCTTGGGCTCGGTTAGGAGGAGCCGGTATAAGTGCCGCATTAGGCGGGGTGGCCGGTTGCCTTGCTGCCAACATAGCCAAAGTCTTGGCTATGGATGCGAATGCTTGGGCAAAGTCGGGCTGATCATCACCCGATGGAGCATCACCTCCATTACCCCTCGTGTTGTACCCGCGACCCCGGGTATTGCGTCTCATGATTTCTCCTGAGAACGACAATACAGCATGAGTCTAACTTGGATACGCATTTAGTACAATTTTTCGCAATTCACTCAATACATATTCATCAAGCACATTTAATAAGTACAACACCAATAATGTACACATGGTATATAACACAATAGCATAACATACAATCCGTGTTCCTAGTGTAGGACTCTATGTTCGGTTGAAGTTCAACCCATTTTGACTAAGACTAACTTGTTAGTCTATACTTGGAATACAACTCTCTAAGGTGATTCTAATACCTTGTTCAATCATCTAAGTGACCCTAAGGACTCTAATACCTAGAGCTCTGATACCACTTCTGTCACGCCCCAAAATACCCCCTAGGAGTTAAGGGATACTTTAGAGGTGACTACGTGTACCTGTCAAACCATCCTGTAATGCAAGAGGCTAAACATAATATAATACAATGATAATCAGAGCGCGGAAACTAAACATAAGTGCGGAAGCATAAGCCAACTTTTTCTTTTCTTCTATTACTCCATATAGTATTCCAAGTTAACATATACTAAATACAATCAAAGTAAAGGTGGACATGCCCACCTATCAAAATACAAAAAGGAACTCTCTAACACTCTCCTCTCAACAGTAGTCGAGGTATGGCCACACATCCAAGTCCTCATCCTCTTGAGACTGCCATGGGATAGGTGGCTCCCTCTCCTCTACATACTCCTCCTCGACCCAAGGCTCGGGGTCGAGGACATCCACAGTACCTGCCGACATAAAAGTACGGCTGAGCATGGAATACTCAGCGAGTACAAACTACTAGCTAACCATAACAATAGCGAAAGCATAACAACAGTGAGCAATACAAGATATTAATTTAAAGCAATAGTGAAAGCATAAGATACATAGCCATATCTTGACATGCGTGTATGAATGCAAAAACCTCGGTAAAACTCATGTCTCGGAAACCTTTTTCGTGTCTCGATCAAATCATGTATGTGTGTCGTGTCTTGTCTTGTATTTCATGTCTTGATTTGTTCTTGACTTGTATACTTGTGAGCCAGAGGCTAGCACCCTTCCTTGGGCTACCAACCTCCTTGTCATGTTCTTGTTCCATTTCTCTTGTGAGCCAGAGGCTAGCACCCTTCCTTGGGCTACCAACCTCCTTGTCATGTTCTTGATTCATTTCTCTTGTGAGCCAGAGGCTAGCACCCTTCCTTGGGCTACCAACCTCCTTGTCATGTTCTTGTTCCGTTTCTCTTGTGAGCCAGAGGCTAGCACCCTTCCTTGGGCTACCAACCTCCTTGTCATGTTCTTGATTCATCATATACAAATACAATCTTGGAAAACCCGGTTTCATGCATGCATGCCTGCTTGTGTGCTTGTCAATAGTGGTAATCATGATGACATACTTGAATGGGCGGATCACATGACTATGGCATTTCAATCCTTAACATAGTGGTATGAAAATTTAGGCAACATATAGCACATTTGAGCAATTTATCATTTCTAAGAACATTTACACAATTTCTATTTCCATTTTCTTCATTAAGTCCATTTATCCCTTGTTTAGTCATTTTATCAAACACCCGGTGGGCCACATTTCTTAGTCCTTCCATTTCCCTTATTTAGTGCGTATTTTTTATCAAGACATCAAGGTACATTCGTTATTTGTAAAATGCCCATCGTCCATTTTCCTTTTTACACATCACACAACATCCATACGGCATCCAATCGCCTCAATCGACATCCCATCCACACATTTATTCCATTCCCCTTATCTTGTTTATATTTGTTGAGTTAATACAATGCATAGGGAAGGAAAAGCATAATATATATAATCACCATTTACACTAGAAAACCTAGGTTATTGCTAGGGAAAGTTAGTAGGGTGTACTAACCTTAGATCAAGGTTTGATTTTGAAGAAACGTTGAAATAGAAGCTCTATTTGGAAGGAGGAAGCCTTTGCTTGAAGGGGACTTGAGTTGGGGGAAGAAACCTCTTTCAAAACTTGAGTGAGTGCTGCCCTAGCTTGGAGAATGCACCTCCACACGAGCTTGAGTTGAAATCTTGAAGAAAACGTGCTTGGGGACGATCTAGGGTCTTCACCCCTTTGATTTCTTCTCCAAAAGCAACCTAGGTTTAGGAAACCCTTTTCTCTTCTCTCTTATCTCCCAAATCTCTCAAATGTTATAAGTGAGGCCTCAAAGGGTCGAGCAAACCCTTATGGGTAAGGGTTTAACACCCAAAAGATGAAAACGCCCTTACTGAAATTTTTGCAAAAACGCGAAGACCGAGCGATCGGTGGTTATGACCGATCGATCGGTTGCCTACCGAGCGATCGGTGTTTATGACCGATCGATCGGTCAAAAACTCACTCTCCGGAAAATTTCCCCATACAAAATTTCTGACCGTGCGATAGCTACCGATCGATCGGTTATGGACCGATCGATCGCTAACTGGACCGAGCGATCGGTCTTCTGTATGTCTGGACTGTTTTGACCATATCTTTTGACTCGCTTGTCGGATTTCGACGATTCAACTTGCGTTGGATCCGTCTTTCGAAAACGAACATTTCTGACGTTTCAGAATTTCTGATTTCTCCCTTATTTATTAATTAGACTATAAAAACGGCCAATTAGCTATGAAGATGGTATTCATTAAGGATGAAAAAGTCTCGGGTGCTACATTCTCCCTCCCTTACAAAAATTTCGTCCTCGAAATTTGGACAATGCGTGCTTTACAATTTAAACAACTTAGCATAACAATTTGAAACAAAATTACAAGTCATACATAAAATCATTCAAACAACTCGGGGTACTTCGCCTTGACTTCGGCCTCACGTTCCCATGTAGCCTCTTCTCGAGCGTGATGTTGCCATTGCACGAGAACTAGCGGAATAGTCTTGTTGCGAAGTACTTGGTCTCTTCGATCCAAAATATGAACCGGCTTCTCAACCAAAGTGAGATCCTCTCGAATCTCAACCGGATCAAGCTCGATGACGTGAGAAGGATCCGGGATGTACTTCCGAAGCTGGGAGATATGAAACACGTTGTGGACCGCCGCCATGTGAGCGGGCAAAGCAACACGGTAAGCCACCTCGCCAACTCGAGTAATGATCTCGAACGGACCCACATATCTCGGGCTAAGCTTGCCTCTCTTCCCGAATCGCATAACACCTTTGGTCGGTGAAATCCTTACAAACACAAAATCGCCGACTCGGAATTCAAGATCCCTCCTTCGGTTGTCGGCATAGCTTTTCTGTCTATCTTGTGCGGTCTTCAACCTCTCCCGTATAAGCTTGACCCTATCCGCGGTTCGTTCAATCAACTCGGGGCCCAAAATCTTTCTTTCTCCCACTTCATCCCAATACAACGGGGATCTGCAACTCCTTCCGTACAAAGCCTCGAAAGGCGCCATTTGTATGTTTTCTTGATAACTATTGTTGTAAGCGAATTCCACCAAAGGTAGGTGATCTTCCCAACTTCCCTTGAAGTCTAGCATACATGCTCGGAGCATATCTTCAATAACCTGATTCACCCTCTCGGTTTGCCCGTCGGTCTGTGGGTGGAAAGCTGTGCTAAAGTCTAATCGGGAGCCCATTGCACCTTGAAAACTTTTCCAAAACCTGGATGTGAATCTTGAGTCTCTATCCGACACAATACTCACTGGCACCCCGTGTAATCGGACTATTTCCTTGATGTATAGCTCCGCTAACTGATTGGAGTTGAATGTAGTCCGGTACGGTAAGAAATGAGCGGACTTCGTGAGTCTATCAATAACTACCCATATAGCATCGGTCTTCCTAACCGTCTTCGGCAACCCCACGATAAAGTCCATAGAGATATGTTCAAATTTCCACTCGGGAATGGGGAGAGACTGCAAAAGACCCGCCGGTCTCAAATGCTCTGCTTTCACCTGTTGGCACATCAAACACCGTGCCACATACTCCGCAACCTCCCTCTTCATGTTTCGCCACCAAAAGTGACTCTTGAGGTTCCGATACATCTTTGTCCCCCCGGAATGCACTGTATACTTAGACTGGTGAGCTTCGTCCATAATCTCTCTCCGAAGGTCTGCATTGGCTGGGACACAAAGCCTTCCCTTGCATGTAATAGCACCTCGGCTAGTGAGAGAGAAGTCCGTACTACCCTTGGCCACTTCCTTATCCCGGAAAGCCAACAAGTCAGTGTCTGTGGCTTGACACTCCTGGATCAAGTCTATAAGGTACGACCGAACTGTAACATTCGTCAAAACCGGACTGCGGACAGAATCGTTCACACTTATGTCTAGATTTGCCAAATCGTCTAACAGTCTCCATTCCCGCACCAACATGTGAGCCAACAACCCCGATGGTTTCCTACTCAGAGCGTCTGCCACCACATTTGCTTTTCCCGGGTGATATTGGATAGTGCACTCGTAGTCTTTTAAGAACTCAATCCAACGTCGTTGTCGCAAATTGAGCTCTTTTTGGGGAAAGAGATACTTGAGGCTCTTGTGGTCCGTGTACACATAGAACTCCACCCCGTACAGATAATGTCGCCAAATTTTAAGTACAAAGACGATCGCCGCAAGCTCCAAGTCGTGAGTGGGGTAGTTCTTTTCATGCTCTTTCAACTGCCTTGATGCATAGGCAATGACCTTCTTGTGTTGCATTAGGACACACCCGAGTCCAACATGCGAGGCATCACTGTACACCTCATACCCAAAAGGTCCAGATGGCACAGTAAGGACAGGGGCTGTGGTGAGGCGTTTCTTCAACTCTTGGAAACTTACTTCACATCGGTCACTCCAACTGAACCTTGCACTTTTTCTTGTCAAGTAGGTGAGAGGTGCAGCCAAACTGGAGAATCCCTCCACAAATCTCCGGTAGTAGCCTGCCAATCCGAGGAAACTACGTATCTCCGTAACGCTCTTGGGCCTCTCCCAACTCATGACTGCCTCAACCTTGGCTGGATCTACAGAAATACCCTCGGCCGACACCACGTGTCCAAGAAATGCGACTTTCTCTAGCCAGAACTCGCACTTACTCAATTTGGCATATAGCCTATGCTCTCTCAACATCTCCAGAGCAAGGCGGAGGTCTCGTGCGTGATCTTCCCGCGTCTGGGAATACACCAAAATGTCATCAATGAATACAATCACGCATCGATCCAAGTAAGATCGGAACACCCGGTTCATCAAATCCATGAATGCCGCCGGTGCATTCGTCAGCCCAAAAGGCATGACAAGGAACTCGTGATGCCCATACCGAGTCCTGAAAGCCGTCTTCGGAACATCTTCCGCCTTGATCCTTAATTGATGATACCCCGATCTAAGATCAATTTTGGAGAAGAATCTCGCTCCCTTCAGTTGGTCGAACAAGTCGTCGATCCTTGGCAAGGGATAACGATTCTTGATAGTTACCTTGTTCAACTGACGGTAGTCTATACACATTCTCATCGACCCGTCTTTCTTCTTTACAAAGAGAATCGGAGCTCCCCACGGTGAGACACTTGGTTGGATGAAACCAAGTTGTTGTAACTCCTCAATCTGTTTCTTCAATTCTTCCAGCTCTATAGGGGCCATTCTATACGGTGCCCTTGAAATCGGAGCGGTGCCCGGAGTAAGCTCTATAGCAAACGCAATCTCCCGATTCGGAGGTAACCCGGGAAGTTCCTCCGGAAACACGTCCAAGAAATCACTCACGACCGGAATGGCCGAGGAGTTTTGTGCTTCTGGGTTTGCTATATTCAAGGCTGTGAGGCGAGCAATGTCCCTCTCTCCTAATCCTCGAAAGTGAAAAGGCTTACCCCCTTCCGGCTTGAAATTCACCATCTTTTCAAAACACGCAACATGCCCGTGATGGTTTGCCAACCAATCCATACCAAGAATGACGTCAAAGTCTAAATCTTGGAAATCCAGGACGATAAGATCGGCTAACAGTTCATTCTCCCCCACTTGAACCACACTATCCCTGAATATCTTGTCCGTATCAACTGACTTGCCGAGTGGAGTTGCAATGGTCAACTCCCGCTCCAACGGAGTAGCCTCAGTCGAAAAGCCCTTTGCAAAACTTGGGGAGACAAAAGAATGAGTAGATCCTGTGTCTATCAACACTCGAGCGAGACACTCGTTCACTAATAAAGCGCCTGTGCGATTAAGTAACTAATATCAGTAGATTTCAAATAGTAACAAGCATCATACATAGTTAACCCTTAGTATAAATAACCGCATAACAAACCATAGAAATTTTATACAACTTAAACTCAAAATTCTCGCGTACCTTGCACGACATCATCGGATGCACGTGCGTCTCTCTCTGATAGAGCAAAAACTCGACCCTGAGTGGCTGGGCGAGGAGGCCGGGTAGACTGTGAGGCCCTCGAAGCCTGAGAAGAGCTAGGCTGAGATGTCTGCCTAATCGGGGGCCTGCTCCCCGAAGACTGAGCTGGCAATAGACGTCGGGGACAATCCCGAATCATGTGGCCCTGGTCGCCACAATGAAAACAGCCTCCTGTAGCCTTCCGACATTCCCCTGCTGGATGCCTCCTTCCACAAAGGGTGCAGACATCATGTGAATAAGTGGGAGGAGTATAACCCGTAGCCTGAGTCACTGCGGGGCGAGGAGCATACGAGGTAGCCGGGCGAAAAGCCGGTGGAGAAAAAGGGCGGGGGGCCTGTGGTGCCGAGTACATCCTCTGTGACTGAGCCGGCCCTGCGGACTGATAAGACATAGTCCTAACTCTCTTCTCCCCTGAACTACTAGACTGTCCCTTCTCGATTCCTCTTCTCTTAAAGAACTCTTCGGAATTAGACTCGGCCAACAATGCTTTGTCCACAACTTCTGAATATGTCTCATGTCGGAACATTGAGACACGATCCTTGAGGTAGGCCTTCAACCCCCTCTCGAATTTCCGGGCCTTCATAGCCTCGGTAGCTATCATGTGTGGAGCAAATCGAGATAGCTCTGAGAACTTGGCTTCGTAAGCCGCTACAGACATATTACCTTGCTCCAAGGTAATAAATTCAATTTCTTTCTTTTCTTTCATCCCAACCGGAAAGTATTTCTTGTAGAAAACGTCCAAGAATTCTCCCCATGTCCATTCTTGGCCTTGCCGGGTCAACTCTCGGGTCCGAAGTGCAGACTTCCACCAATGGTCGGCCTCGCCTTCAAGCATAAGGGCAGCCCATGTGACCCTCTCTACTTCGGTAGGTGCCAAAACCGAGAATATCTTCTCAAGTTGCCGAATCCAACCCTCGGCAACAAGTGGATCAATGCTTCCACAAAAAGTTGGAGGCCTCATCCTCCGGAAAGCTTCTATCCCGGCTTGGGCTCGGTTAGGAGGAGCCGGTATAAGTGCCGCATTAGGCGGGGTGGCCGGTTGCCTTGCTGCCAACATAGCCAAAGTCTTGGCTATGGATGCGAATGCTTGGGCAAAGTCGGGCTGATCATCACCCGATGGAGCATCACCTCCATTACCCCTCGTGTTGTACCCGCGACCCCGGGTATTGCGTCTCATGATTTCTCCTGAGAACGACAATACAGCATGAGTCTAACTTGGATACGCATTTAGTACAATTTTTCGCAATTCACTCAATACATATTCATCAAGCACATTTAATAAGTACAACACCAATAATGTACACATGGTATATAACACAATAGCATAACATACAATCCGTGTTCCTAGTGTAGGACTCTATGTTCGGTTGAAGTTCAACCCATTTTGACTAAGACTAACTTGTTAGTCTATACTTGGAATACAACTCTCTAAGGTGATTCTAATACCTTGTTCAATCATCTAAGTGACCCTAGGGACTCTAATACCTAGAGCTCTGATACCACTTCTGTCACGCCCCAAAACACCCCCTAGGAGTTAAGGGATACTTTAGAGGTGACTACGTGTACCTGTCAAACCATCCTGTAATGCAAGAGGCTAAACATAATATAATACAATGATAATCAGAGCGCGGAAACTAAACATAAGTGCGGAAGCATAAGCCAACTTTTTCTTTTCTTCTATTACTCCATATAGTATTCCAAGTTAACATATACTAAATACAATCAAAGTAAAGGTGGACATGCCCACCTATCAAAATACAAAAAGGAACTCTCTAACACTCTCCTCTCAACAGTAGTCGAGGTATGGCCACACATCCAAGTCCTCATCCTCTTGAGACTGCCATGGGATAGGTGGCTCCCTCTCCTCTACATACTCCTCCTCGACCCAAGGCTCGGGGTCGAGGACATCCACAGTACCTGCCGACATAAAAGTACGGCTAAGCATGGAATACTCAGCGAGTACAAACTACTAGCTAACCATAACAATAGCGAAAGCATAACAACAGTGAGCAATACAAGATATTAATTTAAAGCAATAGTGAAAGCATAAGATACATAGCCATATCTTGACATGCGTGTATGAATGCAAAAACCTCGGTAAAACTCATGTCTCGGAAACCTTTTTCGTGTCTCGGTCAAATCATGTATGTGTGTCGTGTCTTGTCTTGTATTTCATGTCTTGATTTGTTCTTGACTTGTATACTTGTGAGCCAGAGGCTAGCACCCTTCCTTGGGCTACCAACCTCCTTGTCATGTTCTTGTTCCATTTCTCTTGTGAGCTAGAGGCTAGCACCCTTCCTTGGGCTACCAACCTCCTTGTCATGTTCTTGCTCCGTTTCTCTTGTGAGCCAGAGGCTAGCACCCTTCCTTGGGCTACCAACCTCCTTGTCATGTCCTTGTTCCGTTTCTCTTGTGAGCCAGAGGCTAGCACCCTTCCTTGGGCTACCAACCTCCTTGTCATGTTCTTGATTCATCATATACAAATACAATCTTGGAAAACCCGGTTTCATGCATGCATGCGTGCTTGTGTGCTTGTCAATAGTGGTAATCATGATGACATACTTGAATGGGCGGATCACATGACTATGGCATTTCAATCCTTAACATAGTGGTATGAAAATTTAGGCAACATATAGCACATTTGAGCAATTTATCATTTCTAAGAACATTTACACAATTTCTATTTCCATTTTCTTCATTAAGTCCATTTATCCCTTGTTTAGTCATTTTATCAAACACCCGGTGGGCCACATTTCTTAGTCCTTCCATTTCCCTTATTTAGTGCGTATTTTTCATCAAGACATCAAGGTACATTCGTTATTTGTAAAGTGCCCATCGTCCATTTTCCTTTTTACACATCACACAACATCCATACGGCATCCAATCGCCTCAATCGACATCTCATCCACACATTTATTCCATTCCCCTTATCTTGTTTATATTTGTTGAGTTAATACAATGCATAGGGAAGGAAAGCATAATATATATAATCACCATTTACACTAGAAAACCTAGGTTATTGCTAGGGAAAGTTAGTAGGGTGTACTAACCTTAGATCAAGGTTTGATCTTGAAGAAACCTTGAAATAGAAGCTCTATTTGGAAGGAGGAAGCCTTTGCTTGAAGGGGACCTGAGTTGGGGGAAGAAACCTCTTTCAAAACGTGAGTGAGTGCTGCCCTAGCTTGGAGAATGCACCTCCACACGAGCTTGAGTTGAAATCTTGAAGAAAACGTGCTTGGGGACGATCTAGGGTCTTCACCCCTTTGATTTCTTCTCCAAAAGCAACCTAGGTTTAGGAAACCCTTTTCTCTTCTCTCTTATCTCCCAAATCTCTCAAATGTTATAAGTGAGGCCTCAAAGGGTCGAGCAAACCCTTATGGGTAAGGGTTTAACACCCAAAAGATGAAAACGCCCTTACTGAAATTTTTGCAAAAATGCGAAGACCGAGCGATCGGTGGTTATGACCGATCGATCGGTTGCCTACCGAGCGATCGGTGTTTATGACCGATCGATCGGTCAAAAACTCACTCTCTGGAAAATTTCCCCATACAAAATTTCTGACCGTGCGATAGCTACCGATCGATCGGTTATGGACCGATCGATCGCTGACTGGACTGAGCGATCGGTCTTCTGTATGTCTGGACTGTTTTGACCATATCTTTTGACTCGCTTGTCGGATTTCGACGATTCAACTTGCGTTGGATCCGTCTTTCGAAAACGAACATTTCTGACGTTTCGGAATTTCCGATTTCTCCCTTATTTATTAATTAGACTATAAAAATGGCCAATTAGCTATGAAGATGGTATTCATTAAGGATGAAAAAGTCTGGGGTGCTACAAAAGATTTGTTCTTCTTGGATGGACGGAGATTGAGTTTATAGGTTTGGAGTGAACCAACCAATTCCTCAATCTTCAGAGAGTCAACATTTTTACTCTCTTCGATTGCAGTGACTTTGGGTTGAAATCTCTCAGGGAGAGATCTAAGGACTTTTCTAACTATTTTGGACTCAGATATTTTTTCACCTAAATTGAAACTAGCGTTGACAATGTCACTAAGTTTTGCATAGAATTCATCAAAAGTGTCATTGTCATCCATGTTTAAATGTTCAAATTTGGTGGTTAACATTTGGAGTTTTGAGATTTTAACAGTGGTAGTACCCTCATGGGTAATTTCAAGAATGTCCCAAGCCTCCTTTGCTGTTTCACATGAAGAAATTCGTCTGAATTCCTCAGCAGTGACTGCAGTAAAGATAGCATTGAGACCTTTAGTGTTCCATCCACTTGACTCAAGCTCTTCTCTGGTCCATTCATTAGAATATTTGACGACAGTCAAATCACCTACAGTTTTTATGGGCGTAGTCCACCCATTCTATATAGACATCCAAATTCTCTCGTCAATTGATTTGAGAAAGGCTCTCATTCTAGCTTTCCAGTATGCATAATTATACCCATCAAAAAGTGGGGGACGAGAGACGGATCCACCTTCTCTTAGGGTACTCATGATCACGGATAATACAGGATCACACTTAAGGGATGAGCCTTATCAGTGAACAAGCTCTGATACCAATTAAAATTTATCCAGATCAATGATCTCTAAGACCTAGAGGGGGGGTGAATAGGTCTATCTAATAATTTCTAACCAATTTTAATTTTTCAATTAATATGTTTAGAAATCAATGAACAATTCACTCAGACAATCCACACAAATCAAACACAGAAGATTTTTACGTGGAAAACTCTAACTGGAAAAAAACCACGGGACCTCGTCCAGCAACAAACTTCACTATGAAAAGATTTCAAGTACAAGACAAGACCTTACCAAACCAGAAACGACGTTCCTAGGTATAGACTCTTACTCTTGATTTTCACGAACCAGCAGGTTCGATCTCTGCCGAGCAGCTTCGGTTCCACACCGACCAAATCTTCTCAAGCTACTTCAAAACCACGATCACACACGATCGATCTCCTTCCACGAAGGCTCCGGATCAAACACCGGACACACACACAAGGTGTAGGGTTGTGAATCAATTTAGGAAGTTTCAAACCCTAGAGGGATCTCATATAGATCTGAGATCACACAATGCAAGATCAAAGGTTTAGATCTATACTTGCATTCTCTAGGATCAAAGAAAGAGGAGGGATCAACAAAGATCTAAAAGAACAAGAGGAAAAACCCTAGAGGAGTTTCTCAGACCTCTACTCTTTCAAAAATAAACAAAGATCCGAATTAGGTCTCCAAAAAGTTGTTTATATAGGGTTTAAAAAAAGAATCCAGAAAAATAAAAATTCTTTTTACGGGGACCGATCGAGCGGTGCTCATTACCGATCGCTCGGTCCAAAACAGATCGATCGGTGCTCATAACCGATCGCTCGGTTAAAAATCACCTCTCTGGAAAAATACCCCATACAAATTTTTTGTCCAGTCGATAGCCACCGATCGATCGGTCTCAACACCAAGCGATCGGTTGAGACAGAATTTTTTCCAAACCATTTTTCTTTTCATGTTTAATTGATTCAACTAGGATCAAACAACTTTGTTAGGTTTAAAACTATCCTCCTAGGTATGTTTAGAGTTATCTAAGTCAAATCCAACCTAGGTAGGGGTCTCTAAGTCCATTACCTTTCTAGATCCAGAGTATGAGCTTTTTCTTCACTTTCTTCAATCTTCTTTATGCTTTAGCTCTTCTCTTCTGACAAGTTGAACACGACTCGACTCACATGACCTATCTAATGATCACAGAATTTACCAACACCTACTTAGGGATTTACACTAAAGTCCAAAATTACCATTTACTCATATGGCTCCAAAACTTTGAATAAATTTAAGCTAATTTCAAAATTTTCATTTAGTCATATGAGTTCGTATATATAATGAGAATGGCCGGGTTAAAAACATCGATTGAATTTTACTTAATTTCAAAATTATTCTTTACTCATATGGGTTCAAAACTGAATGAATTTAAGCAAATTCCAAAATTGCTCTTTACTCATATGAGTTCAAAATGTTGAATTAATTTTAGTTAATTTCAAAACTACCCTTTACTCATATATGTTCAAAAAATTGACTAAATTTTACTTGATTCCAAAACTACCATTTACTCATATGTAAAGACAATGATACTTTAAAAGGTTGATTAAATTTTAATTCTAAAACTAAACATTTGTTAATATAAAAGAATGATACTTAACAAAATTAAAGGAATTTTAGCTTATTTCCCAAATTACCCTTTATTAATTTTAGCTTTTATTAATACAGAAGATTTTTTTCACAAAAAAAATATAAGGGAATTAAAAAGTTGATTGATTGATATATAAAAGTAATGTTTTCATTACAAGACTGGCCGTCGAACCGGTTGAGTGACTAGATCTCGATTCGATCGGTCTGGTTGGATCATGTCTTTTTATTATTAAAAATAAATATTTTCTTAGACAAAATGTCTCTAAATTTTTCCAAAATGCCTTAAATCAGTTTTTATACCCAAAATACCCTCAATATTTTCTATAGTCAGAATGTCCCGAATATTTTTTAGCTCCTAAAATGCCCCTAAGTTAAATTTTTATACCCAAAATACTCCTCATAAATTTATTTAACCCAAAATGTTCCTCAAGTTTGGTCATATTTCATTTTTTTATTTCTAAAATGTCCCTCAAGTTTATATACCCAAAATTTCCCCAATTTTTTCTATACACAAAATGACCTTAAAGCTTTTTAGTTCTCAAAATGTCCCTACATCATGTTTCTATACCCAATGTGTCCCTCACAATTTTTTACCCAAAATGTCCCTCAAGTTTCTTTACCCAAAATATTCTTTACTTTTTTTTTTCCAAAATACCCCTCACTAGGGTCCCTTTTCTATTCTCTCTCCCTCCCCTCTCTCTCACGTGCATCGCACGTGCAGTGTATATATAATCAAATTTTTTTTTTTTTAATGTTTGGTAAACAAAAGTTGGGTGAGTTCGAGATTAGGCAAAGCTGGCCTGAAAAGACCTTGCCGTAGCCAAACTTGACACCACGTGCATCCATAATTGTGATTTTTCTGCCATGTGGAGGGCGACTATGTCCAACCCAGATCTTCGATCGGAGCACAAGTCTTCTAAGGTATATGAGGACCCACATGTTTTTTTAGCTTTTTCTAAAACCTTCCTTATAATTTATAACATTAGAGGAGTGTTTTGACCAATATTTTATTATCTATCTATAAACGAATAAAATAAAAATATTAGTATATCTGATTCGACAAATATCTTACTAATTATATTATTAAATTAATATATTACAAAATTAAATTAACTATAAATATATACTTGTTAAATAATTAACATTATTTTAAATATAAATTATAAAATATATATAAATTTGTTATTTCTAAAGAATAATTTTTAATTTTTCATATTTTTATCATTTTTTTTGTTCTTTTTAATTTCTATAAAATAATCAAATAATTTGAATATAATCTAAATTTGAATAATTTAATTGAAGTTGGATACAAATACCATATTCCACTTTCCATCGAATATGTATTCAAATTCGGATAGTCAAATATGTAAACAGACACTTGACAAAAAAGGGACCAAGATGCCTCCCTTTGCTCCACCAGTGAGGAGGTGTAACGCCCCAAAATACCCCCTAGGAGTTTTGGGATATTTTAGGTGTCACACTGCGAACCTATCAAACCATCCTGTAATGCACAAGATAAAATACAGTACTCATAACGATAATCAGAGCGCGGAAGCTATCATATATGCGGAAGCGTAAACAAATTTTCATTTCTTCTGATGATCCAAAATAGTATTCCAAGTTAACATAAATACAAGACATGTCTAAGCCTAAGGTGGACAGGCCCACCTATCAAAATATCAAAATACACCAAACCCTCTCATACTCTCCCCTCAACAGTAGTCGAGGTATGGCCACGCATCGAGGTCTCGGTCCGCCTGAGACTGTAATGGGATAGCCGACTCTCTCTCCTCTGTATACTCTTCCTCGACCCAAGGCTCCGGGTCGAGGGCTCCCTCAGTACCTGCCGACATGAAAGTACGGCTGAGCATGGAATACTCAGCGAGTACAAGCTACTAGCAGACCATAACAGTAATAAAAACACATAACAGTAATATCATACAAGCAGTAATAGAAACATCACAAGAAACAGTATAGGGCATGACACAATACAAGCATCCTGACGTGCGTACATGAATGCGAAAATGCCAATAAAACTCATGCTTGAAAACCCTTGTCATGTCCCGGTATGCCTCGTAGAAATCATGTATGCGTGCATGCATGAATGCATGATCATCATCTTGTAAACCTCCATCTTGTAAACTTGTGAGCCAGAGGCTAGCACCCGAATCTCCCTGGGCTGCCAACCTCCTTGATATGCAATGCACTTGTGAGCCAGAGGTTAGCACCCGAATGTCCCTGGGCTACCAACCTCCTTGTTATGCAATGCACTTGTGAGCCAGAGGCTAGCACCCGAATGTCCCTGGGCTACCAACCTCCTTGTTATGCAATGCACTTGTGAGCCAGAGGCTAGCACCCGAATCCTCCCTGGGCTACCAACCTCCTTGTTATGCAATGCACTTGTGAGCCAGAGGCTAGCACCCGAATCCTCCCTGGGCTACCAACCTCCTTGTTATGAAATGCACTTGTGAGCCAGAGGCTAGCACCCGAATCCTCCCTGGGCTACCAACCTCCTTGTTATGCAATGCATTCTTGTTGTTTATTATATGCACATGCTCTTGAAATCACGGTTCATGTTATCATGCGTGCTCGTGTACGTGTCCATAGTGACAATCATGATAATGGAAATAACCAAATATGACATTATAATTCAATTCATGATATGAACATAAGTAACATAAGTAGTTTGCATAACATTTGATCAATTTATCATTTATAAGGACACATGCATAAAACCCATTTCTATGTCCTTCATTGAGATCATTTATTCATAGTTTAGGCATTTTGTCAAACACTTTCATACGTTATTCCTTAGTAGTTTATCTCCTTCTTTTTAATGCATATTTTTCATTCAATCACACAAGGGTAAGTTTGTTATTTGTACAATGCCCATCCTCCATTTTCCAATCCACATCCCACACATCATATATCACACATTCGGCATCCAATCGCCGTATCCAACCTCCATCCAAGCATCCCTACTCTTTCTTTATCTTGTTTATATTTATTATAGATGACACATTTTGTAAGGAATAAAACACACTAACAAGAATCATATTTCATAAGGAAAAACCTAGATTTATTGCTAGGGTAAGTTAGTAGGGTGTACTAACCTTAAATCAAGGCTTGATCCTTGGTAGAAACCTTGATTGAAGCTCCAACTTGAAAGAAGAACACCTTTGCTTGAAGGAGACTTGAGTTGGGGAAGAAACCCCTTTCAAAAACGTGCTTGGGTTGCTGCCCTAGCTTGGAGAATGGTTCACACACGAGCTTGAGCCTCGATTTTGAAGCAACTCGAGTTGGGGTGAGCTATGGTTCTTAAACCCCCTTTGATTTCCTTCTCAAGACCAAACCCTAGGTTAGAGCTTTCTCCTCTTCTCTCTCTATCTCTCAAAATCCCTCAATGTTGTAAGTGAGGCCTCAAAGGGTCGAGCAAACCCTTATGGGTAAGGGTTTAACACCCAAAAGACGAAAACGCCCTTACTGAAATTTCTGCAAAAACGCGAGGACCGAGCGATCGGTGGTTCTGACCGATCGATCGGTTGCCTACCGAGCGATCGGTGTTCATGACCGATCGACCGGTCAAAAACTCACTCTCTGGAAAATTTCCCCATACAAAATTTATGACCGCGCGATAGCTACCGATCGATCGGTTATGGACCGATCGATCGCTGACTGGACCGAGCGATCGGTTCTCTGTAGGTCTGGACTGTTTTGACCATATCTTTTGACTCGCTCGTCGGATTTCGACGATTCAACTTGTGTTGGGTTCGTCTTTCGAAAACGCACATTTCTGACGTTTCGGAATTTCCGATTTCTCCCTTATTTATTAATTAGACTACAAAAACGGCCAATTAGCTACGAAGGTGCTATTCATTAAGGATGAAAAAGTCCGGGGTGCTACAGGAGGTGACTATTTTTGCATGAGGAGTGCTAGCCCTAATGCATTGAGTCCAATTTTTTTCTACAGGTGCAACCAGGGGCGGAATTAGGAATTTATTGTATAGGGGACACATTAGGTTTAAGGTATGATGGTTCGGGGGTAGAGTCCCCATTGTCTCCTTGCCCAATAACTATGTCCTATTAAATAATATAATATATATTTTTTGGAAAGTTCAGGGAACAGTCGCCCCTTTATCCAATGATTATGCCCTATTAAATAATTAAAAAAAATATTTAAAAGATTTTTTTTTTTTTGAAAATTCAATAGGACAATTGTCCCATGACTAATCCTATACAGTTATAACTAAACTCCTTGGAGTTTGGTTATAACACAAAAGTTTTTTAACTCTAGTTAACAACTTTAACTTTTAGAGTTAATTTTTTCTTCTAGAAACATCAATTAAATGGTTGAACCCTAAGGGTTAGCGAATCTTAATCACAATTAAGAGGTATTAAAAGGGAGATGTGTTAACCTAGGGGTTAGATTCATATGCTCTTTTAAACTATATTTTAAAAAAATAAAATCAAAACGGCACCCTCTTGAGATCGAATTTATAAGCAATCGTGATTGAACTAGGGGAGAGTTCAATCACATCCACATGCCAACGTGTGTCTCTTTTAATTCTTATTAATTATGGTTAAGATTTATTAACCCCTGGGGTCAACAATATAACCTGAGTTTTTAGAAATAATATTAAACTCTAATTGTCGCGACCCAAAATACCCCCTATGAGTTAGGGATACTTTGGCTCATGATGTGCAATATCCGATACCAAACCATCCTATAAAAATATATAAGACATAATATAGCGGAAACATAAAATGGCGCGGAAGCTAAATCAAAGTGTGGAAGCATAAACTTAAAATTTCTTTTCTATACATGATCAGCATTCCAAGATTGTACAATAACCTAACCCAAAATAAGAGTGGACATGCCCACTCATCAAACTACAATGTAGTCTCTCTCTCTCTCTCTCTCACTCTCTCACTCTCAATAATAACCAAGATAAGGCCACTTGTCAAGGTTCCTATCCTCCTCTGGCTGAGCCACTGCCGGCTCCTCCTCAACCCACGGACTGGGATCACAAATGTCGTAATGACCTGCCGACATAAAATGTACGGCTGAGCATGGAATACTCAACGAGCACAACTACTAGCTAACAATGCTATAAGAACAATAATATCACATGCAAGTACGTAAAGGAATACCATCCATAAAATTCATGCTTAAAACTCGTCATGGACAAAATTTCATCAAAACTTATCTTTCAAGGAAAACAAAACACCTAGTTCATGCTTATGAGTTCTTATGAATGCTTATGAGCTTCGTGAGTTCTTATGAGTTTCTTATGAGCTTTCGAGTTTGTCGCGACCCAAAACCCACCCTAGGAGTTAGAGTGAACTTTGGACAACTAATCATGGCTTACATGACTTGCTTGACAAACCATCCTGCAAAACCCACAGAGCATATACAATAGAGGACAAAAACAGCGGAAACATACTCTAACATGGCACCGCGGAAGTCTACCAAACCTCTATGTATATATATACGCAATTCCAAGTTTTATACAAAAAGTAACCAAAAGAAAGTGCGGACAGACCCGCCAAAATACATGGAATATAAACTCTCATCTCACCCACAGCTAATCCACTCAGAATCTACAACCACCTATTGGTAACCCTCTACCGGAGGTTCCTCCAAAGGCTCCTCAACGTACTCCTCTTCCACCCATGGACCAGGAGCACAAACATCAAATAGAGCAGCAACTCCCTCAGAACCTGTTGACATAAGAAGTACGGCTGAGCATGGAATACTCAGCGGGTACTAAATACTAACCAACAATTATAGCATAAAAATGGCAGTACATAATCAGGAGCAATTCATATATGTCAGACGGAAACAATTCATATCATACAAGGAAGCAAAGCAATTTATAATCATGCTTCTATTTCGTCGAAAGCCGATAAAACCTCTTGAAATCATTGTGTGCTTGACTTGACTTGAAATATCATTTTCGTACTTGAAAGCTTGTCTTGTCTGTAGCACCCCAGACTTTTTCATCCTTAATGAATACCACCTTCATAGCTAATTGGCCGTTTTTATAGTCTAATTAATAAATAAGGGAGAAATTAGAAATTTCGAAACGTCAGAAATGTTCGTTTTCGAAAGACGGATCCAACGCAAGTTGAATCGTCGAAATCCGACAAGCGAGTCAAAAGATATGGTCAAAACAGTCCAGACATACAGAGCACCGATCGCTCGGTCCAGTCAGCGATCGATCGGTCCATAACCGATCGATCGGTAGCTATCGCACGGTCAGAAATTTTGTATGGGGAAATTTTCCAGAGAGTGAGTTTTTGACCGATCGATCGGTCATAAACACCGATCGCTCGGTAGGCAACCGATCGATCGGTCATAACCACCGATCGCTCGGTCTTCGCGTTTTTGCAGAAATTTCAGTAAGGGCGTTTTCGTCTTTTGGGTGTTAAACCCTTACCCATAAGGGTTTGCTCGACCCTTTGAGGCCTCACTTATAACATTTGAGAGATTTGGGAGATAAGAGAGAAGAGAAAAGGTTTTCCTAAACCTAGGTTGCTTTTGGAGAAGAAATCAAAGGGGTGAAGACCCTAGATCGTCCCCAAGCACGTTTTCTTCAAGATTTCAACTCAAGCTCGTGTGGAGGTGCATTCTCCAAGCTAGGGCAGCACTCACTCACGTTTTGAAAGAGGTTTCTTCCCCCAACTCAAGTCCCCTTCAAGCAAAGGCTTCCTCCTTCCAAATAGAGCTTCTATTTCAAGGTTTCTTCAAGATCAAACCTTGATCTAAGGTTAGTACCCCCTACTAACTTTCCCTAGCAATAACCTAGGTTTTCTAGTGTAAATGGTGATTATATATATTATGCTTTTCCTTCCCTATGCATTGTATTAACTCAACAAATATAAACAAGATAAGGGGAATGGAATAAATGTGTGGATGGGATGTCGATTGAGGCGATTGGATGCCGTATGGATGTTGTGTGATGTGTGAAAAGGAAAATGGAAGATGGGCACTTTACAAATAACGAATGTACCTTGATGTCTTGATGAAAAATACGCACTAAATAAGGGAAATTGAAGGACTAAGAAATGTGGCCCACCGGGTGTTTGATAAAATGACTAAACAAGGGATAAATGGACTTAATGAAGAAAATGGAAATAGAAATTGTGTGAATGTTCTTAGAAATGATAAATTGCTCAAATGTGCTATATGTTGCCTAAATTTTCATACCACTATGTTAAGGATTGAAATGCCATAGTCATGTGATCCGCCCATTCAAGTATGTCATCATGATTACCACTATTGACAAGCACACAAGCACGCATGCATGCATGAAACCGGGTTTTTCCAAGATTGTATTTGTATATGAAATAAATCAAGAACATGACAAGGAGGTTGTTAGCCCCAGGAAGGGTGCTAGCCTCTGGCTCATAAGTGAAATGCAAGAGAGAACATGACAAGGAGGTTGGTAGCCCAAGGAAGGGTGCTAGCCTCTGGCTCACAAGAGAAATGAATCAAGAACATGACAAGGAGGTTGGTAGCCCAAGGAAGGGTGCTAGCCTCTGGCTCACAAGAGAAACGGAACAAGAACATGACAAGGAGGTTGGTAGCCTAAGGAAGGGTGCTAGCCTCTGGCTCACAAGAGAAATGAATCAAGAACATGACAAGGAGGTTGGTAGCCCAAGGAAGGGTGCTAGCCTCTGGGTCACAAGAGAAATGGAACAAGAACATGACAAGGAGGTTGGTAGCCCAAGGAAGGGTGCTAGCCTCTGGCTCACAAGTATACAAGTCAAGAACAAATCAAGACATGAAATATAAGACAAGACACGACACACATACATGATTTGACCGAGACACGAAAAAGGTTTCCGAGACATGAGTTTTATCGAGGTTTTTGCATTCATACACGCATGTCAAGATATGGCTATGTATCTTATGCTTTCACTATTGCTTTAAATTAATATCTTGTATTGCTCACTGTTGTTATGCTTTCGCTATTGTTATGGTTAGCTAGTAGTTTGTACTCGCTGAGTATTCCATGCTCAACAGTACTTTTATGTCGGCAGGTACTGTGGATGTCCTCGACCCCGAGCCTTGGGTCGAGGAGGAGTATGTAGAGGAGAGGGAGCCACCTATCCCATGGCAGTCTCAAGAGGATGGGGACTTGGATGTGTGGCCATACCTCGACTACTGTTGAGAGGAGAGTGTTAGAGAGTTCCTTTTTGTATTTTGATAGGTGGGCATGTCCACCTTTACTTTGATTGTATTTAGTATATGTTAACTTGGAATACTATATGGAGTAATAGAAGAAAAGAAAAAGTTGGCTTATGCTTCCGCACTTATGTTTAGTTTCCACGCTCTGATTATCATTGTATTATATTATGTTTAGCCTCTTGCATTACAGGATGGTTTGACAGGTACACGTAGTCACCTCTAAAGTATCCCTTAACTCCTAGGGGGTATTTTGGGGCGTGACATTGTCTATCTTGCTTAATTCTTGTATGCCGTGTCGTACGTGTCATGTCATGCATGTCATGCGTGCTTGCTTGTGATAATGTAACTTGTGAGATACACTTGTGAGATGCACTTGAGAGATGCCTTGAGAGGGAAGGGAGAGCCTTCTTTATGCAATGCACTTGAGAGGGAAGGGAGACCCTTCTTCATGATATGAATGTACTTGCGAGGGAAGGGAGGCCCTTTTTCATGATATGCACTTGTGAGTGAGGGGAGACCCCTCGTGGAATGTTGGTTCTTGTCTTCTTGTGAAAAGCGAGGTAAAGCATATCGTAGGATATGTCCCACCTCTAACCATGTTCTTGAAAACCTCGATAAATCATGTCATGCATGCCGTGCTCGTGGGAACCGTGTACATACTTGCATTTAAATTTAAACATGACATTTGGGTAATTTCACAACACATATAACATCAATGATTGAGCATGTAATATTCATATCATTTAGGGAAAGCAAGAAACACACTATCATAGTCCCTAGCAATATTCATAATTCATTAGGCATGCATTTCCTAATTTACAGCTCACTGTATTCACCTTGGCATTTCATCAAACATGATGTGTTCATTATGGATTTACCCTAGAACATGCTTTTCTAGATGGGTTTTACTCAAATCATACATGTATGTTCATTATTGGAACAATGCCCTTCCCCATTTGTTCATCACACACCACCATTGGCATCCAATCACCCATTCCATCTCCATTCTCCATTCACAACCATTCACAACCATCCATCTCATAGCACATGTATAAATGAAAGAAAATCAAAAGAAATAGAGGGAAAAGAGGAACTATAACTAGGAGGGTAGTAAGAAGTACCGACCTTGAAGAAATGAGGAAGAAATCCCTCTTTCAAATGACTATGAGCTACTGCCCTAGCTTGGAACACGAGCTTTGCACGAGCTTGAGCCGAGATCTTAAAGAAAAACCGGACTGGAAGTGATCTAGGGTCTCAGAACCCTTTGATTTCTCTCCAAAATGGAAACCCTAGGCTGGAATCGCCTTCTCCCCTTTCTCCTATTCTCTCAAACTCTCTAAGTGTCGAATGATGCCCTAAAGGCTCGGGTTAAACTCTTAAGGTAAGAGTGGACCGACCAAAAGACCCTAATACCCTTACTGAAATTTCTGTAAAAACACGAGTGCTGAACACGTAGAGCTGTGGACAGTGCTGAACACGTTGTGTTGTGAACAGTGCTGAACACGTTGTGCGGTGAACAGTGCCAACTCGTTGTGCTGTGAATAGTGCCCACTCGTTGTGCGGTGAACAGTGCCAACTCGTTGTGCTGTGAATAGTGCCAACTCGTTGTGCTGTGATTAGTGCTGAACACGTTGTGCTGTGAACAGTACCAAACACGTTGTCCGTTGTGAAGGGTGCCGAGCCCGTTGTCACGTCGTGTCATGCATAGTGCTGAACCCGTTGTCACATTGTGTCGTGCATAGTGCTGAGCTCGTAGTCCGTTGTCTTATGTACAACGTGCCCGTTGTGCTGTACAACGTACCCGTTGTGAGCTGTACAACGGATGCACAACGTATACGTTATCAGAGTATGACGTACACGTTGTCTGCTACATTGTCTGTGCCTTATCAGAGCACGTTGCCCGAGCTACGTCCTTAGTGCCTAACCGAGCTACGTCCTTAGCGCCTTCCGAGCTACGTCCTTAGCGCATAACCGAGCTACGTCCTTAGCGCATAACCGAGCTACATCCTTAGCGCCTTCCGAGCTACGTCCTTAGCGCATAACCTAGCTACGTCCTTAGCGCATAACCGAGCTACGTCCTTAGCTCCTTCCGAGCTACGATTGCCTGTAGGTCCAGACTGTTTTGGCCATATCTCTTGACTCGTTCATCCGATTTTGACGATTCAACTTGCGTTGTGTTCGTACTTCGAAAAGGAACATTTCTGACATTTTGAAACTTCCAATTTCTTCCTTATTTATTAATTACACCTCTTTGAAGGCAAAATGACAACGAGAATGTCATGCCTTAACTGTGAAAAGGTCAGGGGCTCTACATCCTCCCCCCCTTACAAAATTTCGTCCTCGAAATTCAGACACTACTTGTATTACAAACCAAAAGAACATTACAAGTCATATACAGACTTCATACAAAACTCATTCAATTAATTCTGGGTACTTTGCTCTGACTTCGGCCTCACGCTCCCATGTAGCTTCTTCCCGAGCATGGTGCTGCCATTGCACAAGAACCAAAGGGATTGTCTTGTTGCGAAGCACCTGATCTCTTCTATCCAAAATCTGAACTGGCTTTTCAATCAGGGTGAGGTCCTCTCGAATCTCCAACGGTTCCAAATCTATGACATGCGAAGGATCCGCAATGTACTTCCGAAGCATAGACACATGGAAGACGTTGTGGACTGTGGCCATGTGAGGTGGGAGAGCTACCCTGTAAGCAACCTCACCAACTCGTGTGATAATCTCAAAAGGCCCAACATACCGAGGACTGAGCTTGCCTCGCTTGCCAAATCTCATGATCCCTTTGCTAGGAGATACTTTCACAAAAACTTGGTCCCCTACTTGAAATTCCAAGTCCCTACGGCGTGTGTCCGCATAACTTTTCTGACGATCTTGAGCGGCTTTCAATCGATCCCGAATGATCTTAACTGTGTTTGCAGTTTGCTCAATCAACTCCGGACCAAGTACTTTCCTTTCTCCTACCTCATCCCAATAGAGAGGAGACCTACAACTTCGCCCATACAAGGCCTCAAATGGTGCCATTTGGATACTTGCCTGATAGCTGTTATTATAGGCAAATTCAACCAAAGGCAAGTGCTCCTCCCAACTGCCTCTGAAATCCAACATACAAGCCCGAAGCATGTCTTCAATGACTTGGTTCACTCTCTCGGTTTGTCCATCCGTCTATGGATGAAAAGCGGTGCTGAAATCAAGTCAGGAACCCATAGCCTCTTGAAAACTTTTCCAAAATCTTGACGTGAATCTTGGATCCCGATCCGACACGATACTGACGGGCACTCCGTGCAACCTCACCACTTCCTTGATGTACAAAGTGGCTAACTGACTAGAGTTGAAAGTAGTTCGGTAAGGTAAGAAATGAGCGGACTTTGTCAAACGATCCACTACTACCCATATCGCATCTGAGCCCCTTGCCGTTCTTGGCAAGCCAACTATGAAATCCATGGATATGTTCTCCCATTTCCACTCGGGAATAGGAAGAGACTGCAATAGACCTACCGGTCGCATGTGCTCTGCCTTCACCTGTTGGCACACTAAGCATCGTGCTACATACTCCGCAACATCCCTCTTCATATTCCGTCACCAAAAGTGACTCTTGAGGTTTCGGTACATCTTTGTACCCCCTGGATGCACTGTGTACTTCGAACGGTGTGCTTCATCCAAAATCTCTCTTCGAAGATCTGCATTGGCTGGGACGCACAACCTTCCCTTAGCTTCATCCCAGTGAAACGGTATTCCCTTCTTCATTAATGAGGAAAATGGTTGGCATCTCCCAGCCAAATTGGAGATGAATCTCCGAATATAAGCGATTCGACCCTGAAGTCCTTTCAACTCACGTAGATTTCTTGGAGGAGGCATCTCGCGAATGGCCCTTATTTTGGTAGGGTCAATCTCAATTCCTTAATGGCGTACCACAAAGCCCAGGAATTTCCTAGATGTAACTCCGAACGCGCATTTGAGTGGGTTCATCTTGAGCTGATGCTGTCGTAGTTTGTCAAAGATTTCCCAAAGATCATCCATATGATCGTTTCGCTGCCTTGTTTTGACAACCAAGTCGTCGACATAGCACTCGACCTTATCATGGAGAATATCTCCAAATATAACAATCTTAGCCCTTTAATAAGTTGCGCCGGCATTTTTGAGGTCGAATGACATGACTTTGTAGCAGAACACTCCCTTAGGAGTGCGGAAGGTTGTAAGTTCTTCATCTTCCGAGGCCAAATTTATTTGATTGTAATCGGATACCCATCCATGAAGGATAAAGCTTCGAAGCCTGTTGTGGCATCGACCATTATTTCTGTGATAGGTAAAGGAAATTCATCCTTAGGGTAGGCTTCATTCAAATCCCGGAAGTCTATACAAACCCGAATCTGTCCGTTCTTCTTCTTTACGGGAACAACGTTGCCAAGCCAAGTAGGGTATTGAACTTCTCTTATAAACCCGACTTTGAGAAGTTTGTCTACCTCAACAATGATTTGAGCGACCAGCTATGGGTGAATTCGTCTTTGTGCCTGCTTGATCGGCTTGACATCTTCTCGAGTTGTGAGATGATGGACTACAATTTTTGGATCTAAGCCAAGCATCTCTGTGTAGTTCCAGGCGAAGACATCCTTGTACTCTTTTAGGAGATAAAGATACTCCTCTTTTTCGTTTGAGAAAGAGAGACACTGATGAAGGTTGGCCTTGGGTCTTGTTCTGAGCCGAGGTTAACTTCAAGAAGGTCATCAACAGTTGTTTGACCTCCTGCTTCAAATTCTGGAGGAGCCGGACGGACTTCTGTTTCTTCCGGAGATTCTTCCATGATCATTTCTTCTCCCGAAGAGGAGTCTTTATCAACTATAATAGTATTTACAATCCAAACCAAGTCTTCATTTGATGGAGGATCAGAATTTTCCACTTCAGGCTTTCCCAAGTTAGAACCGACCTGCTTATAGGTAGCCAAAGTCCTAGGTGTTGGCATGATTTCATGCTCAACCTGATCTTTTGTTTTAGTATCAAACCCCTGTTTCTTAAGCATTTTCTTGATCGCTAGACTGAACACAGGTCTCCTTTGATAAGGATTCATTCTTCTGTCCCTTTTATTATTCCGAAAAGTAGCTTTGCCTATTTGACCTGCAGAATGAAAAACAATGGGCTTTTCCCTTGTTCTTCTGGATGGGACAATGACGCCGGGGTGACCTCCGTTGTTGGCCATTTTTGTCATACACTGAGACTAACTTTAGCCAGGCTATCAATTATAACTTGATGCGCTGCCTCAACCTATGAGGATGCCTGTAGGGACTCCGTTTCTTCTGGACGCCATTCCATAGAGACTTCTTCTGATGCGGACTCCTCCCTGACTGTGACCATATTCGCAGTCTGGTTGTGACTTTCTCCGAATACGAAGACTGTGGATTGTACCCAATTCCTGGTGTATTTGTATCTACATAATTACCAATATCCAGGGCTTCATACTGCTCCTTTCTGAGCATGGCTTCATAAACCGGAAGGATAGTTCCTTCGACTTGTTTTTCTTTTTCGGGATCAAACCCTTGTTTCTTGAGGAACCCGGTGATTTTTTCACCAAAGCTTATCTTTTTCCTATAAGGATTAAGGGTCTTGCTCTTTTCATTGGTCTATGAGGAGTTCATCCTGTCATAGGTACCTAAAGAATTGAAGAGCATCAATTCCTGTCATATTTTTATGATCGGGACAGTAAAACTGGAGGTAGTCTCAACCATTGTACAGTCCATTCTCCTCAAAGGAACTATATGATTGCCTTTCGGGGCTTCAAGGGGGTCAATTTCTTTAACCTCACAAGTCTGGGAAAGGTCGACTGACTTACCCTTCTCTAGATTCCGGGAAGATTCGACCAAAGATAGGGTCGATTCTCCTTCTTTTCTTTGAGATTTTGGGGTGTATTTTGAACACCCTTTTCAGAGCTTCTGTTTGAACATGTCCATGATTGCTTTTTGAGCCACTCTCAACCTTTTCCCCTTTGGGCTTCCGCTGAAGGTTTCTTTGGGCACTTTTGACATAGAAGCACACATATGCGTAACATGCCTCTGCATCATTGAATGGATTATCATCAACAGTGATCCTTGCTTGCCTGTTCCCTTGAGGATATTTAAGGTACTGATGATAGGTAGATGGCACTACTAGATGGTTGTGCAGACATTGCTGCCCTAACAGGGCATTTTACGACGTATCGGCATCGATCATCAGAAACGTCGTAGTTTCAGTAATATCCCCAAATCTGGTTTTGACCATGCCCATAGGCTTCTGCTCATTTTGATTGAAGCCTTGGATGATCAGACTGCTTTCATGAAGCCATCCTATTTATACGCTAAGCTTGGACAATATTTTTCTTGAAAGGATGTTGACAGCTGAACCCCCATCTATCATCACTCTGGAGATTTTGGTTTCATTAACGACTTGAGATGAACAGTGGTCGGCTATGCTGGAGAGTCATAGCTTGCATATCTTCATCATCAAAAGTGATTGTGAAGAGGCATGAAGCTCCAGTTTGAGGAGGCTGTGGCGGCTGACTCGTGACTTCTTCAAAAAAGTCCTCCAGATTGGAGAGGGCATATATGAGAGACCTCAATTCTAGAGACATTTTGAGAGCATCATAGACACTCAGCAAGGATGGAATTTTCTTCAGATGGGCCAAGATATCGTACTTGACCCTTTCATTGCCGGTAGCTATTTGGACTTGGGCCGGTTGAGCTCTGGTTTGATTTTTATGTTGGACCAGAACAAACCTCGGTGGTAATTTTTTTCCAGACCGGAGGTTGAGTTGATAGACTTTGGCAATTTTCTGGTCTTTTGGTCCAGACGACTCTCCTTCCAAGAATGGGACCATGTTCGTAAAACTGAAGTCCAGCTTCCTTTTCTTACTTTGGAAAGACGACTGAGTTCTTCTTTCAGATTACCCTGTTAGACTCTCAGATTGAGCTGAGATTTGTTCAGACATCTGTGAGTTGTCAGTCGACCTTGAGTCTAGGACTGCTTCTTCTATTGAAGGGTCACTGTCCAGACTGACTGCAGAAGGTGGATCTTGACTCTTGAACTGAGTTAAGATTGACACCGGTCGTCGCATCTGACGATGGTTTGGGTTTAAAACCTCAGGCGTATTTAGCCTTTCTTGAGGGGGATCAAACTGTATTTGTTCATCTTCTGCCTCTCTTTCTCCTCCAAATGAGAATCCTTCATAGAGGTCTGAAGGTCCAGTAGGAGTCTGTCCTGGTGTGGATGGTCTCCTTTCTGGGAACTCAATGTCTTCAGCTTGGTCTAGCAAATTCTGAAATGCCCGGTGTCTTTCTGGACAACAGGCTTGAAAGAATGTCTCTTTTTTTTTAGAAAAACAGTTCTTGGGGGGCATACATCGAATCCCAAGATCTGACTAAGATTCTAATTGATTTTATTCAATGAGAGTAAAAATCACAATACCTTTGCGACTTTCAAATTATTAAGTCAAATCCACGATAAAAGTTATACCGGCAAAACTTCACAAGTGCCAAGTCTCCTTCGCAATCCACCCAGACCTTCTTTTTCTTTGAAGCTTTCTCTAATGGAAGCTAATGGCCCTTCCAAAATCCAGCTCTAGGAATCTTGAATAAAAGATCTAATCTTGATCTTCAAGAACCTTGAAATTCCTCTTCTTTATTTTCAAACTAGAAAACAAAATGAAGAATAAAAGGGGAGAAGGTGTGACCGTACACCTTAGGGAGAAGGGAGGTTTGGGCGTGAGAAATAATGAGGGAGGAGAGGGATTTCCAAATCTTGAAAATTTTGAAAATTTTTCTTGTGTCCACTAAAGTCACCGTACACCTCTATATATAGGAGTTTACTTGGGTTGCTTGCAACCCAAGTCTCCTAATCCTTATCCAATAAGGATTTCTCATTTTTTCCTTTTTGATTTCTCCTTTAATTAATTAGGATTAATCAAAATAGAAACTAATTTTATCCATTAGTAACTAACTAACCAAATCCTTATCCAATAAGGAATCTTATTAATTAGTAACTAACTAATTAATTATTAGTAACAAACTAATGGAATCCCTAACAATTAGGGAATCTTTAATTAGTAACTAACTAACTAACTAACCAACTTTATCTCATAAGGAGTTATTCATTAGAAACTAATTAAAAATTAAACAATAACATTAACCTCCTTGAAGTGGGCCCCACTCCACATGCCCCCATGGGTTCCAAACCCATTTTGGTCTCTTATTTGATCTTCTATCAAATTCCCCAATGGGTCCTACCCATTTGGTTTTTCACATTTAATGTGATTCCACCTTTTAGAGCTTCACTATACTATATAGTGATTTCTTAGAGAAATTAATTAATTTAATAAATCATTAAATTAAATACTTTAAGAAAGTCCTTGTGTGTGGGATCTAAAGGGATCTCTTATTTCCGGTTGTGGGACCAAGTACTCAACTTTTTAGTTAAAGTATTGTTACTAGGAAACACCTTTCCTACACTCCATTAGGATTATAGAATTTTATCTATATCCCTAGACTTCCACCAATCACAATTAATGTCCATTAACACAATGTGATTAACCTCCAGAAAATAGAGAATTAATTGCAGGTATTTCTATCTCAAGATTTGTTTACAGATCAGTCCCTCCACTTCCAATATTGTTATAAGCTTACGGGACAATATCTAATACTGTCTTTAATCCCTGGCTTATATTGAGAACCCATTCTCTTTGATACTTTTAGTCAAACTTGGACTTACAAAAACATTTTAAAAATTCTTTAAAAGAAATAATTATTATTATTACATTTCTTTTATACAGAAAATAAATTCCTCGATAAAACCATTTCATCGATAAATACCAGCGCTGGGTTTTTCAAGTCCGGTTTTGACAAGTATCAACTCAATATTATTTACTCTGTAAGAGTAGTGGAATCCTTGTCGAGCGTACACACACTTCTTCCAGTACAACGTACATAACCCAACAAGCCCGTATTTAGTCCGGTGTATTGGACATTGACGATTGGCTACATCAAAGCTACATAGGCAAATACTTGAGAAGATGTCGACCTCTCAGGTTAAGGACAATCTGTCAAATGGACTATCCTAAATATAAAGACAGTATATTTCTAAGGGTATCCACTGAGCGATCCAGTTACAATATAAGTACTTTTTACTTATATCCACATTTTAGTCAAGAGACTCTTCTCTCAGTGATTGAGATTCATCACTCCATCATATGGAACTAACAATGTGTAAGTTATTAAGAATACATTGTCCAAATGTATCCTGATTAACTTAGAACAATTTTAGGTCTACAAGGAACCGGAAAAACCATATCTCCTTAGCAATCAGTTATCAACTAATTGGATGGTTTTCCTACAATGTTACCTAAGGGACAAAGTAGTCTCATCCAATGAGATACTTTCAATATATTACCCAATGTAGAAGACAATGTGTGAATGTAAAATATGCATTTAATGATTTAAAAAATAGATAAATACAATTCCGGAATGGCTTTGTAGGCATACATGTCTAACAATCTCCCACTTGCACTCAAAGCCAATCTCCTATGTATCTAACACCCATCGACTCTAGATGTTTCTCAAACACCTTTTGAGGTAGTGCTTTAGTAAATGGGTCCGCCATGTTGTCCGCAGACGTAATCTTGGATAACACAATGTCTCCTCTCTTGACAATGTCTCGAATCAAATGGAATCTCCTTTCAATGTGCTTTGTCTTCTGATGTGCTCTAGGCTCTATGGCTTGAGCTACAACACCACTATTATCACAATAAAGTGTGATAGGAGATTCAATCGAGGAGGCAACACCAAGTTCATGAATGAACTTCTTTATCCACACTGCTTCCTTTGCAGTATCACATGCAGCAACATATTCAGCTTCAGTTGTTGAGTCAGCAGTTGTTGATTGCTTACAACTTCTCCAACTAAATGCTCCTTTTCCAAGAGTAAAGACAAATCCTGAGATGGACTTTCTATCATCAACATCTGCCTGAAAATCTAAATTTGTGTATCCTACAACAGTCAGATCTTCTCCATTGTAAACCAATCAGTGGTGCATTGTCCTCCTCAAATACTTGAAAATGTGTTTAACTGCTGTCCAATGCTCAGGACCCGGATTTGATTGATATCTACTCACGATACTCACTGCGTGACAAATATCAGGTCTTGTGCACAACATAGCATACATGAGACTTCCCACTGCAGATGCATATGGGATATGACTCATCTGCTCTCTTTCATCATCAGTCTTTGGAGACTTTGATTTGGAGAGACTAATTCCATGTCTACAGGGTAAAAACCCTTTCTTGGAATTTTCCATGCTATATTTGCGCAAGATCTTGTCAATGTAATTGACTTGGGACAATCCCAACATCCTTTTCTTTCGATCTCTAAACAATTTAAGACCAAGAATATAGGAAGCTTCACCGAGGTCTTTCATTGCAAAGTTACATGACAACTAGATTTTAACCGTTGATAACATTCCTACATCATTCCCAATGAGTAGAATATCATCTACATAAAGAACTAGGAAAGTTATTGCACTCCCACTGACCTTCTTGTACACACATTCCTCATCCATGTTTTGTTGAAAACCAAACGATTTAATTGATTCATCAAAACGGATATTCCAACTCCGAGAAGCTTACTTAAGGCCATAAATAGATTTTATCAATTTGCAGACTTTATTATTTTGGCCATGGAGTTCAAAACCTTCGGGCTGGTCCATATAAATATCCTCTTGAAGGTTTCCATTCAAGAATGCGGTTTTGACATCCATCTGCCATATCTCATAATCATAAAAGGCTGCAATTGATAACAGAATTCTGATAGACTTTAGCATTGCTACTGGTGAAAAGGTTTCCTCATAGTCGATACCAGCTCTTTGACTATACTCTTTCGCCTCAAGCCTTGCTTTAAAGGTCTCTACCTTTCCATCGGATCCACGTTTCCTCTTGTAGATCCATTTGCACCCAATAGGTCTAATTCCCTCAGGCTTTTCAACCAGGGTCCAGACACCATTCGAGTACATGGAGTCCATTTCAGATTCCATGGCCTTTTTCCAATTATTAGAATCAATATCACATATTGCTTCTTGATAAGTGTAAGGATCATCGTCTAAGAATCCGATTCCATAAAATATACTTCAAGCTGATAAGACAATCTATCTGGAGGTCGACTAATCCTTGTACTTCTCCTAGGATGTTGTGTATTTAAAGGTTCAGTTAAGATGGGATTAACCATTGTCACTTTATCCTCAATTTGCTCCTCAAGATCAATTCTAAATCCATCTTTTCTATTGAAGATCATATCTTCTTCTAGAAAAATGGCATTCCTGCTCACAAACACCTTTTATTCTCTAGGATTATAAAAATAATATCCATGAGTTCTTTTGAGTATCCTATAAATAGGCACTTTTCAGTCCTACTTTCCAACTTGTCGAAATTCTGCTTTCGTACATGAACAGGACAACCCCATACTCTGACAAGCTTTAGACTAGGCTTTCGCCCCATCTATAGCTCAATTGGAGTTTTGGAAACAGACTTAGAAGGTACCCTATTCAATAGATAGATTGCAGTCTCTAATGCATATCTCCAAAAAGATATTGGCAAATTAGTATTATTCATCATTGAACAAACCATATCCAATAGGGTTCGATTTCTTCTTTCTGAAACACCATTAAGCTGGGGTGTTCTTGGGGGAGTCCATTGGGATAAAATTCCATTATCTCTAAGATAATCCATGAACTCATTCGAGAGGTACTCTCCTCCTCTGTCGGATCTGAGAGTTTTAATACATTTACCTGATTACTTTTCTACTTCATTCCGGAATTCTTTGAACTTTTCAAAAGATTCCGACTTGTGTTTCATTACATATATGTAACCATATCTTGAAAAATCATCTGTGAATGTAATGAAGTAGACAAAGCCACCTCTAGCTGAATGATTCATGGGTCCACATACATCAGTGTGAATTAATTCCAATATACTTGTGGCTCTCATAGGTTTGCCTGTAAATGGCCTTTTGGTCATTTTACCTTGCAAACAAGGTTCACAAGTTGGATAAGGTTCAACATGTAAATGGTTTAAAGGACCATCCTTTACCAATCTATTGAGCCTATCCAAATTGATATGGCCTAATCTGAGATGCCATAAGTATGTTGGATTCACAGATTCTCTACCTCTTTTCTGAGGTGTCACACTTCTAGATTCTTTATCCTCAATGTTATTTACAGAATTTATTATAGGATCAAGATAATAAAGACCATTAGACAATGTGCCAGAAACAATAAAACTATTATTGTATTTGATAACTACATTAGTATCAAAATGCACTGAATAACCATTAACAATTAAACTAGAAATAGAACTCCAATTTCTGTGCATGTCTGGCACATGAAATTTATCCAGATCAATGATCTCTAAGACCTAGAGGGGGGGTGAATAGGTCTATCTAATAATTTCTAACCAATTTTAATTTCTCAATTAATATGTTTAGAAATCAATGAATAATTCACTCAGACAATCCACACAAATCAAACACAGAAGATTTTTACGTGGAAAACCCTAACGGGAAAAAACCACGGGACCTTGTCCAGCAATAAACTTCACTATGAAAAGATATCAAGTACAAGACAAGACCTTACCAAAACAGAAACGACGTTCCTAGGTATAGACTCTTACTCTTGATTTCCACGAACCAGCAGGTTCGATCTCCGCCGTAGCAGCTTCGGTTCCACACCGACCAAATCTTCTCAAGCTACTTCAAAACCACGATCACACACGATCGATCTCCTTCCACGAAGGCTCCGGATCAAACACCGGACACACACACAAGGTGTAGGGTTGTGAATCAATTTAGGAAATTTCAAACCCTAGAGGGATCTCATATAGATCTGAGATCACACAATGCAAGATCAAAGGTTTAGATCTATACTTGCATTCTCTAGGATCAAAGAAAGAGGAGGGATCAACAAAGATCTAATAAGAACAATAGGAAAAACCCTAGAAGAGTTTCTCAGACCTCTACTCTTTCAAAAATAAACAGAGATACGAATTAGGTCTCCAAAAAGTTGTTTATATAGGGTTTAAAAAAGAATCCAGAAAAATAAAAATTCTTTTTACGGGGACCGATCGATCGGTGCTCATTACCGATCGCTCAGTCCAAAACGGATCGCTCGGTTCTCATGACCGATCGCTCGGATAAAAATCATCTCTCTGGAAAAATACCCCATACAAAATTTTTGTCCAGTCGATAGCCACCGATCGCTCGGTAGGCCACCGATCGATCGGTCTCAATACCGAGCGATCGGTTGAGACAGAATTTTTTCAAACCATATGTCTTTTCATGTTTATTTGATTCAACTAAGATCAAACAACTTTGTTAGGTTTAAAACTATCCTCCTAGGTATGTTTAGAGTTATCTAAGCCAAATCCAACCTGGGTAGGGGTCTCTAAGTCCATTACCTTTCTAGATCCAGAGTAGGAGCTTTTTCTTCACTTTCTTCAATCTTCTTTAAGCTTTAGCTCTTCTCTTCTGACAAGTTGAACATGACTCGACGACTCGACTCACATGACCTATCTAATGATCACGGAATTTGCCAACACCTATTTCGGGATTTACAATCTCCCCCTTTGGCAATTCCGGGACAAAACAAGACTAACTCATATACTAGGTTCAAATTTTCCCAAAGGATTCAAAAATGGAAAATTGACCTTTACATGACTCAAAAATAATTACATGACTTTTGATATGTTAGCTTGTCATGATTCACCAAACTTAGAACCTGTTTGCCTGCACATGCTAAATCAAAAACCTGTGAAGCATAGGAAATAAAATATGGGAAATATCCATAACATGTTAAGTATGTTTCCATAACATCATCCACACAATTATCATCCACGTCCACAAAATCATCATATCCATGTGTTATCATGCACTCTCCCCCTTTTTGGCTCGAAATGCCAAAGGCGGACTATTAACAATAAAATTAACGCATAAACACAAATGAGATGAGATATAAGAAACCATCCAAATGCAGAAATCCATAACAAGTTAAAACATCCAAATAGGTTTGTACTAAGTACAACCAAGACAAAATACATCGAAATGTCAAACAAAAACTAGAACTAAGATAAACTCCAAAATATACACATGAACCAGAAGGAGTTTCTATCCTAGTACATCAATCTAACTATCACTCCTGCTCATCATCAGAAGTGAGCTGGGACTCATAGTAAGCTCGAAAATCCCGAACATCTCTCTGTACGCCCAGCATTGCTGCATCGAGAGATCCAAGTCTACCACGAACTTCTGTAGTAAACTCCTCGTATGACGAAACATGAGTCCTGAGATCCATCTGCATCTCTCGTATCATCCTGGCAAGATCATCCATAGTGGCCGGAGGAGGACGAGATGACCCAACACCAACTTCTGCTCCCTCCTCTGTATCTCGAACTGAGGCATGTGAAAAACTCTGAGCTAGGGTCTTTTTGTTGATTGGACCCTTAGGAACTCGAGTAGGAACACCAGGAGGAGCGATAACTCCTTGAGAACCAAGAAGTTTAGTGATGAGTGAACCAAATGGTAGGGCTCCAACTGCTGTAACAGTTTGATGGGCTTGGATCATCAAGTCAATGATGTGAGCGGCAAGATCAATATCAGGCCCACGTAGAAGACTAAACAGAAACCTAGCTCTATCTTCCCTAAGGTCCGCATTATGAACCTTTGGATGGATATTTGCACTCATAACTAGGTTTACTAGTCTAGCATCCTTAGTGAGTTTCGCCACTTCAATAAGAGACCCAACCCAAAACGGAGGAGTACCACAAAGAAAGGTAACAACATGTTCCATGGTGTCTTTATCCTCATCACTCTTATAATTATAAGGATAATATGCATTTGGAACTCGAGGACAGCCAAGGAATTTAGAAATCAAATCAGCATTTATGACAACAGATTGTTCTAATGCTCGAGATTTGAATGACCATTTTTTATGGTTGATTTCAGAAAAATTAGAGTAAAATTCCTCAACTAACTGGACAGAAGCAGGACCGGATAAGGTAAGTATACCTTCCCATTTACGATCTGAAATGAGTTTAGGAAGATAATAATCACCAAAATCGGCAATTTGAATGTCCCTTTCAACCATTACACATTTCTTGCTAAAATACTCACTATAGAGTTGAGCAGCAGCGGTAGGACTTATGAACTGAGATAACTGACTGGACTGGGAAGATGAAGCTTTACCTTTATTTTTCCGAGTTTTATCAGCCAAAGATTTTTGTCGATTCTCAGTTGTAGAATCTATCATTCTACGAATTGGCCTGTCCCCAATTGAAATACCATGCCCTATTGGAGTGAAAGTAAAAGGCTCTTGGTTTTGCTCATCTTCAGGAGGGTACTCTTGGTTCTTGAGGACCAACCTCCGGCGTTTGGGAACGCCAGACATGAGATAGGCTAGAAGGATTAAGGACAAAAGAAAAGCCATGGATGAACAGTCGAAGCCCTAGATGAGAAATTCAACCTATATGCAAGAAAACATACAAGGCTTACCTTTTTGATGCTTGGGAAACCCTTAGAGTTGAATGGAATGACTGTAGGAAGGATTTGGAGGAGAGGTAACCGAGAGATCGCTCTAGAGTTCGGAGAAGAAGTGAACAGAAAAAATAGAAATGAGGGTTTTATAACTCTGTTCACGAAAGACCGATCGATCGGTCTTTAACACCGAGCGATCGGTGGTCTGAAAAATTTTCAAAAATTTTACTTTTAAAACCATTTCTCCCCCTCAACCAACGATACATTAAAAACTCATTTTCACCTCAAAATAACCAATTCACCAAAAAATTTGCAATAATTGATTTCATTAAAATCATAAAGAATAATCACCCAAGAATTGATATATCAAGTACAGTCATAAACAAGGATTATGTAAACAATAATTGATTTTCACTGGTGATTAAATATGGTATTTGCATCAAATTCACAATTAGAGTCAAGAAACAATTAGAAGTAATGTGAGTGTGAAATCAAAATTCATTACTTGACTCTTTGAATTGGTTTCCTTCCTTAAGCTAGATTTTGACATTATAGCTCAAATGGGACTCTAAAATTTTCAAAAACTAGTTTTAAAACCAATAAACATCCATACTTATATGATGAGCAATTTTTACCCCGAATTTGACTAACAAATTTATTTCATTTCTTTTTCAGTCAAATTGTACTCATTGTGAAAATTCTTTTTGGAGTACACATATATAGTTTTTAGCACATTGGTGACTTTCACTCAAGTGAGAAGGTAGCTCTTTCTAATGACAGTGGGGGCTTTCACACTAGCAATCCATATAGATACCTACTGTTTGTCTAGGTAGCCATTACTCACTGTTTGCATTCACTAGTAGCTATCACACAAACTCACAGGTAGTCCTCTCCATGTCAATAATTTTTATAACTAGGGGGCTCACCTTATGGAATTTTTTATGACATTGGTTATACTAGATTTGATTAATCTAGGGAACCATATGGTATAATATCAGAACCTTTAAATAGGAACTAATACCATCTAAAGAATCAGTCAGAGTGCATGTGCAATAGATAACATCTTTGTTTACTCAACTCTAACTGAGATTAGTTAGCATGACCAAATTCAATCACAAGATCAAACCAACAGTTGACCTATCCTAATTTATCCAATCCTATGAAATATTTATCCTTGCATTATATGTTCAAATATGATTTCAAAGAAATAATTTTAAGCAAAATGATTGGAAAGAAGGTCATACATACACATTATTTTTTGCAATATTTTTTTTCAATTTTTTGAATGTTTTTGGATTTTTATTAATTAAAGAAAATAACAAAAAAAATAGCTCTATGACATAAATAGAACATGAAGAACACATAGGCTATGAAACAAGTACATCTTTACTCAACTCCGCACAAACCTATGGATTTCCTAAGGAGTTCAAACCTAAGGGAATCTAAGGGTTTTGTTAGAATGTCCGCAAATTGATTCTCTGTTTGGACATACTCTATAGACACAATCTTTTGCTCAACAAGATCACGGATGAAGTGATGTCTTATGTCTATGTGTTTTGTGCGAGAATGTTGAACGGGATTTTTGGAAATATTGATAGCACTTGAATTATCACAATACACAGTCATAGTGCTCTGTTCAATCCCGTAATCATTCAACATCTGCTTCATCCACAGAAGTTGAGTGCAACAACTGCCAGCTGCTATGTACTCAGCTTCTGCAGTGGACAATGAAATTGAATTCTGCTTTTTGCTAAGCCAAGCAACTAAGCAGTTTCCAATATAGAAACATCCTCCAGAGGTGCTTTTCCTATCATCAGCATTTCCGGCCCAATCGGCATCGGAATATCCAACTATCATGGCATTTGTATCAAAAGAATACAAGAGTCCAAATGATAGAGTTCCACTCACATATCGAATGATACGCTTAACTGCAAGTAAGTGAGACTCTTTTGGGCTCGCTTGATAGCGGGCACATGCACCAACACTAAAGGCTATATCAGGTCTAGTAGCAGTTAGGTAGAGTAAACTACCAATCATGCTTCTATAAGAAGTTTGATCAACATCTTTGCCTGAAGCATCTTTACTAAGTTTTGTAGTAGAACTCATAGGAGTCCTTACATGCTTAGCAGAGCTCATGCCAAATTTCTTCACTAGATTTTTAGCATATTTGATTTGAGATACTGAGATCCCAGAATCCAATTGCTTGATCTGAAGACCAAGGAAGAAACTTAGCTCACCAACCATGCTCATTTCAAATTCATTTTTCATTTGTTCAGCAAATGAAAGAGCATGTAAGTCTAATGTGAAACCAAACACTATGTCATCAACATATATCTGGGCGATGACAATATCACCTTTCACATTCTTTATGAAAAGGGTTCTGTCTACTCCCCCTCTCGAAAATCCGTTTTCCAAGAGATAAGTAGTCAGCCTCTCATACCAAGCTCTTGGAGCTTGCTTTAAACCATAGAGGGCCCTTTTTAGCCGATAGACTTGATCAAGGTGATGTGGATCTTCAAACCCTTTTGGTTGTTCCACATAGACTTCCTCATGTAGAATGCCATTCAGAAAGGCACTCTTAACATCCATTTGAAAAATTTTGAATTTCATATGGCAAGCCACAGCTAGAAGAATTCTTATTGATTCTAGCCTGGCTACAGGAGCAAACGTTTCATCGAAGTCAATACCTTCAATTTGGGTGTATCCTTGTGCAACTAACCTAGCCTTATTTCTTATGATAGTACCTTTTTCATCAGATTTATTCTTGAAAATCCATTTGGTACCAATCACATTTGTATTGTTAGGCCTAGGTACTAAATACCAAACATCATTCCTAGTAAACTGAAGTAACTCTTCTTGCATTGCATTTATCCAATTATCATCTGCAAGAGCTTCAGCTACATTCTTGGGTTCAAAAGATATAGCAAATGTAGCTAACTTCATTTTCAATTTGTTTCCTCGTTCTCACTCCACTTTCAACATCACCAATTATATTAGTGGGGGTGTGAGGACTCATGACCCTAGAATGTGTAGGTTTTGATGGAGATGATTGCTTATTTATAGGTGGAGTTGAAATAGTTTCAACATTTTCATATTCAGCACTTTCATCATCCTCAAGTTGCACATTTTCAACACCGGAGTCATCCACAACTACATTTATGGACTTCATAATCGTAGAGGTTCTCAAGTTATACACTCGATAAGCTCTACTGTTGGTGGAATATCCAAGAAATATCCCTTCATCACTCCGGGATTCAAATTTGCCCAGTTGCTCTCTATCCTTAAGGATATAGCATTTACTTCCGAATTCTCGAAAGTACTTGACACTAGGTTTCTTGTTATTCCACAACTCATATGGGGTTTTCCTTGTTCCAGGTCTTACAAAAACTCTATTAACTATATAGCAAGCAGTGTTAACTGCCTCAGCCTAGAAATGAGAAGCTAGATTGTTGCTATGAAGCATAACTCTAGCCATCTCTTGGAGAACCCTGTTCTTCCTCTCTACTACACCATTCTGCTGAGGTGTAATAGGTGCAGAAAATTCATGTTTGATACCCGACTCATCACAAAAATCGTTGTACTTAGAGTTTTCAAACTCCTTTCCATGATCACTTCGAATTCGAGTGATTGGGCATCTTTTCTCATTTTGAATTTTCAAGCAAATACTTTTGAAATTGTCAAAAGCATCGGATTTCTCTCTTATAAATGTCACCCATGACATTCTTGAGAAATCTTCAACCATAACTAGGATGTATCGCTTTCCACCTAGGCTTTCAGTTCTTGTAGGACCCATTAGATCCATATGAATTAATTCCAGTGGATATGAAGTAGCAATACTTGAAGTCTTCTTATGTGGGGTTCTAATTTGTTTACCAATTTGGCATGGCCCACACACAACAGTAGAAGGCTTTCCTAGTTTGGGAACACCTCTTACAAGTTCTTGCTTAGAGATTTTACATAGGTCTTTGAAGTTCATGTGACCTAGTCTTCGGTGCCACAAATCAACCTCTTCAATTTTAGTCTTATAACAGACATTTGAGGGATTAGGACTGGGAATTAAGCCATAGCAATTGTCAGTGGTTCTTAACCCTTCTAGAACACACTTACCTTTACCATTAATGACTAAGCATTTATTTTGGGTAAAGTGCACAGCATGGTTATCATCACATAGTTGACTTATGCTAATTAAATTAGCTTTCAGTCCTTCAACAAACAAGGCATCTTTCAATTTTGGTATGCTTGGTGAATCGATGATACCCTTCCCCTTTACTAAAGACTTGCTTCCATCACCAAAAGTAACAGTCCCATCTGGACAGTCCTCAAATTGAGTAAATAAGGACTTGTTACCTGTCATATGCCGAGAACACCCACTGTCGAAGTACCACATTTCTATGTTTTGGGCTTTCAAGGCAGTGTGTATGACGAAGCACTTCAGGTCATCCTTTCTTACATACACAATCCTTAAACCTTGTTTAGATCTTTGATCATTAAACTGTGTATTAGAAACCTTTTTCCTTTTTGTCCTCCTTGACCTTTTCCTATTTTGTTCAGTTCTAGCTTTTTGATTAGTCAAATTCTTTCCTCTTGAATAATCATTTGGAATAAATTGACCAGTTCTTGTCATAGAGATTTGAGCAATTCTATTAACATCTTCGCTCAATATTCTAGACTTTTCAGCCAGAACCTGAATCTGCCTTTGAAGAGTCCCTTGAATTTGATTTTGGTTCCATGAACCATTTTGAGGAGCTCTCCTAAAAGCATTACAATTTGGTCGAATGTGACCTCTCACACCACAAAAGTGACATGTGGGTATGAATCTTGGGAGAGGAGGAGGATTTCTTCTAAAAGGAATTTGATTCCTCAAAGCATTCACTCTAGGAGCTGTATTTCTAGGCTTTACAAAATTTGTATAAGCCTTAGTACTTGATGTAGAAGGTAGATTCACTTTAGGATCAGAATGTATTGGCTCAAACACTGCACTAGCCATTGTACCAACAGCTAAAGGACCAGCTGGTGTGTCAGCATGTCCTATCCCAGATCTACTCGAATTTGACCCATACTTTCTAACTAATTCATCTAGGTAGCTAGTGTTACCAAACATTCTTACTTCTTTTTCAAGAGTATAGACCTTCTGAATCAAGTCAGTCTTGTCTTTAAGGGTAATTTGATGTTCTTTTTCAAGAAATTTCACCTTATCAACAAGAGAGTCTTTAAAAGTTTCCAGCTCCATTTGCAGAGTTCTTAACTCTTCAATTTCTTTTATGGAAGTGTCTCTTTCAACTTCTAATTTTCTGATCACATTAGTCAATGAGACATTCTCTTCCAAAAGACATTGAACTTTCATAACAAATGCTTCTTTTTCATTTTCCAACTGACTAACTAGAGCACTCTTCTCTTCTGCTACTAGTTTACAAATATCTCTTTCATTTTGAATGATTTTGAGTTTTTTGCTCAAGGAGATTTTTGTTTTAGTCAGCTTCAAACTTTCAGCATACAACTTATCATAAGTTGTTTTCAAATCTTCATCACTTTCAGAGTCAATTTGACTCTTCTGTATGTCATCACTAGACTCAGTATGAACACTCTCATCACTTCTATCCTTTTCATCAACCGCAGAGGTAGTCTCAAGAATCCCAGAAAGGGAAACAGTGAAAGTCGTATGATTTCCAGTATCCTCACTTGAAGAGGAACTGTCCGATTCTTCATTCTCGGAATCACTGTCATCCCAACAGGCATTCATCACCTTGCCCTTACTCTTCTTCTTGTTAGGACAGTTAGGTGAAATATGACCGAAGCCATGGCATTCATAACATTGAACACCTTGGGATTTCTTGTCGCCATTCTTGGAATTTTTCTTGTTTTCCCAGGGCTTAGACTTTGACTTCTCAAAAGATTTTCCTCCCTGTTTGGGATTGAACCTCTTTTTCGTTCTAAAAAATTTTCAAAATTTTTTAACGAAGAGAGCCATTTCTTCATCATTCATATCTCCATCACTGTCATCCTCATCCAAAGTTTCTTTGATGGATTTCAAGGTTAAAGATTTGTTCTTCTTGGATGGACGGAAAAATACCCCATACAAAATTTTTGTCCAGTCGATAGCCACCGATCGCTCGGTAGGCCACCGATCGATCGGTCTCAATACCGAGCGATCGGTTGAGACAGAATTTTTTCAAACCATATGTCTTTTCATATTTATTTGATTCAACTAAGATCAAACAACTTTGTTAGGTTTAAAACTATCCTCCTAGGTATGTTTAGAGTTATCTAAGCCAAATCCAACCTGGGTAGGGGTCTCTAAGTCCATTACCTTTCTAGATCCAGAGTAGGAGCTTTTTCTTCACTTTCTTCAATCTTCTTTAAGCTTTAGCTCTTCTCTTCTGACAAGTTGAACATGACTCGACGACTCGACTCACATAACCTATCTAATGATCACGGAATTTGCCAACACCTATTTAGGGATTTACAGCACATATAAACAGTCTTTTAAAATCAAAATCCTATTAAAAGCAAATTCTAAAATATAAGTCCCGATGGAGATCGCAGCAACACTTACTTCCGTTCCCATCCTTATTTTGACTTCCCCATCACTGAGCTTTCTGCTCTCCTGAAACCCCTGTAACATATTACAAATATGTGAGGTAGATCCACTATCTACACACCAAGAGTTTGAGGAACCAATAATAAAATTGGATTCAATGATGAAAGAATCTGACATACCTTCCAAAGGCTTGTCCTTAAGGGATGCTAAATAAACTTTGCAATTCCTCTTCCAGTGACCTGGTTTCTTACAATAGAAACAGACATTCTGATTCTTTTCCTTGTCTTTCTTCTCAGAAGCTTTCTTGTTTTTATTCTTACCCTTCTTGCCTTTGAGGAACCTGGAAAAATTGGACTTCTTCTTTTTCTGGCTTTTGCCCTTAGGCTTAGGCCTTGAAAGTCCAACTCCCTCTGCCACATTTGCATAGAGCTTAGTACGCTTCAGAAGGTCCTCAGCTCCTTGCAACATGTTTAGGAGCTCTGGCAGAGATGTCTCCAATTTGTTCATGCTGAAATTCAACACAAAAGCAGAAAAGAATTCCGGGAGAGAGTTCAGGATCGCATCCGTTTGACTCTGTTGATCAAGATCTGCTCCAAGGGTTAAGAGTTCATTAATGAACCCCATCATCTTGACAACATGTTCCCGGACTGGGCTGCCATCAGACATCTTGGTCCCCATCAGTCCTTTCATTGCCAACTGCCTAGTAGTTCTGTTCTGTTCCCCAAACATCTCCCTGAGATTAGTCAATATGTCCTTAGCTGTAGCAAAATCCTCGTGCTGTTGCTGAAGGACATTTGACATGGATGCAAGCATGTAGCATTTGGCCAAACTTTTGACTCATGCCACTTTGAGGCTTTCTCAACTGCCTCAGGGGTTTGAATTGCCTCATCAAATTCCGGATAGTCGGATGTGAGGACATACGCTATCTTCTGAGAGATAAGCACAATATCAAGGTTTCTTTTCCAGTCCACAAAATTTGGACCAGTCAACCGATTCTCTTCTAGAATCTTGGAAAGGGGATTCATGGTTTATATCTACACAATAAATTAAGCATAAATTATTACATTTATTTTCACACATATATTCATCATATTTTTTGGGATTTTAAAATCTGATGATCCTCTCATCTTTCTTTAAATTTCATCATTCCCTTCAGTATATGAAATTAGGGAATAAACCTTTTATTCCAAATGAGTATTGGGATCCTCATATTACACATGTAATCTTCCATCTTAGGATAGTACCACACATGCACTACAAGGTGGATAGTAACCATCCATCACTGAGCATCTCATGCATAACTCCTTATGTAAATCAGTGATTCCCAATTTTCTTGCGACCTCCAAGGATAACATGACTGTCACTGTTTCAGCCGCCATGTTTCCTTGTTTAAGTGAAATCCATTATTCTCGTTCGTCTTATAATCAAGTAAGGCTGTGCCCCCATTTTAGTTGACACTCCTTATCAGGCCATACACAAACTTATCTACAATAGAAATAAGTCTCTAGGAGTTTAATTTATACTGAATTATGTCAATACCTTTTGGCAAGACAAGACTCAGGCTAATTAATTCCTAGTCTTATTGATAATGGAAGGCCTTATGATTAATAATCTCATTTATTATCACTTAATATTTTTCTTGAAGGGAATAATATTAAACAGGCATGATCATATCATTATCCAAATATTCATCATATGAATTATGAAAATTTTCGATAATAGGATTATTAAGGAGTAATAAACTCCCACTAGCCTTCACATGGGATTTTGATCATTAGGAATTTTACCTTATAATCAAAACCTACTCATCCCTATCAATTTAGGGTAATTGGATGTCAGTTTAGTGATCCATCTACGATTTTTGTCTTTTCAGACAAGATTATCCAATAATCTCGTATGCAAAGATTTTACGTAAAAATATCCGCATGGGTCACAAAACTGAGATCCAATTATCCTAAATTATCATAAAAGCGATAATCACAATTATCACAGCTTCCGGGCTAAAGGAAAAATTATTAATCATCACATGAATAATAATATAATTATTATAATCTCACAATGGGTTCACAAAAATCATACGACCTTATTTAATTTCAACAGGGGAATTAAATAAAGCCCTACTACAATTTGCTATCTTGCAATGGTTCTCCAGGCATCTCCTTCGGTTGATTTAGTCCACCATAAATCAGAATCCCTATTTTAAAAATAAGAAAAAGGGGAGGGGAGGGAAAAGAGAAGGAGGTATGATTTGTGGAACCCATCCAACACATAAAATAATATTTATTTATCATGATAAATATATTATATATTATTTATGCTAGCCCGGGGCTCTCAGAATAAATTAAACAATTTAATTTACTACTAAAAAGGATCTCTAAATCCTTAAGGCCTTTAATCAAATTTATTTATCTATATATACCTATCCCTAAATTAATTGAGAGATTTTTTGAAATCATCCAAAACAAAAATTAGTATCACACTAATTTGTAGGGCTTAATTTTTATTCTCTCAATAATAGCAGGGGAACCCCTTAGCCCTACTAATGATTATCTTATAATCAAGAAGTGATCAAGAATCATAAAGATTCATCACTAGGGGTACCCAAAATCTATAGGGAGGGTAATATGATCTAATAAAAATTTGTTGTGCCCTAAAATCAAAGAGAAGCATAGCCAAGGCTCTGATACCACTGAAAGAATGCCTCTTTTTTTTTTTCTTTTAGAAAAACAGTTCTTGGGGGGCATACATCGAATCCCAAGATCTGACTAAGATTCTAATTGATTTTATTCAATGAGAGTAAAAATCACAATACCTTTGCGACTTTGCGACTTTGAAATTGTTAAGTCAAATCCACGATAAAAGTTATACCGGCAAAACTTCACAAGTGCCAAGTCTCCTTCTCAATCCACACAGACCTTCTTTTTCTTTAAAGCTTTCTCTAATGGAAGCTAATGGCCCTTCCAAAATCCAGCTCTAGGAATCTTGAATAAAAGATCTAATCTTGATCTTCAAGAACCTTGAAATTCCTCTTCTTTATTTTCAAACTAGAAAACAAAATGAAGAATAAAAGGGGAGAAGTTGTGACCGTACACCTTAGGGAGAAGGGAGGTTTGGGCGTGAGAGATAATGAGGGAGGAGAGGGATTTCCAAATCTTGAAAATTCTGAAAAATTTTCTTGTGTCCACTAAAGTGACCGTACACCTCTATATATAGGAGTTTACTTGGGTTGCTTGCAACCCAAGTCTCCTAACCCTTATCCAATAAGGATTTCTCATTTGTTTCCTTTTTGATTTCTCCTTTAAGTAATTAGGATTAATCAAAATAGAAACTAATTTTATCCATTAGTAACTAACTAACCAAATCCTTATCCAATAAGGAATCTTTTTAATTAGTAACTAACTAATTAATGATTAGTAACAAACTAATGGAATCCCTAACAATTAGGGAATCTTTAATTAGTAACTAACTAACTAACTAACCAACCTTATCTCATAAGGAGTTATTAATTAGAAACTAATTAAAAATTACACAATAACATTATCCTCCTTGAAGTAGGCGTCCCACCCTAGGTGGGCCCCACTCCACATGCCCCCATGGGTTCCAAACCCATTTTGGTCTCTTATTTGATCTTCTATCAAATTCCCCAATGGGTCCTACCCATTTGGTTTTTCACATTTAATGTGATTCCACCTTTTAGAGCTTCACTATACCATATAGTGATTTCTTAGAGAAATTAATTAATTTAATAAATCATTAAATTAAATACTTTAAGAAAGTCCTTGTATGTGGGATCTAAAGGGATCTCTTATTTCCGGTTGTGGGACCAAGTACTCAACCTTTTAGTTAAAGTATTGTTACTAGGAAACACCTTTCCTACTGTAGAGCCCCAGACTTTTTCATGCTTAATACATGACACTTTCGTTGTCATCTTGCCTTTTTAAGAGGTATGATTAATAAATGAGAAAGAATTTGGAAATTTCGAAATGTCAGAATTGTTCCTCTTCGAAGTACGAACACAACGCAAGTTGAATCGTCAAAATCGGACGAACGAGTCAAACGATATGGCCAAAACAGTCTGTACCTGTAGGAAATCGTAGCACAGAGAACGTACTCTGATAACGTATACTGTGTGCATCCGTGGTACAACTCACCACGGGCACATTGTACGACACCACGAGTTGGCACTATTCACGGCACCACGAGTTGGCACTATTCACGGCACCACGAGTTGGCACTATTCACAACACCACGAGTTGGCACTATTCACGGACCACGAGTTGACACTATTCACGACACCACGAGTTGGCACTATTCACGGCACCACGAGTTGGCACTATTCACAGCACCACGAGTTGGCACTATTCACGGCACCACGAGTTGGCACTATTCACAGCACCACGAGTTGGCACTATTCACGGACCACGAGTTGACACTATTCACGGCACAACGAGTTGGCACTATTCACGGCACCACGAGTTGGCACTATTCATAGCACAATGTGTTCAGCACTATTCACGGTCCTCGCGTCATTACAGAAATTTAGTAAGGGTATTATGGTCTTTTGTCAGTTCACTCTTACCTTAAGAGTTTAACCCGAGCCTTTAGGGCATCATTCAACACTTAGAGAGTTTGAGAGAATAGAAGAAGGAGGAGAAGGCGATTCCAATCTAGGGTTTCCATTTTGGAGAGAAATCAAAGGGTTTTGAGACCCTAGATCAACCTCAAGCCCGTTTTCTTCAAGATTTCGGTGCAAGCATTCGTGGAGCTCACGAATCAAGCTAGGGCAGCAACTCACAGCCATTTGGAAAGAGGGTTTCTTCCTCATTTCTTCAAGGTCGGTACTTTTTACTACCCTCCTAGTTATAGATCCTCTTTTCCCCTTATTTCTCTTTATTTTCTTTCACTTACACATGTGCTATGAGATGGATGAATGGTAAATGGTGAATGGTGAATGGAGATGTAAGGGGCGATTGGATGCCAGTGGTTGTGTGGTGATGATTAAAACGGGGAAGGGCATTGTTCCAATAATAAACATACATGTATGATTGAGTAAAACCATCTAGAAAAGCATGTTGTAGGGTAAATCCATAATGAACACACCATGTTTGATGAAATGCCAAGGTGAATACAGTGAGCTGTAAATTAGGAAATACATGCCTAATAAATTCTGAATATTGCTAGGGCCTATGATAGTGTGTTTCCTGTTTTCCCTAAATGCTATGAATATTGAATTGCTTAATCTTTGACGCTATATGTGTTGTGAAATTACCCAATGGTCATGTTTAAATTTAAATGCAAGTATGTACACGGTTCCCACGAGCACGGCATGCATGGCATGATTTATCGAGGTTTACAAGAACATGGTTAGAGGTGGGACATATCCTACGATATGTTTTACCTCGCTTTTCACAAGAAGACAAGAACCAACATTCCATGAGGGGTCTCCCCTCACTCACAAGTACATATCATGAAGAAGGGTCTCCCTTCCCTCGCAAGTACCTACATATCATAAAGAAGGGTCTCCCTTCCCTCGCAAGTGCATTGCATAAAGAAGGGTCTCCCTTCCCTCTTAAGGCATCTCACAAGTGCATCTCACAAGTTACATGATCACAAGCAAGCATGCATGACATCACACGGCATACAAGAATCAAGCAAGATAGACAAGACAAGCTTTCAAGTACGAAAAGATATTTCAAGTCAAGTCAAGTGCACGATGTTTTCAAGAGGATTTATCGGTTTTCTACGAATTACAAGCATGATTATAAACTGCTTTACTTCCTTGTATGATATGAATTGTTTCCGTTTGACATATATAAATTGCTCCTAATTATGTATTGTCATTTTTATGCTATAATTGTTGGTTAGTATTTAGTACCCGCTGAGTATTCCATGCTCAACCGTACTTCTTATGTCGGCAGGTTCTGAGGGAGCTGCTGCTCCATTTGATGTTTGTGCTCCTGGTCCATGGGTGGAAGAGGAGTACGTCGAGGAGCCTTTGGAGGAACCTCCCGTAGAGGGTTATTAATAGGTGGTGATTAGATTCTGAGTGGTTTAGCTGTGGGTGAGACGAGAGTCAGATTTATGTATTTTGGCGGGCATGTCCGCACTTTCTTTGGATTCTTTTTGTATAAACTTGGATTGATTATGTATATATATAGAGGTTTGGTAGACTTCCGCTATACCATGTTAGAGCATGTTTCCGCTGTTTTGTCCTCTATCGTATATGCTCTGTGGGTTTTGCAGGTTAGTTGTCAAGCAAGTCATGATTAGTCGTCCAAAGTTCACTCTAACTCCTAGGGTGGGTTTCGGGTCGCGACACCTACACTCCATTAGGATTATAGAATTTTATCTATATCCCTGGACTTCCACCAATCACAATTAATGTCCATTAACACAATGTGATTAACCTCCAGAAAATAGAGAATTACTTGCAGGTATTTCTATCTCAAGATTTGTTTACAGATCAGTCCCTCCACTTCCAATATTGTTATAAGCTTACGGGACAATATCTAATACTGTCTTTAATCCCTGGCTTATATTGAGAACCCATTCTCTTTGATACTTTTAGTCAAACTTGGACTTGCAAAAACATTTTAAAAATTCTTTAAAAGAAATAATTATTATTATTACATTTCTTTTATACTGAAAATAAGTTCCTCGATAAAACCATTTCATCGATAAATACCAGCGTTGGGTTTTTCAAGTCTGGTTTTGACAAGTATCAACTCAATATTATTTACTCTGTAAGGGTAGTGGAATCCTTGTCGAGCGTACACACACTTCTTCCAGTAGAGCGTACATAACCCAACGAGCCCGTATTTAGTCCGATGTGTTGGACATTGACGATTGGCTACATCAAAGCTACATAGGCAAATACTAGAGAAGATGTCGACCTCTCAGGTTAAGGACAATCTGTCAAATGGACTATGCTAAATATAAAGACAGTATATTTCTAAGGGTATCCACTGAGTGATCCAGTTGCAATATAAGTACTTTTTACTTATATCCACATTTTAGTCAAGAGACCCTTCTCTCAGTGATTGAGATTCATCACTCCATCATATGGAACTAACAATGTGTAAGTTATTAGGAATACATTGTCCAAATGTATCCTGATTAACTTAGAACAATTTTAGGTCTACAAGGAACCGGAAAAACCATATCTCCTTAGCAATCAGTTATCAACTAATTGGATGGTTTTCCTACAATGTTACTTAAGGGACAAAGTAGTCTCATCCAATGAGATACTTTCGATATATTACCCAATGTAGAAGACAATGTGTGAATGTAAAATATGCATTTATTGATTTAAAAAATAGATAAATATAATTCCGGAATGGCTTTGTGGGCATACATGTCTAACAAGGCTATCATTTTTCTTGGTTCATTTAACCAAGACTGGTCTTCATTTGGGACCACATTGATAACATAGCAGGAATAGATATTGGATTCGTCTTCTAAATCCGTTGACTGAAGGCTATCATAGTCGCAGTCGGAGTAGAAGCCTGGTGGGATAAAATCCATCAGGGTGATCGCTGTCAACGGCTTTTGTTCCATAGGAGCATCTTGTGTGGGGCCATTTTTCTTGGGTTTCTTCACTCTTTCTTTGTTTTTCTTCTTTTCAGCCTTGGTTATGCGCTTCCCTTCTTTTCTTAGGACTTGAGCTTGTCTTGTAGCCTGGGCTTGCTTTTTAGCATCGGTATTTTGAGCCAACTGCTTTTTCTTCTTGATCCCTTTACTTTCAAAGAGGATCCAGTTTTCTTCGTCTGACGGTTTGTCATCAGGAAGTTTGCCACTTGAAGATGCTTTATTTTCATCCACTGGCTCAGAAGCCAGCACCGTATTAGACGTAGCTGCCTGCTGGAGATCATCAATGACAATCTCTTTATTGTTCAAAAGCCGTTGGATAATGTCCTTCAATACAAAGCAGTCATTATCTTGTGATTGATCATACGATGATAAGGATAGTATTTGGGATCATTTTTCATCCTAATCTCTTGAGGTCTCCGACTTTCTGGGAGAGTGATGAGTTCATTTGCAAGGAGGTCTTCGAAAAGATCCTCAACAATGTCTTCCGAGAATAAATGTTTTATTCATCCTTTCCTCTATAGTGATCTTCTTTGGCGGCTCCTTTTTACCTTGCCATTGTGGCTTCCTAGATCCACCCTGAACTTGTTTGGTACCAACCTTAATTGGTCCTTTGCCGTTGTTTGTTCGGTCAGTTGATCTACCGACGTTCGGTACTGGTGGCGCAATCTTTTTGGCTTCAACTACTACAGTCGTTGAGGATTCAAGATGGTCAGTACCCCTGCCTTGCCTTCTTTTTCCTATATGGATTTCCATGTCATGTGCTTTTGTGCACAGATCTTCAAAACTAGTAAAGGTTTGGGCCATTAAGGCAGTTGAAAGGTGGTGCTTGAAGTTGTTGAGGTACATCCTAATGAGTTCCAACTGAATGAATTTCTGAGGGTAGGAGAAGGTCAAAGCTCTCTACCGGGCAATGAACTCTGTTACTGTTTCATTGTCCCTTTGTCGGGTCTCAATCAATTCCGGAACACCTACTCTTCTTTGACTGTTGTAGAATTATTTACTGAATTTAGTCACCATTGTATTTCAATCGGGGATCGAAGCCTCAGGGAGATTGGCATACCATGTGAAAGTGGCACCCTCTAGGGATTGTACGAAGAGTTGGAGGCAAAGAGCCCCGTTCCTAGATGTCAATCCGCATCTCGAGAGAAAATTAGAGAAGTGTTGTCTCGGATCTCCAGTGCCATCAAACATCTTGAATGTTAGTTGGACAAAGCCTGGTGGAAACGGAACCGCAACCATGATAGCTAGATAAGGCTTCATGATTATCTATACATCATCTTCTCTTTCTTTGGCCTGCCGTATTTTAGTACGAACAGTCTCCTCAATTGCAGCCAAAAAAGATGGTGACACCCCTCCTATGAGAGTGGTCTAATTTGGAATGGGACCCATTTCGAGCGCCCTTGGATGACTTGGAGGTATAGGGGTTGTGCCTTGATTGCTGCTACCTCCTTGGTATGGGAAGTGAGGCCCAGGTGCTGATGCAGATTTGAGAGCTGACAATTGAGTAGCCAACTCTTGCATTTGAGACATCATGGCTATGATCTGATCATCCTTGTATCGGATTTGAGCCTGTAAGGCTTCTGTTTGATCATTTGATGGCGAAGGTGCCGAAGTCGAAGGGTTATTCCCCTGACTAGCATTCCCATCCAGGTTTGTCATCATGACTGCCACTGGTCATTTTGAAGTTGGTTCCGGTAACCAGAAAAGATTTGAAAACTCTTCTTCTGTGAAATAGGCACTAGGCATCTCATATAAAGGATTTGGTGTACTGAAAACCTGTTGAGGTATTTCCTGCACAACTTCCGGCCTAATTGGTCGAGAAGCTGGCTTGTCAGAAACAGAATCTTCGACCAATGGAGTTTCTTCCAATTCTCTCGGAGAAGTTATAGGGGTCACTTCTTGTTCTGACCCTTCTTGGTATCCATTGACATCCGGTTCTGGAGCTGATTGAACTAGGTCTTGGTTTTCTTTACCTCTGACCTGATTCTTGCAGCTCCTTTTTCGTCTCGAAACCGTTGGACTCGGAGTGACTATTATGACAACTCACGAGGATTCAGTCTCATCCAAAGCGGCTAAAATAGTGGCAGCTGAACTCTGAGAATCCTACCTTGCTGGTAAGTTCTGCTCGGGTATTGCCCCAATTCCTTGGAACACTAGGGTTGTATACTCTTCCGGAGTTGGGTTGAGTCTAGTGTCAATCACATTCACGGACACTCTTTTATAACCATCATATGATACTCAGGTATTTGGTTTCTCCCAAATAGGATGAACAGGTGTGGAAGGATCAGTCCTTCGTCTCTGGTGGACAAAACGGATTTTATCTGAGTCGTCAGTCGACCTTTTTGACTTTTGGTTCCTGGACCTTCTAGGCCTTGACTGATAATTATACACCTTCTTTGGCGGAGCCGAAGGGTTCTTCCAGTTCCTGAGTTGGAGGATTTCCTCAGGAGTTTTCTTCCCAGGCATCTCAAAAGCAGAAGTGCTTCTGTTTAGCACCTTAACCCTAAGGTCGTATGGTGTTGTTGTTCTTCTTTCTGGTTCAGCACTTGCTCTGCCCCAGAATAGGCTTACATCTCTGGATGGAGGTCGCTCGTGTTGATACCAAACTGATGCCATCATTTATGTGAAGGTTGCAAGGTTAGCGCCTCAGAAGGCGTTCGGACCCAGTCTGTACAACAAGTCTTTATCTGCCTATTCTGGAATCGAAATGATTCTTGCATTAACAACTGGACGATATTGATCCCGGTTATTAATGCCCCTTGCATCATTATCAGATGATGAATCCGGCTTTGAGAATGCCCTTCTTTTGTTGGCTGTAAAGTACCAACTCCTCTCTTTCTTAGAAGGAGAAATGTCCTCGGATGGCAGAGTGCCTATCCATGGATCTTCCTTCCTTGTAAGAGATTTCTGTCCATAGACCATGTCCACGGATTGTCTTGGACCTACACCTGTAAAGGGGGTACATTTCTGACCCTCGAACTGGCTTGGGTCTCTACTCTGAGTGGTTGGGTCTTCAGTCTGTGGACCAGGCTTGGGTTTGTCCACATAGGGTCTTGGATTTCTGTCCATGGATAGTACTGAAATTCTGTCCATGGACAAAGCTGCTCTTCTATCCGTGGATGGAGCTGATGGTCCATCCATAGACATTGCTGGAATTCTGTCTGTGGAGAGAGTTGATTTTCTGTCCGTGGACGGAGTTGATTTTCTGTCCGTGGACGGAGTTGGACCTTTGTCCGTGGACAGTGCTGGAATTCTGTCCGTGGACAGAGCTGATCTTCTATCCATGGACGGAGTTGATCTCCTGTCCGTGGACATCTTAGATCTTTCGTCCGTGGACGGTTTTGACGATCTGTCCATGGACAGAGCTTATCTTCCGTCCGTGGAATATCCATGACCTTGGTTCGTGGGGTCTGTTTGTGGACGTTTCTTGTTCACGGATGAATGCCCTAAGGCACCTTCCTCAATTACTTTGTTATTTTTAAAGTTTTTTGAGGGAATGTTCATTAAGTCCTTTAGGCCCTTGGCATTGTTCATTCACTCTAGTGAAAATTGGGCAGCATCTCCTCCTCCCGAAAAATTTTCAAATGGGGAGCTTCGTCACTCAGCTTGGACTGAGGGGGCTTATATCCAACTAGCCCTATGGTCGGCCTAACAATTACGGTCTTTCCACTACTCATTGTTGGGATTTAGGACGGCTTGTTAGGCCTGGCCCAGTGTTTGACATAGGTCTGCCTTTTGGGCTAACTTGTCGCAGAATGGTTGAATCATCCTACAGTGCGTGTACCCGGTTAGGTACACCCTCCGTGATGCACTCTGATGGGAATGCACCCTATCCGTGGGGCATCCAGTTGGATGCACCCAATCCATGGTGCATCCTGAGGGATGTGTCCGCTCCTTAGTGCATCCTCTTGGGTACAGCCTCTCCGTGGGACATCCTGGGGGATGCCCCTTGTCCACGGAGCATCCTTGGGGATACCATTGTTCCGTGGTGCATCCTGGGGGATGCACTTGCTCCGTGGTGCATCCTTGGGGATACACCTACTCCATGGGAGATCCTTGGGGATACACCCTATTCGTGGACCTGGCAGGGTTGACTCCTCCGTGGAGGGACAGCAAGACCCTCATTCAGGATTCGGTCAGTAGACCGAGGCCTCATGATTGGGGCTGCTGCGATCTCTGCCCAAGTTAGGGAGTAAGTCGCTAGGATCGGCATTGGAGGGACATAGACCCTCCTCTTGATGGTGAGCACGTATGTGGGACGAACGTAGATAGTCTCGATTATCTTGCACAAGAACCGAGGAGAAGATACGGAAAGGATTACTCACTTTTCTTTTTTTTGTTCTTCTATTATTTTTTTTTTTTTAATTCTTCATCAAATATGAGAGGAGAAGAATGTCCCACCAGGCGTGCCATTTAATTTGTGAGCGCAAAATTCATCTTCTTTGCTTTCAAATTTTCTCCATTGTTGTGTGGAGTTTATTGTTTTTTGTGGGGGACTATCCTTCCAGTCTGAGTAAACTCATACTGTTAAATTACCTTCCCTTTATTGAGGAAGAACCTCTGATTAAGATGAAGAATAAACGAAGAACCAATATTTGAATAAACATATTTTTATTTATTCAATAGGGTTGCCTAATTCCCATATAGGCGCTACAAGTGCCTCATTGAGGTCTTTTCAAATAAAGAAAAAGAATGGTGGCCATATTTAAGAGCTCACCACATATTCTCCATATTGCGGAGTCTTCTTCTTCACTTGCAGCTGCTTGAAAGGAAGGAGAGGGTTTTTCTCTTTCTTCCTTCTATATCTTCCTATTTGTGTTTTTCTGTGTTCCCGTGTGTGTTTTTTTTCTGTATCTTTGTGTGGGTTTCTTGTGAACAACACACCTTTTATAGGTTTGAGAGAGTCCTCTTTTGGTCTCTCTCTTTGACTCCCTTATTTTAGGAAAGTCAAGATAGGCTTTCCTTTTAGAGGATGCCACCTCACGGGTCTCCCTTATCGGGGAGACTCCTTAAGCTCAAGAGAATCATCTTCTTTTGAGGACTCTTGTACCAAATTTCTCCCTTTTTGGGAGAACTCCTAGTATCGTTCGAAAATGGAATGTTTCATTTCATCCTTTCCTAGGATATAGCACATAGTCCTAATCATATCATAATTGTGTGGTGCCGTGTGGTATCCCATGAGATTTTAAAAGAGGGGATCCTTATCTTGGGATCCCCCATAGCTTGACAGATGATCTTTTTTTTTATTAAGGATTCTCTGCCCCATGACAGTCAGATACTAACTGTCAGCTAGGACAGACTGACTTATGTCAGTCCACGGATTCAAAGGATGAGATCATAGGTCTCGTCCATGGACTAGAGAGTAAGACCATAGGTCACGCTCATGGACCAGAGGCTAAGACCCTAGGTCTTGCCCACAGACCAGGAGGTGAGACCATGGGTCTTGCCCACGGACCAGAGATTGAGACCATAGGTCTTGCCCACAGACCAGGAGGTGAGACCATGGGTCTCGCCCATGGACTAGAGAGTGAGACCATAGGTCTCGCTCACAAACCAGAGGCTAAGACCATGGGTCTTTCCCATGGATCAGAGGTCCTGCCCATGGTCTGGGTTAGGTCCAGGACATGATATTAGATCCATAAGGATTTATCCTCACGGATGGGACAAGTGTCAATCTCTCGGAGGATAACACTAATGTTGGATCCGTGAGGTTTTGATTCTCACGGATTAAACACGTGTCAACCTCTCGGAGGTTGGACCTAAATATGATTCGTGGGGGTCTTGGTCATCACGGATAAACATGTGTCAATCTTTTGGAGGCTGTCATTCAATAAGATCCATGGGGCTTTTATCCTCACGGATGGGATAGGTGTCAACCTCTAGGAGGCTATCACCAAATTTGATCCGTGGGGGTTTTATCCTCACGGATGGGACAGGTGTCATCCTTTTGGAGGATGGCACTCAGACATGATCCATGGGAGTTTTATCCTCACAGATCATGCATGTGTCAGCCTTATGAATGCTAACATTTAGCATGGAATCCGTGGGGGTTTTAACCCTCACGGATGGGGTATATGTCAGCCCCTTTGGAGGCTGTCTTTTAAGGTGGATCCGTGAAGTTTATCTTCACGGATCAAACCCCACCTTTGCTTAGCTGGGTGACTTAATGCCAGCCATCAGCATTTAATGCTGACAGTTAAAGGTACCGCGCATTCCACAGGCACGCGTGAACCTAACTGTCTCTCTGAGAGACTGAGATCAGGTGTGTGCCATTGTACACACACCTGGGCAACAGACAGTGAGATTTCACTGTGATTTCCTCAGAGCATCCCAGTGATAGACCGGCTAGAAAATGATTGGGTCACCTTCTCACTGCAGTTCGACAGCCTAACTCGCCGATTCCAGTCAGATTGGTGAAGCTTCAGACGAGATCAATGGTTTGAATTCGTGGTTACATTAGGACCACTGGCCGATTCAACATACCAACTGTGGGTGGAAGATCCTGACATTATATCTGCCATGCCCGCACCCAAGGAACTGTCCACACCAGTCTCAGCTCCTTCACACGGAACCATACCCCTAGCCGAAATGGTGGTTCCTTGGAGAGACATCTTCCTAGAGAGAAAGCTCCAGATCCAATAAAAAGAGAAAAGGCTACAGAAAGCCCAGTGAGTATTCAAACAACCGGAAGCAGAACAGGGCCGTGAACTCCAAGCCATGCAAGAGCAGGTTGAGCAGCTTGAGCAGACAGTCCAGTCTCTCCAGAGGAGACGCGAGGCGATGCCAAAGAGACAGCTGTCATCAGGGCCCAGCTGTACTTCTACCAAGAGCAGCTTGACAATGTAAAGGTTGAGATGACCGTTCGGATCCAATAGTTCAGATTTCGAATGTTCAATGCTATAGAAAAAATTGACCACATGGAGGTTGAGATCACATTCCTCCAACAACAGATCATGGACCTTAACGGAGTGGCCCAGTCACTTGACTTTACGATCCATAATGGGCCTGCCTAGGATCGATTCTCTCTTTTTTTGAGACTCACTGCCTTGTACTCAGCAATCATGCATCAATGACAAATCCTTTTTCTATCATCTTCTTCTTGTCATCATGCATAATTGTGATTAGCTGCTGCATTCTTTTTAGTTGCATGAGCAGACTCATGACTCGTTCTATAACTGCGATTCTCATAGAATCAATAGCCGTAGACGCAGTGTTCTGGAATCCCTGAACCATCCAAGCAACCTGTTTTAGAGCCTCACCTTATCCCCCTCATCATACCTAACCCTATACCCGCAACAGGCGGAGGTGAAGAGTATAATCAATATGAGGAGCAGCCTAAAGCCTCACACGTCAATCAGGACCGGCCATCATCATCAGACCCTACTCCGTCCCTTAAGGATCAACATGAGAAGATCAACCAAATGAAAGAAGAGATGAGGAGAATGAAGGGTGCATCCACAAGTTCCAATCTATCTTTCGAGAACTTAACTTTCTCATCAGGGTATGCTATTCCCACAGGCTTCAAAGTACCAGACTTTGATAAATATGATGGCACAGGCTGCCCAAAATAACACCTGTAGTTATACCTGGGGGACATGCTCTAGTACAATAGAAACCAGCCGCTGCTCATCCAGTATTTTCAGAAAATTCTGAAGGGGGCAACCCTTATATGGTGGATGTCTGTGGACAAACAGAAAGTCAAGACTTGGCAGGAAGCCATGGACTGCTTCGTGGAACAATATTCCTTTAACCAGGAGCTCCAACCTCAGAGGAGCCAGCTCAAACAAATAAGCCAACGCAATAATGAATCATTCCTAGAATACGCCACCCGTTGGAGGGAGTGGCAAAAAAAATCCCAACTCCATTCCCTAAGGAAGAGCTGGCGAGCATGTTCATGGGCACTCTAAAGCAACCCTACTCTACACTTATGATGACTTTACCCGTAGTGAATTTCAGTACCATCGTCAAGACAGGTGCCCGCATCGAGACTGTCATCAAGAGTGGGGCCATCCATTCCAGTCTAGGACTTGATCCCCCAAGACAATTGCCTCATCTAGTAGGAACATCGGTCCCAGGGACCACAGAAAGAAGGAAGACGTACATATGGTAGCTTCCACAGCACCCATCAGATTATTAGCTCCAGTAGCTCAACCGCAGCCAGTTGTCAGAAACACTAGCCAGCCCGACCTAATCAGGGGCAAAACTGTCAACAAGACCGACACCTCAGAAACTTTACTCCTCTTCCTTACTCACTCAGCCACCTTCTGGACCTTCTGACCAAGCAAGGTCTCCTCACTTTGAGAGGCCCTACTCCTCTCTTGCCCCCCGATAAACAAAACAAGAATTACAGAGCCGATCATCACTGCACCTTCCATCAAGGCCCAGGCCATGCCACTAACTACTACATTAGCCTGAAGTGCGCTATCCAAGATCTCTTGGATGACGGAAGGGTTGAGCTGGCCCCCAATAATACCAGCATTATCCAGGCACCACTACCCCCACACAACAATCAAGTCAATTTCATTCAGTGGGAAGAGCCTGGGGCAGGGCAGCCAAGACCCTTCGCACCAGCAGCCGATGATGGCATCATCAGGCCCTCTTACCGACCCCCTGTCATAATCCCCTTCCCTCAGTCAAACATCCAAGCCATCCAGGCTCCAGTACAGATCCCCGCTCCTGAACCTGAAGAAGAACAAATTGTCTACACAATCCCCTGTCCTGCCAATTGGTCCAGTGCCCTAGCTCAAGCCTCCACTTTCATCGACCCTAGCAGGATCTCTTACATCCTCCCTCACCCTTTCACCCTCAATCATGTACCCGCTCCTCACTCTCTCATCATGGAGAGTGAAAGCTGGCAAAAGGGAAGGAGACAGTAAAAGCAAGGGTATCAGACCCAGGGAAGGAAGTAATAGACTCTGTGGTTCTGCTAAAAATATTGAAGAAATCGGAAGAATTCAATATGGCACAACAGTTGAGGAAGGCACCAGCCCAGATCTCCATCATGGGTCTTCTTCTGACATCCGAGCACATCGAAAATAGCTTCTCCAGGTATTTAACAGTGCTCATGTAACACTAAGCATTACACTCGAAAAGTTAAGGTATATAGTGGGGCAAGTTCTAGAGCCAAGAGTTATCTCCTTTACAGAAGAAGAAATACCAGACTGCGACAGTGACCATACCCGAGCACTCTTCATCAGTGTACAGTTCATGGATAGAACCTTATCCTCAGTGCGATCAACAACGGCTCCGGCCTAAATGTCTGCACTTTATCTACACTCCAAAGCTTGGGTATGGATCTCAATCAGGTGAAAAAGAGACCCATGACGATCAGGGCTTTTGACAACTCGAGAAGACAAAATCTAGGTGACATCGACCTAACCATCAGGTTCAAACCTACACATTTCACTACAAATTTCCAGGTTGTGAATATACCTGCCTCATTCACCTTGCTCCTTGGGAGACCATGGATCCACACAGCCGAAGCCATTCCCTCTTCTCTCACCAGAGAATCAAGTTTATCCAAGATGACCACATGGTTGTGATCCCGTCAGAAGAGTTAGCAAGTATCCTCGGGGACATCCAGGAGCTGGGACAAGGCACTGCCTTCATGACATATCAATTTGAGCAGGTTAGTTCTATCGCCCAGATAGTAGAACAGAATAGGAAGCAGCTACTGCCATTTGTCAGGATGATGACCAAGATGAACTACCAACTCAGGTCAGGCCTGGGAAGCAGGAATCAGGGAATAAAAAAAAGATATTTGCCTCCCCGCTACACTTCGTCCTTTGGATTGGATTACAAGCCCAAGTTTGAGGACTATCTCTCCAAGCTAACACAGAAGAACAGTCGATCGGCGAAATCAGAACCCCAACCCCACATCTCCATAACTTTTCCAGTTGGAACCTTCCAATCCTACCCTAATACCTCTGTTGCACCAGTTGCCTTAACACCCCAGCCTGGTGTTGAATCTTCAGGGATTCCCAATCCAGAGATATTCAGCATGGCCCAGATGTTCGACGAGCTAACTGTCGAAGATGCTACCGAAGCAGAAGATCTAGCATGAGAGCAAGTCTATACCCTCTCCAACAGCGCGGAAGCATCATCCAATTTCCAGCCACTAATCCGTTGGTAGACTGAGGCTCTCACCATTAAGGCCATTCAGGGCTGAGGAAACACAATACAAGATAGGTTGGTCCAAGCTAGCAGTGACCAAGCATCACCCTTCTCCTCCATCTATCTCTCTTTTGCTCCCATTTATAAAATCCAAATGTCAGGCCACTATCTGCCTCCTTTTGTTTGAATCATTTTTGTAAACAATCATTTATTTTGTCAATGAAAATCAGATGTTTTGACTCAAAATCATGTTTTCAAAAACAAACATTTCATATCGGCTGATGACTTTATTTTGTCAATGAAAATCAGATGTTTTGACTCAAAATCATGTTTTCAAAAACAAACATTTCATATCGGCTGATGACGAAATCACACGGACTCTTCCCCTGGAAGGCCTAGTGTCCTAAGCCAACAAAAAAAACAACATAAGCATGCTAAACTTAAGCTAATTGATTTGCCAAGAAATCACCTCTGACAGGGCTACCCCTCAAACCCTTCTAGGGCTGTCAGGAGTGGAATATAACTCAGAACAGGAAGAGGAACCGCCTCAAGAGATTCTACACCTCCTAGAACATAGTGAAGGGCTACTGGTGTTAAACATGGAGGACACCGAGAAAGTGAACCTGGGATCCGTAGATAGTCCCCAGCTAGTCAAAATCAGCACAACAATAAGCCCGCAACAGAGAGCAGATATGATCAACTTCCTGAGAAGCTACAGTGACATCTTTGCTTGGTCATATGCAGACATGCTCGGCCTGGACACGGCATTGGTAGTACACAGACTACCCCTGAACCTAGAAGTCAGACCAGTTAAGCAGAAATTGAGATGGATGAGGCCTGAATGGTCACAAAAGGTCAAAGAAGAGGTAGAGAAGCAGATCAAAGCAGGCTTCCTGGCAGTAGCAACCTATCTTGAGTGGTTATCCAATATTGTACCGGTACCCAAGAAGGATGGCAAGGTCCAAATGTGCATCAACTATCAGAATCTGAACAAAGCAAGCCCTAAAGACAACTTCCCTCTCCCACACATCGATATTCTGGTCGACAATACAGCGGGGCATGAGACACTCTCATTCATGGATGGTTTCTCCATATACAACCAGATCAGAATGGCAGAGGAAGACATGGAGAAGACCTCCTTCATCACACCATGGGACACGTTTTGCTACAAGGTAATGCCCTTCAGACTCAAAAATGCAGGGGCAACCTACCAGAAGGTCATGACGGCACTGTTCCATGGCATGATCCACAAGATAGCTAAAATCTATGTGGATGACATGATTGTCAAATCTCCAACTGCCAGGCAGCACCCTGAACACTTGAAGAGACTCTATAACAGATTCTGAGAGTTCGGCCTGAGACTGAATCTGGCCAAATGTGTCTTTAAAGCCTCATCAGGAAAGCTCCTTGACTTCATGATCAGGAAGAGAGGCATTAAGATCGATCTAGCCAAAGCTAAGGCTATCATTGAGAGGCCAACTCCCCAAACTAAAAAGGAAATCCATGGGTTCCTAGGTAGAATTCAATATATCAGTCGATTCACCTCTCAGCTCACTTCGACATGCGAGCCAATTTTTAAACTTCTCTGGAAGATTGTGCCAACAGTCTAGACAACTAAGTGCCAGGAAGCCTTTGACAGAATAAAGCAGTATCTCCTCAATCCTCTAGTACTTATGCCTCCTACACCGGGATGGCCACTCCTACTCTACATCTCAGTACAAGAGACCTCCATAGGGTACGTCCTGGCACAACATGACGAGACAGACAAAACAAAGCAAGCCATCTACTACATCAGTAAGTGCCTACTAGAGTACGAAGAGAGGTACAGCCCACTCGAGAAAACTTGTCTAGCACTGGTCTGGGCTACTCATCATCTCCAGCACTATCTGCTTTCCTACCCGGTAATCCTGATCTCCCAGATGGACCCACTCAAGTAATTACTGGAAAAGCCAGCTATTATCAGGAGGACAGCCCGATGGCTTATGATATTGTCTGAATTCGACATCATATATATGACTCAGAAGTCAATCAAGGGGCAGGCAATTGTAGATCACCTGGCCCACAGTCTAGCACAAGACTATGTTTCAGTACATGATTAGTTTCCTGACGAAGCCATCCTGTATGTAGAGGCAGAAGAGAAGCAGTACCTCAGTTGGGAACTATACTTCGACGGAGCCGCTAATAGTCATGGGCATGGGGCAGGAGCAATCATAATCTTACCTAAGGGAGCACACCTCCCTATTTCAGTCAAGCTGAAGTTTAGATGCTCAAACAACGAAGCAGAATATGAGGCATGCATAGTCGGATTGAGAGAAGCCCTCAGCATCGGGATCGAAGAGATAGAAGTCTACGGTCACTCATCTTTGGTAATCTGCCAGGCAAACAAATCTTGGGTCATCCAAGAAGCAAGGCTAGTCCTATACTTGGCCTACCTCAATGTGCTAATCATGCAGTTCAAAAGAATCAGCTTCAGTCACAAGTCCAGGATCCACAATAGAATCGTCGATGCACTGGCTACTCTCGCTTCTATGGTTCAGATCCCCACGGGCATCATGCCCTGGCCGATCGAGATTCAGCAATAGGACAAGCCTGCCTACTACCTTCAGATTGAAGAAGCATCAGACAACAAACCTTGGTATGCGGACATCAAGCAATACCTCAAGAACGAGACCTTCCCACTTGATGCTACCAAAATAGACCGTCGGGCAATCAGAAGACTGGCTATCCAATTTGTCCTATTAGGGGGAATCTTGTACAAAAGGTCACCAAACCTAATCTGGCTCAGATGCCTAGATACCAGTGAAGCAGCACAGATAGTCAAAGAAGATCACGGAGGAACTTACGGCCCACACATGAACAGGTTGATGCTGTCTAAGAAGATACTCAAACTGGGCTACTACTAGTCCACCATGGAATCTGACTATTGTAAGCACATACAGAAGTGCCACCAGTGCCAAATCTATGCGGACAAGGTTAATGCACCACCAACTAGGCTGCACAATCTTACTGCTCATTGTCGTTCTCAATTTGGGGCATCGACGTCATTGGACCCATAGCTCTGAAAGCAACAAACGAACATCAATTCATCCTGGTAGCAATCGATTACTTCATAAACTGGGTCAAGGCAGCCTCTTTTGCAAACGTCACAGCTTCTATGGTTCAATGTTTTCTGAAAAGGGATATCATCCATCGATATGGAGTCCCATATGAGATTGTAACGGACAATGCTCTCCACTTCTGCAACAAAGGATGACTGATCTCTACTTAAAGTTCAAAATTCAACATCACAACTCTACACCATATAGGCCATAAACCAATGGTGCAGTTGAAGCCGTTAACAAGAACATGAAGAAAATCATAGAGAAGATGGCAACCAATTACTCTGCCTAGTATGAGATGCTCCCATACGCATTCATGAACTACAGAACATCTATCCGAACTTCAACTGGAGCAACACCATTCTCTCTGGTCTATGGTATGGAAGCAGTCCTCCCCATCAAAGTACAAGTTCCATCACTACAAGTGTTAATGGAAGCAGAACTCTCAGAAGCAGAATAGGCACAAACCCAGTACGAGCAGCTGAATCTGATTGAAGAGTGGTGACTGAAAGCCATCAATCATTCTTAGGCTTATCAGAGGCACATGGCTAGGGCATTCAGTAAGAAAGTCAAGCCGCAAACCATTGAGATCGGTGACTTGGTTCTCCAGAAGATGTTGTCAAACTGCCCTGACCCAAGGAGCTAGTTCACTCCCAACTACGAAGGCCCATACATCGTCCGAGAAAAATTCTCAGGCGGCACCCTTCGACTCAGATGTTTAGATGACGAAGACCTCCCAAAGCCCGTCAACATAGATAAAGTTAAACGATACTACTCTTAGGGTCTAGATCTAATAAGCGCTTTGCACTTGTAGTTTCTCTGGGAAATAACAGGAGGCCATCTTTGGCACACTCCTTATCCCCAACAAATGTAAACTCATTTTATAAAATCAATAAAATCAGCTAGTTAGCCCCTCGAGCCTAACAGCCCTTCTTCTATGAAACATTTTCAGGGACACCCTCCCTTGCCAACCTGTGGCATTCACCTGATCTTGCAAAGGGTATGTAGGCAACCTGATAAATCAGGTGCGGTCACAAAAAGGGAATCATACCTCCCCCCACTTCCCCACGCAGAGTCAAACCATCCCCAGGGGAACCAAAACCTCCCTCCATAGAGTCCAGATAAAGCAATAACGTCCCAGACAAGTCGACTCTCAAGGGTACAAAGTTTCTATCAAAAGAAAACCCAAAATAGAAGTTGAAACATTTTCAAAACCAGAAACTCCCCGCAGAGACAAACCTCTCCAGACACTTCCCCGGGCAGAGACAACCTCTCTCTCCCCAGCAGAGACAACTTCTTTCAAATTCCCTAGCGAAGCACAAAAAAAAACCCGTCAGGCATCCCAAAGTACAAATCTTCAATGGGAGAACTCTCCAAGAGAGTGAAAATCAACTATAACAAGACAAATCTCCAAGGGAGTGCAAATCAACTACAACATGAGAAATCCCAGGGTGTCCCAAACTTCAGTCCCCTAGCCTACATTTTGTCCTTCTCTAAAGTCCCTCTAGATCCCCTAGAAACTACGAGTGCAAGTGCAGTATTACATCTACATCCTTGGCGGAACAGAAATCGGCAGTAGAGTGCTATTCAGGACAATGACGAGAGAAGATCTATTTTCTCCAGCAAATCGCAGGCATGAGTAAAAATCGGCAACGGCCTTATTATGCAAAAATCACGCAACCCCAAACCTACTCTTGCGACTAGGGACAAAAAAGGACAAAAATCAACTAGCTTCGCAGGCATGAGGAAAACCGGCAACAGTCACATCGCGCAAAAATTATGCAAACCCCATGACTTGGTCATTCCAAAAGAAAAAAAGGGAGAAAAGCTGAAGAGCAGTTTGGCAACAGAATCCGGCAGTAAGCAGTCTCGTCGAACTCCCGACATCCCCCACAGGTCGCTGGTAGATGACACCATGAAACAAGTACCCGTGCGATAATCCCCAGCAGATAGAACTGAAAAATGAACTCCAGGGCAGTAGTCTCCAGCAGAGGCCACAATTCCCCAAGCAGATAGTTGTCAGCCTTCAACAAGGTAATCCTTAGCTAAAGTCCAGTCTCTAACCAGCGGCTCCCCAATAGTGGTTTACAACAGCGTCATATTCCCCAGTGGATTCTCAGTAGAAGTCTCAGTTGCTCCCCAACAAGTTGCTTTCTAGCCAGAGTCCAATCTCCAGCAGTGGCAAAACAAACAGGTCTACACACAAACATCTTCAGTGGTGACGAAACCTCTTCTGGGTCATACTCCACTCTCCGAAAGTGAAAGATAGATTACAAAATCCCCAAGCCCTGACGAAGGCAATTCCCTGGCAAATTTAAAAAGCTAAGCTAAGCTTTCTTTTTGTCAAAATCAAAAACTCTTTGTAAAAGTCCAAACACTTTTCTAAAAATCATTTTTCAAAGCAAGACTTTCGGTACAAAGCAGAAAAAGCTGAAACCATGCATCCCCGTAAGTCTCAATCAACAGAGTCATGGGAAAGCGTCCCTGCCTTTATCCCGTGCATGACATCCCTAAATAGCGTCACACCCCGTGACCAAACTCCTCAGCATCAATCAACTTAATCAAAAATTCAGCACCTCTCGGCCATACCAATATCAATCTGACAAGTGCCTCTAAGCCATACCGCAAACCCCCTGTGACACCTCAGTGTGTCCCCGACATCCTATCTGCTCTTTGATAATCTCATCATACCGCAACATTACCTCATGCATGTCCCCCTTGTGACACCCTCATGTGTCCCCGACATTTTGTATGCTCCTTAATAATCTCGTCATACCACAGCATTACCTACTGCATGTCCCCCCTGTGACACCTCCGTGTGTCCCCAACTTCCTGCATGCTCCTTGACAAACTCGTCATACCGCAGCATTACCTCCTGCATGTCCCCCCTTATGACACTCCCATGTGTCCCTGACATCCTGTATCCTCCTTGAAAATCTCGTCATATTGCAGCATTATCTCCTACATGCCCCTTGTGATACCCCTGTGTGTCCCTGACATCCTGTCTGCTCCTTGAAAATCTTGTCATATAACAGCATTACCTCCTGCATGTCCCCCCTGTGACACCCCCGTGTGTCCCCGACATCCTGTGTGCTCTTTAAAAATCTAGTTATACCGTAGCATTACCTCCTGCATATCTCCCCTTTCAGACACCCCATGTGTTCTTGACACCTTGTGTGTCCTTCAACCGATTTGGCCAAATCCCTTCGGGAGACACCACTTCGCTCGACCTTGATGGCCGTCCTCGGACAACACTCTCTTTCGGCTAGCGCCCCCAAGACGTGTCATTCTTGTATCCATCAATCCCTAGTAAGTAAGTTGAACTACTCGCTCTTCCCTGGCAATATCTGTGCCACTTCATTACACCCACCATCTGCATAGCATGCATACATACCTTCATACTGCATCCCCAAAATCTAATCTCAGTGTAAAAATAGGATGATTCCAGTCTTTGCTGTCAGAATTGTCAACCTTGGCATTCTCCGGCAAAGAGGGACAGCTGTAACCATGGTTATCCCCAACTAAACCACCCAATTTTTACACCATTGTCTAACCATGGTTAAGGTCTTTTAACCATGGTTATCCCCAGCCAAATCCCCCTCAACCCTAGGACACAACCCTAGTCAAACCCTAACCATAGCTAAACCCTAGGGTAGAACCCTAGTCAAACCCTAACCCTAGGAAAACCCCTAACTAAACCCTAGGACCTAACCTTAGCTAAACCCTAGGACCTAATGCTAGTTAAAACCCTAGGCAAGCCCTAGTTAAACCCGAGAACAAAATCGAAAGTCAAGCCCTAACCTTAGCCCTAGAGCCCTTAGGGCTTAAAACCTAAGTCCAAGGCCCCTAGGGCCTGAACCCTTGGTTTAGGCCCATGGGGCACAAAAGTTCATAAGCAAACTCCCCTTCCCTATGCATTCATAAGCCAGGCCCTGTTAAATGAAAATCCAGTTTGGCGGTAATTGATCTACCGCCATTCAATATCTTGCCTGATTTGGCAATGACGGTAGATCATCTATCGCCATTACTTGAGAGTCGGTTTGCAGTTACTGCAGTTCCCCCTACACACTCCACCATCCCATCAACCACCTTAATTGACCTCTGGGAGGTCCAACCACGTCCCAGACCTTCCCCTTAATCCCATAGGTGTCCCGAAGGCTTCCTCTATAAACCAAACCCTTTACAACCAGTAAAGAGATCGGTAAAAAAAATCCCCAGTGGAACCCCTGAGCATTTACCAAGGCCTTAACTCTCTCTCAAGCTTCTGTAAGCCTTCCCAGAATACCAAGAGCATTCTGGGATTCCCCCCAGCACCCCCACGAGTACACCACCACCACCTCGGCTAAAAATAGAGCAGCAGGGTAGGGCATCCCCTACCCCATTTTCTATCTTCTTTTGCATCCATTGTGAGCCCTTGGTCACTAGCAAAGGACTTTACTATTTTTTTGTGGTTTGCTTGCTACTCAAACCCAACACAAGGGCTTCCCCTACCTTGTTCATAGATGGTGAACCCCTCATGGGTATAGGACCACTCCCTGCATCACTTAGGCCAGCCTCACTACTTCTGGGGGTCTCTCATGCCATGAGGGAACTCCTAGATCATGAGTGCACAGCCCTTGTGGGCACAAACCTGGTTTTGAGTGAATCCATGAATGGCGGTAAACTTAGTACCGCCATTCCTGGCCTTTCAGTTTGCACCATGTTTGAAACCATGTAGGTGGGGACCTGGTCTATTCCAGGGCCTGTACTAGACTCCTCTAACCCCCTTAAGCTTAACATAGTCCTTCCAGGTTCTCCACGTCAGCCTAACCATGGTTAAAGTTCAAGAAAATCAAAACTATCAAGAATAGCGGTATATCATCTACCGCCATTCTATCATTTTATGTACAGGGACTTTGGGCGTAACTCAGGCCCATTTCAGGCACTCCCTTGGGCCCACCAAAGGCCTAGAGCCATCTTGGGACTCCCCCCTTTAAACCTGTGGGTCATCGACCCTTGGATTAGCTCCTAACCCAAGTTACCAAGCAGTAAACCTGGGTTAATTGGAAGTTAAAAATGACAGTAGAACATCTACCGCCATTTCTATTTTTCTGATTTTCTAGGGTTTACACAGGGCCCAGGCCTAGTAGAAGGCTACTCTAGGCCCTCCCTAGCCCCATGGGCCCATTCCAGACCTTCCCCAGCCTTAACCAGGGGTTAACCCAACCCTAGTTAGACTTTAACCATGGTTAACAGATCTAACCAAGATAAAAATTCTAGAAATTCCCTATAAATCCCAAAAAATTAGAAAATACAGAAGTGATCAAAACCAAACTTAGCAGCACCCCTGAACCAAGATTAAACGAGCTTAACTATGGTTAACACATTTTTTAACCATAGTTAAGTCCATTTAACCTTGGTAAAATCTAGAAAAATCCCTAAAAATACTAAATGGACCATAAAACTGATCTTGGCCCTTTTCAGCCCTGATTAGCAATCCTAACCATGGTTAGACCAATCCTTAACCCCGGTTAGCAACCCTAACCTCGGTTAAATCCTATTTTTGTCCTACTGGGCCTAAAATCTAGTCTATCGAACCGGACCCAACCGTAGCCTACCGGGCTTGACCGTACTCCCTCTACTGTGGTTGGCAATCCTAACCATGGTTAGTTTTACCTAAGCCCGGTTAGTAATCCTAACCTTGGTTAAACTTTGCCTTAGCCTACCTGGCTCCTCTTGGTGGCCTACCAGGTTTAAACCATGCACTTGACCTACCTCGATCAACCAAACCCTCTATCGGACTAGTCCAATTAGCATCCTTGGTGCACACACACACACCCCTTAGCCTCAGCACAAGCTCATGTGCCAGAACTATGCTCGGTCTGATCTCACCCTTGTGAGTACTTCTGCAACCTAACCCGGGTTCGACTCTAGATTAGCTTTTCTATCTTGGATTAGTACTACCTTAAACATGCAGGCATTTTGACAAACATTGACTTTAATAGGCTTAAACCTAGGGAGTAGGGATCCATTGTAAAATGGAAGCCTCGGGGTGCCTAACACCTTTCCCAGACTTAACCGAACATCTTACCCTAATCTCAAATCGTAGACCAAGACCTTATCCAAATCTCAGGGACTTATCCCTTCTGAATGAATAGGTGGCGACTCTAAATCCCAGTGAAAATAAACAATAGGGTTCCAAAAACCCGTGTTCACAGGATAATGTTCACACCTCAAGCACTCTCGCATGACTCTACGGTTTTTCATAAGTGCGGTTTATTGAAGCATTCATAAGAATTTATAAGAACTCATAAGCTACCAAGCTCATAAGCATTGATAAATCCAAACATCGAGTTAGTCAAGGATAGGGAATATCCAAGGATATGTCATATCTGGCTCAAAGTAATCTCATAAGAAATTACATAAAGCCAATAGGAAGGTTGGTCAAGGATCTTGGCAGCCCACTTCAATGTTTTCAATGAAGGGATTTTAAATATCCGGCTTTAAGTCTTTTCACGGGTGCTAAGATCAGGTCCTAAGTTATGCTCATAAGAATCTCACAAGCTCATAAGATCTCATAAGTGAATGCTCATAAGCTCATAAGTGCTCTAAGCTTCTATGGCTCATTAGAACTTCAAGAACTCTAAGAACTCTAAATAACTCAAAAAGTCATAAGACTTGATTCTCATACGCTCATAAGACTCATGCGGTTTAAGATTTCATAAGAAACTCATAAGGAATGGTTTTGGAACTAGTAAGGGTTTTTCACGGATTTCTACACTCTACGGCTCTAAGTCTTTGCATGCTCTATGATATTATTATCTTGTTGTTAGTTAGTGGTTTGTAGACACTGAGTAATCCATGCTCAGCCGTACATGTTATGTCAGTAGGTGCACGTCTTCAGGATGATGGAACTCTAGATAGGGGGTCCTATCTAGATCATTGCTGAGAGAGAGAGGGAGAGTATACTTATATTTTGATAGTATTGAGAGTGGAACTTATCCACTTCATACTTAATATTTTTTCATGTTCTGTTGGTTTAGATTTGAACATAATGATAGGAGTGTTTATTGCTTCCGCTTTGTTTCCACTATATGTTATAACTTGTGTACTCTGACAAGATAGCATGTATGCCTTATGTGTCATACAGGATGGTATGACACGGCGGTCACGAGCTAAAGTATCCCTAACTCTTAGGAGGTATTTTGGGTCACGACTGACTTGGTATTAAAGCCTAAGGATTAATTTCCCTTCGGGCTAATTCATCTTCTAAGCGGAAGCATGTTCTCGGAGTTGAACTTATAACTCAGATGAACTTCTTAACTTAAGTTTGATACTGCGACATAATGGGTATCAAGCAAGTCCTTAGGTCAATCTAAGAAGTTTAGATTCCAAGTATGGACTAGTCATCTAGTCTTATCATGTAATCGATTAACTCATTAGCCGAGTTGAGAGTTTAGCATCATTAGGAATTCCTTGGTATGCTTATACTATTATGTATATACTCTGATGTATAAGATGCTTATATAAAGCACTAAAATGCTCATTGAACTACGGTAGTCAAGGAGCTTGATTTTAACTCGCCTCATGTTTCGTTATTGCTCTCAGGAGTTAATCATGAGACGTGGCACTCAAGGTAGAGGTTACCAGACTAGAGGGTCTGAGGGAGAGACTCCACTAGGTGAGGAGCCACCCTACTTCACTCATGCTATGGATTCTATAGCAATGACATTGGCTTTACTTGCAGCTAGGCCTGTTGCCGCAGCTAATGTTGCACCTACACCTCCTCCGGTACATCAGACTGCGAGACTAGAGGCTTTCAGAAGGTTGCAGCCTCCTACTTTGTATGGGACTCTTGATCCCATGGCTGCAGATGCATGGATCATGCAGTTGGAAAAGACTTTTTGGGTGCTCCGCTGCACTGATGAGCAGCGTGTTGAGTGGGCTTCCTTTGTGATGGAGGGCGAAGCCGATCACTGAGGGAGAGTTGTCCAGAGATAGAGGGATGTGTCCAAGATAAGGGAACCCTGGACATGGGGAGATTTTTTGGATACATTTTCTGAGCAGTATTTCCCTAAGTTCATCAGGGAGTAGAAGGTGAGAGAGTTTACGCTTCTCGAACAGGGAGATATGAGCGTAGCCGCATATGTGGCTAAGTTCATTGGATTGTCAAGATTTACTCCACATCTGATAGCCATTGAGAGTATGCGAGTCAAAAAGTTCGAGGATGGGTTGCGGTCCCTTATCTGTGATCGAGTTTCTATGTTCCAAGTAGAAACATGGAAAGATATTGTAGGAAAGGCTAAGATTGCTGAGAGGAATTCTAAAGAATTTCTCAGGAGAAGGGACGGTGGCTTCAGGAGAGGCATGTCCAGAGGATAGTCTAGTGGCTCAGCACCGCCTGAGAAAAGGGCCAGGACTACTCCATATCAAACTTCTTAGCCTAGGCAGGCTCAGAGGCCTCCTTTTGCCCCATAGGCACCTCGCCCTACTACTACACATGCCACTAGATATGCACCGCCCATATCCTTGGCATCATCACCATTTGAGGAGGGAGTGCACTATTCATGGTAAGAGGCATAAGGCCAGGAGTGTCGTAAACTTTCCAGGTGTTGCTTCCACTGTGGTGATTAAGGCCACATGATCAGGGATTTCCCACGGAGATAGTTACAAGCCAGGCCACAAGGAGTTAGACCTCCAGTTAGGCAGACGTCATAGCAGGGGTCTTCACAGGCTTCCAAGCCTCCACAGCCTACCCAGTCGCCTCGCAGGGTAAACCAAGGTCAGGTTTTCACTATAACAAAGCAGGACGCACATACATCAGATGATGTTATGCAAGGTACGCTCAAGTTAAAGTTATTCCAGTTATGAAATTCTGATGTTATATATATATGTGCCATGATTGCCTATGAGTGCAACCCTTAGTCTCTCGAGTTTAGAGGTGCAAGACTCCTTAACCATTCCAGTTGTGAGTGAGTACCTGGATGTGTTCCCAGAGGTTTTACCAAGATTGCCTTTGGATCGAGCGATAGAGTTCGCAATTATGCTTACTCCAGGCAATGCTCTGATTTCTAGGGCTCCATACAGGATGGCCCCTATTGAGCTTAAGGAGTTGAAGGAGCAATTGGAGGAATTACAGGGCCTTGGCTTCATCTGACCGAGTATTTCACCATGGGGATCTCCTATGCTCTTCATGAAGAAGAAGGATGAGTCGATGCGGATGTGTATTGACTATAGGCAGCTGAACAAGGTCACGATCAAGAATCGTTATCCATTGCCTCAGATAGATGATCTATTTGACCAGCTAAAGGGAGAGAGGTTCTTCTCGAAGATTGATCTTAAATCTGGATACCATCAGTTGAAGATCAAGGCTGAAGATGTTCCCAAAACTGCCTTCAGGACTCGGTATGGGCACTACGAGTTCCTAGTCGTGCCTTTTGGTCTGACGAATGCGCCGGCAGCTTTCATGGATTTGATGAACGGGGTATTCAGGCCATCTGTCAATCAAAGTGTGATCGTATTCATGGACGATATCCTAGTGTACTCCAAGACACGGGATGATCATGATAGAGACCTTTGCCTCACTTTACAGACTCTTCGAGAGCATAGCATGTATGCTAAGTTGAGCAGGTGCGAGTTTTGGTTGGAGAATGTGGCATTCCTTGACCACATGGTATCTACCGAGGGTATCTTAGTTGACTCTGCGAAGATAGAGGCAGTGATGAACTGGGAGAGGTCGAAGAGTTTTATTGAGATTCGTAGTTTTCTCGGCCCAGCAGGGTACTACAGGAGGTTTATGGAGGGGTTCTCCAGCTTAGTGGCCCCACTTACTTATCTTACGAGGAAGAATGCTAAGTTTACTTGGAGTGAGAAGTGTGAGGAAAGCTTCATGGATTTAAAGAAGAAACTTACTATGGCCCCTGTTCTCACAGTTCCATCTGGGAGCGGCGGTTTCGTAGTCTACAGTGATGCATCACTTATCGGGCTAGGATGTGTTCTGATGAAGGGCAGAAAGGTCATCGCCTATGCTTCTCGACAGTTGAAAGATCACGAGAAGAACTATCCTACGCATGATTTAGAGCTTACTGCAGTTGCCTTTGTGCTGAAGATTTGGTGTCACTACCTTTATGGGGAACAGTTTGATGTGTTCACATATCACAAGAACTTGAAGTATCTATTTTCCCATAATGAGCTAAATTTGAGGTAGCATCGATGGGTAGAGGTTCTGAAGGACTATGACTGCACTATTCAGTACCACCTAGGTAAGGCGAATGTGGTAGTAGATGCTCTTAGCAGGAAGTCTTCGGGGCATATGACTCACAAGATAGTCCAAGACTGGAAGTTATTGGAGGAAATGGCGAACCTCAATACTAGCTTCATTATTCCTATCTTTGGGCCAATCATGGCTAATCTTACGATTAGGCCTTATATCCAGGTTCGGATTAAAGAGTTGTAGAGTTCGGATGCAGAGTTACTTGCTTACTGAGACAAGTCGGTTAGCAGTGGCAGTCAGGAGTTTGCTTTGAATGGTGATGGTGCCATCACATTCAAAGGCAGGTTATGTGTTCCCACCGATGCGGAGTTGAGGAGTGAGATCTTGAACGAAGCCCACCAGTCCAAGTATACTGTGCATCCTGGGGGTACGAAGATGTACTAGAACCTCAAGGGACACTATTGTGACGGAACATGAAGAGGGAAGTCACAAAGTATGTTTCTAGGTTCTTAGTGTGCCAGCAGGTGAAGGCCGAGCGTCAAAGGCCGGTAGGTTTTTACAGCCCCTCCTTATTTCAGAATGGAAATGCAAGAATATCTCGATGGACTTCATAATTGGCATGCCAAGGATGGCAAGGGGCTCAGATGCGATCTGGGTTATAGTTGATCGGTTGATAAAGTCTGCATTTCCTACCCTATCGAACTACATACAGTATGAGCCAGCTGGTAGCCTTGTACACTAAAGAGGTGGTTCGACTGCATGGGGTGCCAATTTCTATCATATCTGATCGAGACCCGAGGTTTACTTCCAGGTTCTGAAAGGGCTTTTAGAGTGCTATAGGTTCTTGGTTAGATTTCAACACTAATGGCCAGACCGAGACGGTGAACCAGGTGATTGAGGATATGCTAAGAGCTTGCATGTTAGACTTCCAGGGCAGTTGGGAGGATCATTTGCCGTTGGTTGACTTTGCCTACAACAATAGTTACCATGTGAGCATCCAAATGGCACCTTTTGGGGTCTTGTATGGGTGAAGTTGCAGGTCTCCTCTCTACTGGGATGAGGTTGGAGAGAGAAATGTTTTGGGTCCTGAGTTGATCAAGTTGACTGCCGAGAGAGTCAGGATCATTCGGGAGAGGTTGAAGACTGCTCAGGACATGCAGAAGAGCTATGCAAACACTCGTCGCAGAGACTTGGAATTCCAAGTTGGGGATTGGGTCTTTGTGAAGATTTCTCCGAGCCAGGGAATCATGAGGTTCGGCAAGAGGTGGAAACTTAGTCCGAGGTATGTGGGACCTTTTGAGGTGATCACACGTGTGGGTGAAGTTGCTTACAAGGTGTCACTACCTCCTCACATGGCGACGGTCCACAATGTCTTTCATGTTTCCATGCTTCGAAGCAACTGGCTCAGATTTTGGATCATAGAAATCAATTCTTGTGCACCAAGACTATTCCATTGGTCCTCGTGAGGTGGCAACACCATTCTGCGGAAGAAGCTACTTGGGATCGCGAAACTGAAGAAAGTGAGAAATACCCTCACCTGTTTGAGTAGTATTTTGATTATGTATATAGAGTTGGTTGTTTTGTGTTTTTCCATATATGTAGGATCATCCTAAATTTGAGGATGAAATTTTTTGGGAGAAAGTTAAAGGGAAAGAAGGAAAGCAAGGAGAAGAAGGATGGAAAGCTTGGAGGCTTTGTTTTTTAGTTGTTTTCCCAACAAGAAGGTGTTTCCTTCTCATACTTGGAGGATTTCCAAGCTTGAACCTTGCTTTCAAGGATTCCTTTTCAAGTTTTAGGTTCTTCTAAAGGTAACTACAATTTATTAACTAGCATAGCATAAACCTTATTAATGATGTGTAGATACCCTATACTACCTACCTTGTGATATCCTCTCAAGCTAAACTGTATTGTTATTGAGTTGTTCTTGAATGAAATGAATTGATGAAGTTGGATGCTTTGTAAGCTATCACTATTTTGACATCTCTATGCCTATGATTCTATGTTTCTAAGATTTTTAAGTGTAGTATGATGTTCACATCACAAGCACTCTATGCACTCTAAAGTGCGTTTTATCAAAGCATTCATAAGAATTTATAAGAACTCATAAGCTACCAAGCTCATAAGCATTGATAAAGCCAAACATCGGGTTGGTCAATGATAGGGCATATCCAAGGATATGTCATATCCGACTCAAAGTAATCTCATAAGAAATTAGATAAAGCCAACGGGAAGGTTGGTCAAGGATCTTGGCAACCCACTTCAATGTATTCAATGAAGGGTATTTATATACCCGGCTCTAATTCCTTTCACGGGTGCTAAGATCAGGCTCTAAGTTATGCTCATAAGAATCTCACAAGCTCATAAGATCTCATAAGTGAATGCTCATAAGTGCTCTAAGCTTCTACGGCTCATAAGAACTTCAAGAACTCTAATGATGTCAAAGAACTCATAAGACTTGATTCGCATACGCTCATAAGACTCATGCAGTTTTGGATTTCATAAGAAACTCATAAGGAATGGTTTTGGAACTAGTATGGGTTCTTCACGGATTTTTACACTCTACGGCTCTAAGTCTTTGCATGCTCCATGATATTATTATCTCATTGTTAGTTAGTAGTTTGTAGAAACTGAGTAATCCATGCTCAGCCGTACATGTTATGTCGGTAGGTGCACGTGTTCCCTTCGACATCTGTGCTTCGGAGCCTTGGATAGAGGAAGAGTACTATGAGCCGGAGCCTACCATGGATCATCATCAGGATGAGGGAACTCTAGATAGGGGGTCCTATCTAGATTATTGCTAAGAGAGAGAGGGAGAGTATACTTATATTTTGATAGTAATGAGAGTGGGACTTGTCCACTTCATACTTAATATTTTGTCATGTTTTGTTGGTTCAGATTTGAACCTAATGATAGGAGTGTTTATTGCTTCCGCTTTGTTTCCGCTATATGTTATAACTTGTGTACTTTGACAGGATAGTATGTATGCCTTATGTGTCATACAGGATAGTACGACACGGCGGTCATGAGCTAAAGTATCCCTAACTCCTAGGGGGTATTTTGGGTCGCGATAAAACATCTTGTGCGTGGAGTGCTTGTGAGCATCATCTTGTATATATGGAAAGCTTAACATTTCATACGAATTCCTACAAGACATATTTGCATCATAGTATACTTAAACAATTTCTAAAAACATTGGACATTTACATTCATAGTTTTTCATCATACAAATCTTGGCCATTAAGCCTATTTCATCACATCACACTTAGAATCATAGTTTATTGGAGATAGTAACAAACATATCCAAGCATAACATAATTATCCCTTTCCTTTGAAAAACCCTAATCTTAAACCCTTACTTACTCATTTGATCATAATATAGTTTACCGAAAATCCTACATTTACTATTTGCATCATAACATACTTAGGTAATAGTAGATACTATTTGTATCATAGTAAAGCTAGGTAGTAGTAGTACTTACCTTAGAAATCGAATCCTCGAGACATTGTGCATGAAGAATGCCTTGGATTGCAAGATCCTTACTCCTCCTTTAATCTTGAGAAGCCTTGAGGTGAGATTTGGGGGTTCACCCTTGATCTTGAGAAAGCCTCTCCAAAACCCTAACTTTCTCCCTCTTTTCTCCCAAAATATTTCTTAGGTTTAGAGTTACCCTAAAACCCACAAAAATGGCTTCTATTTATAGCCCAAGGAGATAAAACCCTAAAAATCTCGCATTTGAGGCTGTTTTGTGACTTTACTATGCATGACTGTTCGAACGGTCTTTTGATCATTCGAACAGTTGTCTGATCATTCGAACGGTTATGCCTACTATTTTGGTTTCTGAAATCCTGATTCAACATTTACTAGGATCGTTTGAAAGGTCATGGAACCGTTCAAACGGTTTAGGCTACTGTCTTCGAATGCTGATGTTTTATTCATCATCCACTAGGATCGTTCGAAAGGTCATGGGAACCATTCGAGCGGTCACCCCTGTTTTCCTCTAATTTTCTCGTTTTCACATTTTCTTTCTCATTGGCTTAGGATTTTTCTTTTCTGTAAACATTTCAAGAGTCTTTAGGACCTTAGAACACATGTCATACACATTACACAATTTAAGTTTCATTTTCATTAACCAATGTAATGAACATTCAAAAGGCTTCAAGCCTTGGAACACTATTTACTGAGGTTATAACCCAAATTAAGTTTCAGGGTCTTACATCCTCCCCCCCCCCCCCTTACAGAAATTTCATCCTCGAAATTAGAACAAATCACAAATTTACATGAAATGCACTAAACAAACAAGGGTACTTTTCTTTTACTCCAGCTTCGCTCTCCCATGTAGCTTCTTCTCTAGCATGATGTTGCCATCGAACAAGAACCAAAGAAATCATTTTATTGCACAAAACTTGCTCTCTACGATCCAAAATTTGAACCGGTTGTTCCACTAACGTGAGATCCTCAAGGATTTCTAATGGATCTAGGTCGATCACATGAGAAGGATCCAGAATGTGTTTCTGAAGCATGAACACATGGAATACATTGTGAACCACAGCCATATGAGTGGGTAGAGTAACCTGATAAACAACTTCACCAACTCAAGTGATGATCTCAAACAGACCCACATACCTAGGGCTGAGCTTTCCTCTCTTGCCAAATCTCATAACACCCTTTATCGGCGAAACCTTAACAAATACCATATCGCCAACGCTGAACTCAAGATCTCGTCTACGGGTGTTGGCATATCTCTTCTGCCTATCCTGGGCCATCTTCAACCTTCCTATGATGATCTTGACCCTATCCGCAGTCTGCTCGATCAACTCGGGACCCAATATCTTTCTCTCTCCAACTTCATCCCAATATAGAGGAGATTTACAACTTCGACCATAAAAGGCCTCGAAAGGTGCCATTTGGATACTCACCTGATAACTGTTATTGTAGGCAAACTCAACCAATGGCAAGTGATCCTCCCAACTGCCTTTGAAGTCCAACATGCAAGCTCAAAGCATGTCCTCTATAATCTGGTTCACCCTCTCGGTCTACCCATCTATCTGAGTATGAAAGGCGATGCTAAAGTCCAAACGGGAACCCATAGCGCTTTGAAAACTCTTCCATAACCTGGAAGTGAATCTCGGATCCCTATCTGAAACAATGCTGACTAGTACCCCGTTTAACAGAACCACTTCTTTGATGTACAGTGCTACCAGTTGGTTCGAGTTGAACGTAGTCCGATAAGGTAAGAAATGGGCGGACTTTGTCAAATGATCAACTACTACCCAAATTACATCGGAGTTCTTCGCCGTCCTTGGCAATCTAACAATGAAATCCATGGAGATGTTCTCCCATTTTCACTTGGGAATCGGAAGGGATTGCAAAAGGTCTACTGGCCTCATATGCTTGGCCTTCACCTGTTGGCACACTAAGCATTTCGACACATACTCATCGATTTCCCTCTTCATGTTCCGCCACCAATAGTGCTTCTTCAAATTCTTGTACATCTTCGTACCACCAGGATGTACAGTGTACTTAGACCGGTGAGTTCATCTAAGATTTTGCTTATCAACTCTGCATCTGCAGGAACACATAACCTTCCCTTAAATGTGATAACTCCATTACCGTTCAAAGAGAACTCATCACTCCCTTTGTTAACCGCCTTATCTTTGTGAGCAATTAGCTCCTCATCCGAACCCTACAACTCTTGGATCCGAACTTGGATATAAGGCCTGACTGTAAGATTAGCCATCATTGGCCTAAAGGTGGGAATGCTGAAACTGGCATCGAGGTTCGCCATGACCTCTAACATCTTCCACTCATGAATCATCATGTGGGCTAAAAGTCCAGGAAAGTTTCTGCTCAGAGCGCTTGCCACCACATTAGCCTTACTCGAATGGTATTAAATAGAACACTTGTAGTCCTTTAAGAATTCCATCAATCGACGTTGCCTCATGTTCAACTCCTTTTGGGAAAACAGGTATTTTAAACTTTTGTGATCCGTGAACACATCAAACTATCCCCCATAAAGGTAATGCCACCAAATCTTTAATGCAAATACCACTGCAGCCAACTCCAAGTCGTGAGTAGGATAGTTCTTTTCGTGATCCTTCAACTGCCGGGAAGCATAGGCGATGACATTCCCACGCTACATAAGAACAGATCCTAGCCCGATACTCAAGTCATTACTGTAGACCATGAAACCTCCACTCCCAGATGACACTGTAAGAATAGGGGTCGTAGTAAGCCTCTTCTTCAACTCTATAAAACTCGCTTCGCATTTGTCACTCCAAGCGAACTTAGCATTTTTCCGTGTTAAGTACATGAGTGGTGCCGCTAAGCTGGAGAATCTTTCTACTATTCTAGTAGTATCCTGCCAAACCGAGGAAGCTATGTATCTCGGTAACACTCCTGGCTCTCTCCCATTTCATCACTACTTCTATCTTCATTGGGTCTACTGAAATATCCTCGGCGAATACCACGTGGCCAAGGAACGCCACTTTCTCTAACCAAAATTCGCACTTACTCAACTTGGCATATAGTTTATACTCTCGAAGAGTCTCAAGTGTAAGGTAAAGGTCTCATTCATGATCCTCCCATGTCTGGGAATACACTAAGATGTCATCAGCAAAGACAATGACACATTTATCGAGATAAGGCCCGAACATCTGGTTCATCAAATCTATGAACACTGTCGGTGCATTTGTTAGACCAAAAGGCATGACTAGGAACTCGTAGTGGCCGTATCAAGTCCTGAAAGCGGTCTTTGGAACATCTTTGACCTTCATCTTCAACTGATGATAGCCTGATCGGAGATCAATCTTGAAGAAGAACCTTGCTCCCTTCAATTGGTCAAACAAATCGCCTATCCGTGGCAATGGATAACGGTTCGTAATAGTGATCTTATTCAGCTGTTTGTAGTCAATGCACATCATCATCGACCCATCCTTCTTCTTCATGAAGAGTACTGGGGCTCCCCACGGAGACACACTTGGTTGGATGAAATCAAGTTGTTGTAACTCTTCTATCTGCTCCTTCAACTCCTTAAGTTCAATTGGGGCCATTCTGTATAGAGCCTTAGAAATTGGAGCCATTCCTGGAGCAAGCTCTATTATAAACTCTATCTCCCTATCTAGAGGCAACCCCGGTAAGTCCTCAAGAAAAACATCCAAATACTCTTTCACAATCGGGATGGCTGAGGAGTCTAGTGCCTCTGGATTTAAAATACTTAGAGCCGCTAGATGGCTATATCTCTCCTCCGTAGTCCACAAAAGTGGAATGGCTTGACGCCCTCTGGCTTAGAATTTACCATCTTTTCAAAATAAGCTACGTGCCCATGGTGTGCAATGAGCCAATCCATCCCAAGAATGACATCAAAGTCTAGGTCTTGGAACTCAAGGATGATCAGATCGATCGGCAATTCATGCTGCCCAACTTGAACTACACAATTCTGGTATCCTCGGTCTATATCAACCGACTTGCTAAGCGAAGTCGAAATGGTCAATTCCTGGCATAGATGACTCGGCTCAAATGAGAAACCTTTGGCGAAGCTAGGTGACACAAAGGAAAGTGTCAATCCCGTGTCGATCAACACATGAGCTAAGCACTCGTTCACTAGCTAAACGCATGTGCATTATAATTAGCTACATCAATAAGTTTCAAGCAAGAACATACATAGAGTATAGGAAGAATGATATAGACGTAAGTATACATATACATTATAACAACCATCAATCCATTCTTGAAGAGTTTACAATTTTCACGTATCGTGCACAACATCGTCAGACGCCAGTGCGTCTCTTTCAGTCAAGGCAAAGACCCCAACCCTAGTTCACCTTGCTAGGTGACTGTGTGGTCTGTGAGGGCTGTGTGGGTCTAAATGTAGAAGCTTGTGAAGACCCTTGTGGAGTAGTCAGACGGATTAGGGTTCTGCTCCCCTGAGGTTGGACTAGTGACTGTTGGCATGGGCAATCTCGAATCATGTGTCCTACTCACCACAATGGAAACATCCTCCAGATGCTCTCCAACAATCTCCAGTCAGGTGTCTTCGACCATAGTAATCGCACTCCTTAAAAGATGATGAGGATGCAGGCGGCACATATCTGGTGCCCTGAGGAATGATTGGGTGAGGTGCCTACAAAATAGTCAGAGGAGGTGCTGGTGGGGCAAAAGGAGACATCTGTGTTTGTGTAGGCCTATGAGCTGGAAACGGGGAAATCCTGGCCCTCTTCTCCGGTGATGCTGAGCCATTAGACTAACCCCTATGCATGACTTTTCCAAAACTGCTCTCTCTCCTCCTAAGAAACTCCTCTGAGTTCCTCTCGGTGATCTTCGCCTTCCCTATAATCTCCCTCCAAGACTCCACCTGGAGTATAGAGACTCAGTCCTTGATGAAGGCTTTCAGCCTGTTCTCAAACTTCCTAACTCGCATCTCCTCTGTTGTGATCAGATGCGGTACGAACCGGGTTAACTCAACAAACTTGGCCTCATACTCGGCCACACTCATTTCTCCTTGTACTAGGGACATGAACTCCATCTCCTTCTGTTGTCTGACAATATTGGGGAAATACTACATATAGAAGGCAACAAGAAACTCTCCCCAAGACCATGGCTCTCCTGCCCTGGCAATGTCTCTCTACCTCAGTGCCTCTCTCCACCAATGATTGGCTTCCCCTTCCATCATGAAGGCATCCCAATCTACTCTTTGCTCATCTGTGTAGAGAAGAGCACGAAAGATCTTCTCCAGTTGCATAATTCATGCCTCTGCAACCATGGGGTCTGTAGTCCCATTGAAGGTAGGTGGATGAAGCCTTCGGAACACCTCGAGTCCCGAAGTATGATGCGTAGGAGGTGGATGCACCAGTGTAGCAACAGCAGCAGGCTGTCTAGCTACTAGCATGGTGATGGTTTCGACCATAGTTTTAGCAACTGAGATATACCGGGTTGTTCATCACCCGATGGAGGATCTCCTCCATTACCGTTGCTCCAAGTCTGGTAACCGCGACCCCGGCCGCCACGTCTCATGACTTAGTCCTGGGAAAAATAACAATCATGAGTCTAACTTCGAAACCAACTTTATTTCAATCCTCAATTCAAGATCATTCAATATTTATCAGGTACTTAATAGTAGTACATCAAGGTATACATTGCAAGAGTATAAGTATACGATTTATGTTTCTAGCGTAGGACACTAAGCTCGATTGTGTTCCAACCGTTTATACACTAAGACAAAACGATTAGCCTATACTTAGAATATGACTCATTTCTCATCGTAATGCCTTGTTTCCATCGTGGTATCGGACTCTAAGGGCCTTAAAGAACCTATTTATTTATACCACTTCTAGCATGGCATCATACTTTATTAAATAAATCATAGGTCCAAATCATAAAACACCTCAATCCCTATGATCCTAAAGCCTTGACTTTGACATGATCCTCACTCTGGTATCATACATAAACTTTAGAATTCATTTGAGTTCTAAGTTCAACTCAGAGAATCACCTAGCCCTAGTGAACCTAATGCCTTAGCTCTGATACCACCTCTGTCGCGACCCAAAATACCCCCTAGAAGTTAGGGATACTTTGTCTCGTGATGTGCAATATCCGATACCAAACCATCCTATAAAAATAGATAAGACATAACATAGCGGAAACATAAAATGGTGCGGAAGCTTAAATCAAAGTGCGGAAGCGTAAACTTAAAATTTCTTTTCTATACATGATCAGCATTCCAAGATTGTACAATACCTAACCCAAAATAAGAGTGGACATACCCACTCATCAAAATACAATATAGTCTCTCTCTCTCTCCCTCTCTCTCTCTCTCTCTCTCAATAATATCCAGGATAAGGGCACCTGTCAAGGTTCTTATCCTCTGGCTGAGCCCCTGCCGGGTCCTCCTCACCATAGTCCTCCTCGACCCACGGACTGGGATCACAGATGTCGTAATGACCTGCCGACATAAAATGTACGGCTGAGCATGAAATACTCAGCGAGCACAACTACTAGCTAACAATGCTATAAGAACAATAATATCACATGCAAGTGCATAAAGGAATACTGTCACAACCCAAAATACCCCCTAGGAGTTAGGGATACTTTAGTTCGTGACCGTCGTATCATACATCCCGTATGACACATATGGCACACATATCAACCTATCAGAGTAAACAAGTCATAACACATAGCGGAAGTAAAACAGAATAGTTTATAAAAATACTCCTATCGTTAGGTTCAAGTCTAAACCAACATAGCATATCCAAAAGATGGAGTGGACAAGTCTCACTCTCAACATACACAAGTATCTTTCTTCTGGCTCACTCAACAAAAGTCAAAGTCGACATGCCTATCTATTGTTCCCTCGTCCTGGTAATGATCCATAGAAGGCTCCGGCTCATAGTACTCCTCCTCTATCAAAGGATCCAAACCATAGACATCAAATGGAACGCGTGCACCTGCCGACAGTCAATAATTCAACTGAGCATGGAATACTCAGTGACATACAAACTACTAACTAACAGTGAATAATATCATGAACATGCATAAGCGTATAACATTCGTGAAAGTAGTTACCAAAATCCTTTTTCTTAATAGTATTCATGTGAAATCAAAACTAGGTAAAACTTGTCATGTGATAATCATGTTCTTGTGAGTTCTTATGAATTCTTACGAGAGTTGGGATCCCTTGTGAGCATGCGAGGATCTGAGTATGCATGATTTTCTTGTGAACCTGCGAGCTTGTGAACTTGTGAGCTTGTGAGACATGACTACTTGTGAGTCCATGTATAGTGGGATTCCTTGTGAGCTTTGAAACGATCTTAGAACTTGTCACATACCAACCCAAAGTTTGGCCTTATCACTTGTGAGCTTGTGAAAATTCTTTTAATAAAACCTTGCTTATGAACTTTTGAAAATACCTTTTTTTTGAGAAATCATCGAATCATGCAAGACTTATGAATATCATGATAAACTTGTGAACATAGGTGCATATAGTACTTGTGAATATCATGGTGATCTTAGAAAGCTTGTAAACATGGCATCATATTCATAGAAATCAATAATAGTGATAGCTTAAATCCCATATAACAATCATCATCCAAATCAGTCCAAGAACAACCTTAACATAGAGTTTTGCCTTTAAAATAATAGCACAAGGTAGGTAGTAGAGTGTATCTACCTTTGAAAACCAAATCCCTACGGTTTATAGCTTGAGAATACTCCTTGGTAGCAAGAGAAAGTTTTGAAGAAGTTTCTGAATCAATCCCAAGCTTGAGAAAGCTTGAGGAGAAAAAGATTCACGCTTTAGAACGCTTGTGGAGGCGAGCTCCAAGCTTGAGAAGCAAATCCTATTTCACCTATTTACTCCTAGCACAAGCCCTAGCAAAAACCCAAACTTTTCTCTCTTCTCTTTCAAAATTTCTCCCAAAACTCACTGAGGGTTGTAGGAACCCTAACACCCACGAAATGGTGCTTAAATAGGTCAAGGGAGTGAGGCCAATGACCCTTAGACCCTTAAAAGATCTTAGGAGGTCGGTTACTAGGCAAAAAGGAAGAACCAAGGATCTATCGGTCATGAGCACCGATAGATCCTTGGAAAAAACCCTCTCTGGCCAGAAAAACCCATACAAAATTGGGCTTGGTCGATTGATCGGTCATGGGGATGGATAGATCCATCAGTGTATGGAATTGAAGGATCTATCCTCTCCAAACTAGATAGATCCTTCTACTGTTCATTTCTTCATTTTTCCCGCTGTGGTATTTCGATCATAACTTTTGACTCGGTGATCAGATTTTGACGATTCAAACTTGTGTTAGATTCTAAATTTAAAGGAGAACAACTGTTATGTTTGGTACAAAACCTAATTCTTCCATATTCATATTCCAAAATGGCCCTAAAGGCTACTAGTCCAAGGGATTGCTAAAATGACAGTAGACCTGCTTCCTAGAAATTCCACGTTTGAATTAACTTCTATTCCTAATCTCAAAAAGAGATAAAAAAAAAAAAAGAACCTTAAAGAGGGGTTCAATACCTTTCTAATGGTTCAAGAATCACTCAATTCCAATGAGAGACGACAAAACTGGAGATCCACAAAGATGAGGTTATGGTAAGACATTCACCCTCTTTGACACTTAGAGTATTTTATACTCTTGTGTTTGATTCCCAAACACACATACGGCATACCTTATGTTTCACATGCCAACATCAATACCATAACACTGATTTAAAATGAAATACCTCATTCCCATTTAACCAACACCAAATTCACAGGGAAGACTTTGGCCTTTACATACACTGTTCATAGACACTATTCACACACTATTCACAGGCTATGAAAGCAAGATCCGGGGTTCTACAAATACCATCCATAAAATTCATGCTTAAAACTTGTCATGGAAAAAATTTCATCAAAACTTATCTATCATAGGCAACAAAACACCTTATTCATGTTTATGAGTTCTTATGAATGTTTATGAGCCTCGTGAGTTCTTATGAGTTTCTTACGAGCTTCTTGTGAGCTTTCAAGTTCTTATGAGCTTTATGATTTTTGGAGACTTATGCAAGATCTTAGACTTATGCATTTCTTACGAGTTCTTGAAAGCCTTGTGAGACTTATGATACTTAGAGTTTATGCAAGATCTTAGACTTGATCCTTGTGAGCATGAGGTAACCGGTCTTAGAAATACCAACCCAAAGTTTGGCCTTATCAATGCTTATGCACTTATGCTACTTCTTATGAATTTTCTTTGAAAAACCTTTCTTATGATTCTTGAAATACATGCTTATGAGAAAACTCCGGTTATGTAAAACATCTTGTGTGTGGAGTGCTTGTGAGCTAAAAGGAATCCAGATAAAAAATTTATACGAAAAACTGGATCCCAAAGATCTTTACACCATAAAAACCAAATAATTTTAACTACATGTTTAGATAATTATCTCGGTGAATAATGTTCACCGGTAAAGCATAAAATAGGATGAACCGTCAGAACTCTTTGTAGAGATTTCTCAAAGAAATACCCAAAGCTCGATCCTCGTTCTTCGCTATCCTAGTGAAGATTTTGAATCTCTACTTGGTATTGAAGAACAAAGAGAAGAAGATTATTGGAGTAGATTTTCTATCTCACAAAACCTTAGGGTTCAAAACCCTAGCCTTCAAAATCAACTTGGAGTAACCCTTAAAGCTCACGAAAATTAGAGAGATTCTTCTCTCTCTATAGCCCACATTTTTTGGAGGAGAAAAATAATGATTAATGATCATTAGGGCCACATGGTTTTGGGGTGTGGGTATATATGGATTTAGATCCTTTAAATTATAGATTAACATTTAATCTATTAATTGAGCTTGTATTTCTTATGTAAGCATCTCCACAGATTGCTCTGGGACATTCTAACCCTGGCTTACCTAATGTTAACCCATTGACCCTAAAATAAGAATGACATCGGAATTGCAAGTGACGTGAGATATTCATGTTACAATTAAATCCCAGTGTAAGAACATTAACCAATAAGGATCCCGTCACATAAACTTTTTAATTCAATTTATCTTTCTAATAACATTATCCCTAATGGGCCTTCAAGATTAATATATTATCTAACTCATAGTCCATTGTACATCATCCGAGTTTCCAAGACTTCTGATTAAGCCATGAGAAACTTTTTCTCATGTACAACATTTTGAGAAAAACTTTTGTTAAGTATAATATATTTTAATAAAAATATATTTCAAACTTATTTGATTTCAAAATCACCTGTGCAGGATTTAAGCTTAATCGACTGTCTTACCCGGAACTTGGATAATCTCTCAATTTAATGAGTATGGATTTCTTGTTTGAAATTCATCATGACTCGAACAACTTTCTGATTATCCAACTATCACCTTATCGCAGTCCCTCAGTTAGAGAGTACTTAGGTGCAATCAAAACAGTCAAATTACTGTCCAGTTATAAATGAACTCATCAGATCTAAGGATCATCAAAACTGTTCAATGTGAATGAGAGACCAACTATCTGATAGTATGTTTATGCAAGAGGTCTCTCATTGCATGCAATTAGTCAGTGAACATTTAAGCATCCATATGCTGATGTGTAGTCTCCACTACAATAGTTTGAGATAAAACTATATCTCAACCATTGAGAACATTTTAGTATTGTGGCAACCATATAAGTGAAGTGCCCAGCTTCACCCATAGTTGTGACTATATAAGGTGTAAGGAACTGAAAAGCTATATCTACTTGTGATAGTCTGATACCTATCACATAGCTTTCCTACAATATATCCTATGGACCTTTATCGATATCTTATATCGTATAGATCATCTTATGGTCAATTACCCATAATGAATTCACAATAGATAAAGAAAATGTTTTTATTAATCTAATCAATAAGAATCTTACAATATAAATGACTTTTCAGGGCATATGTCTAACAATCTCCCACTTGCCCTAAAAGTCACTGTGACATAGATTTCAATCTCATACTATCTAATTGTGTTACAAATACTTTATCTGATCAAGCTTTAGTCATCAGGTCAGCAACAATAAGTTAAGACCTAATCTTTGTAACAATGATGTCTTGTCTTTCAATGATCTCACGAATGAGATGATACATCTGCTAAATGAAAAGTAAGCACATAATCTCTAGTTCTTTTCAGGTACTTCATGATGTGCTTTACAGCAATCCAATTATCTGATACTTGGATTACTTTGGAACGGACTAATAACTCCCACTGCATGACAGATATCTGGTCTAGTACATAGCATGGCATACATGAGGCTCCCAATTGCTGAAGCATAAGGGCACCTCTTCATCTGCTATATCTCATCAGCTGATAAACGAGCCATCTTTTTAGACAAAGTAACACCATGTCTAAAAGGAATGAGAGTTGTCTTACAATCACTTATATTGTACCTAGACAAAATTTTGTCAATGTAGGAAGTTTGGCTCAATCCCAACATCCGGCATTTTCTATCTCTCAGAATCTTTATTCCGAGAATATAGGATGCCTCTCCCAAATCTTTCATTGAGAAATGCTGAGAAACTCAAATCTTGACTGATGACAATATCCCCACATCATTCCTAATGAGTAGGATATCATCCACATATAGAATAAGGTATACTACCGCTCTCCCACTATCTTTCTTGTAAATACAAGATTCTTCCAAATTCTTTTGTCTTCCAAATTCTTTTGGAATCCAAATTCTTTGATCGCAAGATCAAATCTTTGGTTCCAGCTTCTAGAAGCTTGTTTCAAATCATATATCAATATATTAAGCTTGCATACCATGTTCTCCTAGTTAGGAGCAATGAAGCCCTCAGGTTGCTTCATATAGATGTATTCATCTAACATTTCATTAAAGAAAACAGTTTTGACAACCATTTACCATATCTCATAGTCATGGTGTGCAGCTATAGCTAGCAATATCCTGATGGATTTGAGCATAGCTACTGGTGAAAAGGTATCCTCATAATCAACTCCTTGAATTTGAGTGTAACCTTTTGCAACAAGTCTTGCTTTATAGGTCTCCACGTTACCATCGACACCCTTCTTCCTTTTGTAAATCCATTTGCATTCAATTGGCCTTATACCATCTGGTGGATCTACTAAAGTCTAGACGCCATTGTCATACATGGAATCTATTTCAACATCCATGACTTTATTCCATTGAGATGCATCTACATCTAATGTAACTTCCTAATAAGTATTAGGATCTTTATCCTCATCATCAGGGGTAACTAGATAAACCTTATTATTATAATACTGAAGTCTATCTGGTGGTCTAGAAACTCTTTCAGACCTTCTCAGTAAAACAGAATTAGAAAAATCAATAGTGGAAGGATTAGGTTCATTTTGGATACTGGCTGTCTTAACTTTCATCTCAAGAAATTCAACTTTCTTAGGAAGATCCATTTCTTCCTCCAAAAAGGTGGCATGATTCCTAACAACTATTATTTGGTCTACCTTAGAGTAGAAATAGAAACCCTTAGTTTCCTTTGGATACCCTAAAAAATTCTATTTTTCTGTTCTAGATTCCAACTTAGTGGGTTCGAGTTTGCGAACATGCGCAGGACAACCTCATACCCTTAGATGTTGTAAACTAGGTTTTCGCCCAGTCCACAATTCATAGGGAGTAACCAGTATAGATTTAGAAGGAACCCAGTTCAAAATGTAAATGATAGTTTGTAAAGCATACCCCCAAAGATAGGAAGGTAAATCGGCATGGCTCATCATAGATTGAACCATATTTAATAAAGTTTGGTTTCTTCTTTCAGAAACACCATTTTGTTGAGGTGAGATAGGACTTGACCATTGAGAGATAATCTCACTATCCCTTAAGTAATCCATAAGATTGTTGATGAGGTATTCACTACCTCGATCTAATCGAAGTGTCTTTATGGATTTGTCTATTTGATTCTCAACTTCCAATCTGAATTCTTTGAACTTTTCAAAAGTATCAGATTTGTATTGCATCAAATAGGCATATCCATATCTAGAATAGTCATCAGTAAATGTAACAAAATACCGGTATTGATCTCGTGCAACAATGTTAAATGGACCACATACATCACTATATATGAGTCTCAACTTTTCTTCAGATTTTCCTACCTTTTTAGGGTAAGGCTTCTTGGTCATCTTCCCTTGAGACATGACTCGCAAGTAGGGAGTGGTTCTACCTTGAGAAATTCAAGGGGACCATCTTTTACCAACCTCTTGATCCTATCAAAATTAATATGACCAAGTCTCTTATGTCAAAGATAAGTTGACTCTGTGCAATGTCTCTTCATTCCAGACATTCTCGTTGATGAGGCATTGTCACTTTGCAAACTTTCATTATTTACCAAAGAAAATATTAAATAAAGATCGTTGATAAGATTACCAGTAATTAAGATCATTCCATCTTTCTTAATTTCAACTATTGAATTAAAAATGATAGAGAATCCACAAAGTAAAAGTCTAGATACTGAAATCAAATTCTTGTGTGCACTAGGCACATAAAAATAGTCTTCTAAAACTAATGTCTTTCCATGAGGTAAATAAAGAGTAAATATGCCTATTGACTTGACTGCAACATTTGCACCCGAGCTAACTTTAAGTTTCTGCTCCTATCTGGTCGGCTTTCTGGTTTCCTTGAACCCCTGCAAACAATTGCAAACATGTACAGTGGATCCAGAATCCACGCACCATGAGTTAGGAGGACCATCCAGAAATTTTGACTCAACAGTAATTAATATTTCAAATCATCTCATACCTTGAGTATTGGCGCTATCCTTCTTAAGAGTTGCGAGGTAAGTCCTACAATTCCTCTTCCAATGGCCTATTTTACCATAGTGGAAACACTTTCCCTTGCCTTTGCTATCCTTGCCAGCATCTCCTGAAAAACCTTTGGCACCTCTTGCCTTACCTTTGTTGTCTTTAAACCTTCCTTTGCCCTTGTTCTTCTTCCTAAACTTTTTAGATTGCTTGGAGGTATCAGGTTTATCGACAGTTAAAGTTTTACCATTTGTTGACTTTTTGATCAAATCTTCTACAGCCACAAGTGATTTCATAAGCTCACTTGGTGACATTTCACTCTTATTCATGTTATAATTTAACACGAACGCATTGAAGGACGAAGGGAGTGACTGTAGAACAGTGTCAACCTGAGTGATGACATCCATCTCTCTACCAAGAATTTCCAGCTCATTCAATAAGCCTATCATCTTTATGATGTGCTCTCTGACTGGACTTCCCTCAGTCATCTCGGTGTTAACAAGGGTTTTCAACTTTACTTGTTGAGCTGACCTATTTTGCTCACCAAACATCTCATACAGGTTTTGTAAAATGTCATTAGCTTTATCCATGTGTTCATGCTGGCTTTACAAAATGTTAGACATCAAAGCCAGAATGTAACACTTGGTCATCTGATTAGACCTCTCACAATGCTCCAACTCAGCCTTTTGGGTCAGTGATGCATCTTCAGGAATTTCGAGTTTAGGTGTCTTAAGACACAGGTCAAGCTTATCTGCAGTAAATACTATTCTAATTTTTCTTTTCTAATCTACATAGTTAGTTCCAACTAACATTTCATCACGAAAAATTTTAGTTAAAGGGTGAAGGCCTGTCATGATCTAATCAAATGACAAAATAAAGATAGTATTAGGGATCTATTGAATTCATTAGTTACTATTAGATTATGGGTCTGTATCTAATAGTATTGCCAATTTAGGGAGAATTAATTGGCATCGAATACCTAGTCACTGGCTTAATGTAATCTCGCATTTGGACACAACATCACATCACCTTGAATAGGCAGATAGAATCTATCTTCTCCACTTCACAGATCTCATCTTGTGAATCTTGGAGCATTCGATCTACTGTTTGATCTATAAGGGATGTTATACTCACGCTTTGGCATTATTGTATGACATCTTTTATTCATGTACCCACCTACCATGAACCTAATAAACACTTAACGAAAGCTCATGCTGAAATTTATCCAGATCAATGATCTCTAAGACCTAGACGGGGGTGAATAGGTCTATCTAATAATTTCTAACCAATTTTTAATTTTTCAATTAATATGTTTAGAAATCAATGAACAATTCAATCAGACAATCCACACAAATCAAACACAGAAGATTTTTACGTGGAAAACCCTAACGGGAAAAAACCACGGGACCTTGTCCAGCAATAAACTTCACTATGAAAAGATATCAAGTACAAGACAAGACCTTACCAAAACAGAAACGACGTTCCTAGGTATAGACTCTTACTCTTGATTTCCACGAACCAGTAGGTTCGATCTCCGCCTTAGCAGCTTCGGTTCCACACCGACCAAATCTTTTCAAGCGACTTCAAAACCACGATCACACACGATCAATCTCCTTCCACGAAGGCTCCGGATCAAACACCGGACACACACACAAGGTGTAGGGTTGTGAATCAATTTAGTAAATTTCAAACCCTAGAGGGATCTCATATAGATTTGAGATCACACAATGCAAGATCAAAGGTTTAAATCTATACTTGCATTCTCTAGGATCAAAGAAAGAGGAGAGATCAACAAAGATCTAATAAAAGCAATAAGAAAAACCCTAGAAGAGTTTCTCAGACCTCTACTCTTTCAAAAATATCAAAGACACGAATTAGGTCTCCCAAAAGTTGTTTATATAGGGTTTAAAAAAAGAATCCAGAAAAAGAAAAATTCTTTTTACGGGGACCGATCGATCGGTGCTCACTACCGATCGCTCGGTTCAAAACGGATCGATCGGTTCTAATGACCGATCGCTCGGGTATAAATCATCTCTCTGGAAAATTTCCCCATACAAAAATTTGGTCCAGTCGATAGCGACCGATCACTCAGTAGGCCACCGATCGATCGGTCCCAATATCGAGCGATCGGTTGAGACGGAACTTTGTTCAAACCATATGTCTTTTCATGTTTATTTGATTCAACTAAGATCAAACAACTTTGTTAGGTTTAAAACTATCCTCCTAGGTATGTTTAGAGTTATCTAAGCCAAAACCAACCTAGGTAGGGGTCTCTAAGTCCATTACCTGTCTAGATCCAGAGTAGAAGCTTTTTCTTCTCTTTCTTCAATCTTCTTTAAGCTTTAGCTCTTCTCTTCTGACAAGTTGAACATAACTCGACGACTCGACTCACATGACCTATCTAATGATCACGGAATTTGCCAACACCTATTTAGGGATTTACAATCTCCCCCTTTGGCAATTCCGGGACAAAACAAGATTAATTCATATACTAGGTTCAAATTTTCCCAATTGATTCAAAAATGGAAAATTGACCTTTACATGACTCTAAAAAATATAACTACAGGACTTTTGACATGTTAGCTTGTCATGATTCACCAAACTTAGAACCTGTTTGCCTGCACATGCTAAATCAAAAACCTGTGAAGCATGGGAAATAAAATATGGGATAAAATATTGGAAGAATGAAAATATGTATAACATAACATCCACAATTCCACAATACTATATCCATAACAGGTTAAGCATTCCATAACATCATCCAAAACCTCATCCATCACATTTATAACCTTATCCAACACATAAACACATTACATAATACTCCCCCTTTTTGGCTCGAAATGCCAAAGGTGGACTAGAAAAGGAATGTATAACCATCGAAATGAGATGAGATAGAAGATAATGAGCATAAACCATTCAAATATATACATCCATAACAAGTCAATAATATCCAAGTAGTTTTGTACTAAGTACAACCAAAACAAAATACATCAAAATGTCAAATAAAAAACTGTCACTCGACTAAGATAAACTCCAATCACGAACTATCCCTCCTATTCATCATCAGAAGTGAGCTAGGACTCATAGTAAGCTCGAAAATCCCGAACATCTCTCTGTACTCCTAGCACGGCTGTATCGAGAGATCCAAGTCTACCACGAACCTCTGTAGTAAACTCCTCGTATGATGAAACATGAGTCCGGAGATCCATCTGCATCTCTCGCATCATCCTCCCAAGATCATCCATAGTGGTCGGAGGAGGACGAGATGACCCAGCACCAACTTCTGCTCCCTCCTCTGTATCTCGAACTGAGGCATGTGAAAAACTCTGAGCTAGGGTCTTTTTGTTGATTGGACCCTTAGGAACTCGAGTAGGAACACCAGGAGGAGCGATAACTCCTTGAGAACCAAGAAGTTTAGTGATGAGTGAACCAAATGGTAGGGCTCCAACTGCTGTACTAGTTTGATGGGCTTGGATCATCAAGTCAATGATGTGAGCGGCAAGATCAATATCACGCCCACGAAGAAGACTAAACAAAAATCTAGCTCTATCTTCCCTAAGGTCCGCAGTATGAACCTTTGGATGGATATTTGCACTCATAACTAGGTTTACTAGTCTAGCATCCTTAGTGAGTTTCGCCACTTCAATAAGAGACCCAACCCAAAACGGAGGAGTACCACTAAGAAAGGTAACAACATGTTCCATGGAGTCTTTATCCTCATCAGTCTTATAAATATAAGGATAATATGCATTTGGAACTCGAGGACACCCAAGGAATTTAGAAACCAAATCAGCATTTATGACAACAGATTGTTCTAATGCTCGAGATTTGAATGACCATTTTTTCTGGTTGATTTCAGAAAAATTAGAGTAAAATTCTCTAACTAACTGGACAGAAGCAGGACCGGATAAGGTAAGTATACCTTCCCATTGACGATCTGAAATGAGTGTAGGAAGATAATAATCACCAAAATCAGAAATATGTATGTCCCTTTCAACCATAACACCTTTCTTGCTAAAATACTCACTATAGAGTTGAGCAGCAATAGGACTGATAAACTGGGATAACTTACTGGACTGGGAAGATGAAGCCTTACCTTTATTTTTCCGAGTTTTATCAGCCAAAGATTTTTGACGATTCTCAATTGTAGAATCAATCATTCTACGAATTGGCCTGTCCCCAATGGAAATACCATGCCCTATTGGAGTGAAAGTAAATGGCTCTAGGTTTTCCTCATCTTTAGGAGGATCCTCTTGGTTGTTGAGAACCAACCTCCGACGTTTAGGAACGCCAGACATGAGATAGGAAAGAAGGATTAACGACAAAACGAAAGCCATGGAAGAAAATGCAAGAAAACGAAGCCCTAGATGAGAAAATCAATCTAAATCGAAGAAAATGCACAAATCTTACCTTTTAGATGCTTGGGAAACCTTTAGAATAGAATGGAATGACCGTAGGAAAGATTTGGAGGAGAGGTAACCGAGAGATCGCTCTGGAGATCGGAGAACAAGTGAACAAAAAAAATAGAAATGAGGGTTTTATAACTCTGTTCACGAAAGACCGATCGATCAGTCTTTAGCACCGAGCGATCGGTGGTCTGAAAATTTTTCAAAAATTTTACATTTAAAACCTTTTCTCCCCCTCAACCAATGGAACATTGAAAACTCATTTTCACCTCAAAATGACCAACTGACCAAAAAATATGCAACATTTGATTTCATAAAAATCATAAATAATAATCACCCAAGAATTTATATATCAAGTATAGGCATAAACAAGGATTATGTAAACATTAATTGATTTTCACCGGTGATTAAATATGGTATTTGCATCAAATTCACAATCAGAGTCAAGATACAATTAGAAGTAATGTGAGTATGAAATCAAAATTCATTACTTGACTCTTTGAATTAGTTTCCTTCCTTAATCTAGATTTTGACATTATAGTTCAAATGGGACTCTAAAATTTTCAAAAACTAGTTTTAAAACCAATAATCATCCATATTTATATGATGAGCAATTTTTACCCCAAATTTGACTAACAAATTTATTTCATTTCTTTTTCACTCAAATTGTACTCATTGTGAAAATTCTTTTTGGAGTACACATATATAGTTTTTAGCACACTGGTGACTTTCACTCAAGTGAGAAGGTAGCTCTTTCTAATGACAGTAGGGGCTTTCATACTAGCAATCCATATAGATACCTACTGTTTGTCTAGGTAGCCATTACTCACTGTTTGCATTCACTAGTAGCTATCACACAAACTCACAGGTAGTCCTCTCCATGTCAATAATTTTTATAACTAGGGGGCTCACCTTATGGAATTTTTTTTTATGACATTGGTTATACTAGATTTGATTAATCTAGGGAACCATATGGTATAATATCAGAACCTTTAAATAGGAACTAAAACCATCTAAAGAATCAGTCAGAGTGCATGTGCAAAATAGAACATCTTTGTATGCTCAACTCTAACTGAGATTAGTTAGCATGACCAAATTCAATCACAAGATCGAACCAACAATTGAACTATCCTATATTATTCAATCCTATGAAATATTTATCCTTGGATTATATGGTTAAATATGATTTCAAGGAAATAACATTAAGCAAAAAGATAGGACAAATAAGGTCATACAAACACATTATTTTCTTTTATTTTTTGCAATATTTTTCAATTTTTTGAATGTTTTTGGATTTTTATTACTTAAAGAAAATAACAAAAAAAATAGCTCTATGAGATAAATAGAACATGAAGAACACATAGGCTATGAAACAAGTACATCTTTACTCAACTCCGCACAAACCTATGGATTTCCTAAGGAATTCAAACCTAAGGGAATCTAAGGGTTTTGTTAGAATGTCCGCAAATTGATTCTCTGTTTGGACATACTCTATAGACACAATCTTTTGCTCAACAAGATCACGGATGAAATGATGTCTTATGTCTATGTGTTTTGTGCGAGAATGTTGAACGGGATTTTTGGAAATATTGATAGCACTAGAATTATCACAATACACAGTCATAGTGCTCTGTTCAATCCCGTAATCATTCAACATCTGCTTCATCCACAGAAGTTGAGTGCAACAACTGCCAGCTGCAATGTACTCAGCTTCTGCAGTGGACAACGAAATTGAATTCTGCTTTTTTCTAAGCCAAGCAACTAAGCAATTTCCAATATAGAAACATCCTCCTGAGGTGCTTTTCCTATCATCAGCATTTCCGGCCCAATCGGCATCGGAATATCCCACTATCGTGGCATTTGTATCAAAAGAATACAAGTGGCCAAATGATAGAGCTCCACTCACATATCGAATGATACGCTTTACTACAAGCAAGTGGGACTCTTTTGGGCTCGCTTGATAGCGGGCACAAGCACCAACACTAAAGGCTATGTCAGGTCTAGTAGCAGTTAGGTAGAGTAAACTACCAATCATGCTTCTATAAGAAGTTTGATCAACACCTTTGCCTGTAGCATCTTTACTAAGTTTTGTAGTAGAACTCATAGGAGTCCTTACATGCTTAGCAGAACTCATTCCAAATTTTTTCACTAGATTTTTTGCATATTTGATTTGAGATACTGAGATCCCAGAATCCAATTGCTTGATCTGAAGACCAAGAAAGAAACTTAGCTCACCAACCATGCTCATTTCAAATTCATTTTTCATTTGTTCAGCAAATGAATGAGCATGTAAGTCTAATGTGGAACCAAACACTATGTCATCAACATATATCTGGGCGATGACAATATCACCTTTCACATTCTTTATGAAAAGGGTTCTGTCTACTCCCCCTCTCGAAAATCCGTTTTCTAAGAGATAAGTAGTCAGCCTCTCATACCAAGCTCTTGGAGCTTGTTTTAAACCATAGAGAGCCCTTTTCAGTCGATAGACTTGATCAAGGTGATGTGGATCTTCAAACCCTTTTGGTTATTCCACATAGACTTCTTCATGTAGAATGCCATTCAGAAAGGCACTCTTAACATCCATTTGAAAAAGTTTGAATTTCATATGGCAAGCTACAGCTAGAAGAATTCTTATTGATTCTAGCCTGGCTACAAGAACAAACGTTTCATCGAAGTCAATACCTTCAATTTGGGTGTATCCTTGTGCAACTAACCTAGCCTTATTTCTTATGATAGTACTTTTTTCATCAGATTTGTTCTTGAAAATCCATTTGGTACCTATCACATTTGTATTGTTAGGCCTAGGTACTAAATACCAAACATCATTCCTAGTAAACTGAAGTAACTCTTCTTGCATTGCAATTATCCAATTATCATCTGCAAGAGCTTCAGCTACATTCTTGGGTTGAAAAGATGAAGTATAGCAAATGTAGCTAACTTCATTTTCAATTTGTTTCCTCGTTCTCACTCCACTTTCAACATCACCAATTATATCAGTGGGGGTGTGAGGACTCATGACCCTAGGATGTGTAGGTTTTGATGGAGATGTTTGCTTATCAATAGGTGGAGTTGAAACAATTTCAACATTTTCATTTTCAGCACATTCATCATCCTCACGTTGCACATTTTCAACACCGGAGTCATCCACAACTACATTTATGGACTCCATAATTGTAGAGGTTCTCAAGTTATACACTCGATAAGCTCTACTGTTGGTGGAATATCCAATAAATATCCCTTCATCACTCTGGGATTCAAATTTGCCCAGTTGCTCTCTATCCTTAAGGATATAGCATTTACTTCCGAATTCTCGAAAGTACTTGACACTAGGTTTCTTGTTATTCCACAACTCATATGGGGTTTTCCTTGTTCCAGGTCTTACAAAAACTCTATTAACTATATAGCAAGCAGTGTTAACTGCCTCAGCCCAGAAATGAGAAGCTAGATTGTTGCTATGAAGCATAACTCTAGCCATCTCTTGGAGAACCCTGTTCTTCCTCTCTACTACCCCATTCTGCTGAGGTGTAATAGGTGCATAAAATTCATGTTTAATACCCGACTCATCCCAAAAGTCGTTGTACTTAGAGTTTTCAAACTCCTTTCCATGATCACTTCGAATTCGAGTGATTGGGCATCTTTTCTCATTTTGAATTTTCAGGCAAATACTTTTAAAATTGTCAAAAGCATCGGATTTCTCCCTTATAAATGCCACCCATGACATTCTTGAGAAATCATCAACCATAACTAGGATGTATCGCTTTCCACCTAGACTTTCAGTTCTTGTAGGACCCATTAGATCCATATGAATTAATTCCAGTGGATATGAAGTAGCAATACTTGAAGTCTTCTTATGTGGGGTTCTAATTTGTTTACCAATTTGGCATGGCCCACACACAGTAGTAGAAGGCTTTCCTAGTTTGGGAACACCTCTCACAAGCTCTTGCTTAGAGATTTTACATAGGTCTTTGAAGTTCATATGACCTAGTCTTCGGTGCCACAAATCAACCTCCTCAATTTTAGTCTTATAACAGACATTTGAGGGATTAGGACTGGGAGTTAAGCCGTAGCAATTGTCAGTGGTTCTCAATCCTTCTAGAACACACTTACCTTTACCATTAATGACTAAGCATTTATTTTGGGTAAAGTGCACAGCATGATTATCATCACATAGTTGACTTATGCTAATTAAATTAGCTTTCAATCCTTCAACAAACAAAGCATCTTTCAATTTAGGTATGCCTGGTGAATCGATGATACCCTTCCCTTTGACTAAAGACTTGCTTCCATCACCAAAAGTAACAGTCCCATCTGGACAGTCCTCCAATTGAATAAATAAGGACTTGTTACCTGTCATATGCCGAGAACACCCACTGTCGAAGTACCACATTTCTGTGTTTTGGGATTTCAAGGCAGTATGAATGACAAAGCACTTAAGGTCTTCCTTTCTTACATACACAGTCTTTAAACTTTGTTTAGATCTTTGATCATTAATCTGTGTAGTAGAGACCTTTTTCCTTTTTGTCCTCCTTGACCTTTTTCTGTTTTGTTCAGTTCTAGTTTTTTGATAAGTCAAATTATTTCCTCTTGAATAATCATTTGGAATAAATTGACCAGTTCTTGTCCTAGAGATTTGAGCAATTCTATTAACATCATCGCTCAACATTCTAGACTTTTCAGCTAGAACCTGAATCTGCCTTTGAAGAGTCCCTTGACTTTGATTTTGGTTCCATGAACCATTTCGGGGAGCTCTCCTAAATGCATTACAATTAGGTCGAATGTGACCTTTCATACCACAAAAGTGACATGTGGGTATGAATCTTGGAAGAGGAGGAGGATTTCTTCTAACAGGAATTTGATTCCTTAAAGCATTCACTCTAGGAGCTGTATTTCTAGGCTTTACAAAATTTGTATAAGCCTTAGTAGTTGATGTAGAAGGTAAATTTTCTTTAGGATCAGAATGTATTGGCTCAAATACTGCACTAGTCATTGTACCAACAGCTAAAGGACCAGCTGGTGTGTCAACATGTCCTATCCCAGATCTACTCGAATTTGATCCATACTTTCAAACTAATTCATCTAGGTAGCTAGTGTTACCAAACATTCTTATTTCTTTTTCAAGAGTATAGACCTTCTGAATCAAGTCAGTCTTGTCTTTAAGGGTAATTTGATGTTCTTTTTCAAGAAATTTCACCTTATCAACAAGAGAGTCTTTAAAAGTTTCCAGCTCCATTTGCAGAGTTCTTAACTCTTCAATTTCTTTCATGGAAGTGTCTCTTTCAACTTCTAATTTTCTGACCACATTAGTCAATGAGACATTCTCTTCCAAAAGACATTGAACTTTTATAACAAATGCTTCTTTTTCATTTTCCAACTGACTAACTAGTGCACTCTTCTCTTCTGCTACTAGTTTACAGATATCTCTTTCATTTTGAATGAGTTTGAGTTTTTTGCTCAAGGAGATTTTTGTTTTAGTCAGTTTCAAACTTTCAGCATACAACTTATCATAAGTTGTTTTCAAATCTTCATCACTTTCAGAGTCAGTTTAACTCTTCTGTAAGTCATCACTAGACTCAGTATGAATACTCTCATCACTTCTATCCTTTTCATCAACCGCAGAGGTAGTCTCAAGAATCCCAGAAAGGGAAGCAGTGAAAGCAGTATGATTTCCAGTATCTTCACTTGAAGAGGAACTGTCCGATTCTTCATTCTCGGAATCACTGTCATCCCAACAGGCATTCATCACCTTGCCCTTACTCTTCTTCTTGTTAGGACAGTTAGGTGAAATATGACCGAAGCCATGGCATTCATAACATTGAACACCTTGGGATTTCTTGTCGCCACTCTTGGAATTTTTCTTGTTTTCCCAGGGCTTAGACTTTGACTTCTCAAAAGATTTTCCTCCCTGTTTGGGATTAAACCTCTTTTTCGTTCTAAAAAATTTTCGAAATTTTTTAACGAAAAGAGCCATTTCTTCCTCATTCATTTCTCCATCACTGTCATCCTCATCCAAAGTTTCCTTGATGGTTTTCAAGGCTAAAGATTTATTCTTCTTGGATGGACGTAGATTGAGTTCATAGGTTTGGAGTGATCCAACCAATTCCTCAATCTTCAGAGAGTCAACATTTTTGCTCTCTTCGATTGCAGTGACTTTGGGTTGAAATCTCTCTGGGAGAGATCTAAGGACTTTTCTAACTATTTTGGACTCAGATATTTTCTCACCTAAATTGAAACTAGCGTTGACAATGTCACTAAGTTTTGCATAGAATTCATCAAAAGTGTCATTGTCTTCCATGTTTAAATGTTCAAATTTGGTGGTTAACATTTGGAGTTTTGAGATTTTAACAGTGGTAGTACCCTCATGGGTAATTTCAAGAATGTCCCAAGCCTCCTTTGCTGTTTCACATGAAGAAATTCGTCTGAATTCCTCAGCAGTGACTGCAGTAAAGATAGCATTGAGACCTTTAGTGTTCCATCCACTTGAATCAAGCTCTTCTCTGGTCCATTCATCAGAATATTTGACGACAGTCAAATCACCTACAGTTTTTATGGGCGTAGTCCACCCATTCTGTATAGACATCCAAATTCTCTCGTCAATAGATTTGAGAAAGGCTCTCATTCTAGCTTTCCAGTATGCATAATTATTTCCATCAAAAAGTGGGGGACGAGAGACGGATCCTCCTTCTCTTAGAGTACTCATGATCACGAATAATACAAGATCACACTTAAGGGATTAGCCTTATCAGTGAACAAGCTCTGATACCAATTGAAATTTATCCAGATCAATGATCTCTAAGACCTAGAGGGGGGTGAATAGGTCTATCTAATAATTTCTAACCAATTTTTAATTTTTCAATTAATATGTTTAGAAATCAATGAACAATTCAATCAGACAATCCACACAAATCAAACACAGAAGATTTTTACGTGGAAAACTCTAACGGGAAAAAACCACGAGACCTTGTCCAGCAATAAACTTCACTATGAAAAGATATCAAGTACAAGACAAGACCTTACCAAAACAGAAACGACGTTCCTAGGTATAGACTCTTACTCTTGATTTCCACGAACCAGTAGGTTCGATCTCCGCCTTAGCAGCTTCGGTTCCACACCGACCAAATCTTTTCAAGCGACTTCAAAACCACGATCACACACGATCAATCTCCTTCCACGAAGGCTCCGGATCAAACACCGGACACACACACAAGGTGTAGGGTTGTGAATCAATTTAGTAAATTTCAAACCCTAGAGGGATCTCATACAGATTTGAGATCACACAATGCAAGATCAAAGGTTTAAATCTATACTTGCATTCTCTAGGATCAAAGAAAGAGGAGGGATCAACAAAGATCTAATAAAAGTAATAAGAAAAACCCTAGAAGAGTTTCTCAGACCTCTACTCTTTCAAAAATATCAAAGACACGAATTAGGTCTCCCAAAAGTTGTTTATATAGGGTTTAAAAAAAGGATCCAGAAAAAGAAAAATTCTTTTTACGGGGACCGATCGATCGGTGCTCACTACCGATCGCTCAGTTCAAAACGGATCGATCGGTTGAGACAGAATTTTGTTCAAACCATATGTCTTTTCATGTTTATTTGATTCAACTAAGATCAAACAACTTTGTTAGGTTTAAAACTATCCTCCTAGGTATGTTTAGAGTTATCTAAGCCAAAACCAACCTAGGTAGGGGTCTCTAAGTCCATTACCTGTCTAGATCCAGAGTAGAAGCTTTTTCTTCTCTTTCTTCAATCTTCTTTAAGCTTTAGCTCTTCTCTTCTGACAAGTTGAACATGACTCGACGACTCGACTCACATGACCTATCTAATGATCACGGAATTTGCCAACACCTATTTAGGGATTTACACATGCTTTGGCCTTTTTGCTCCCACTATTTGCTTATAAAGTTTTCACCATGTTTTCACATAGGCGAGAGGGATTAGGCCCGGCTTTAGCCTGTCAGCTTACTCACACTCCCCACTATAAGATCACATAGTGTATGGTAGAAGATCATAATACTTAGGGACTTATCCCCAGTCTTATATACACATGATATATTAAGGGCAATTATTTCTACAGAATAATTAAACATGAATAGATAGCAGATATCATCTCATGATATAATAAACAAGTATCATCTCATGAGAATAAACAAGTATAAACATCATATGAGATTAATCGTTATGGGTCAATGAAAATTAAAATGCATGGATGCAAGAGAATGAGATAAGAATAAAGGCAACTCGCAAACTCCTTCGCGATCGCTTCCTTTATCATCTTATCGAGATCATCATCACAACATCCTCCTCGCATCATCTCGACCAATGCATGATACGGAAAAATGGCGTTAGGGAAACTAGATTTTCATTCGCTCTTTTTCAGGGAAACCGAATGAATCTGCCCTTTACAAATATGTCAAAATCCTACTACATATTTTCCTCTAATATGAATGCATGATAAACATTTTATCACACATAATAAAATTGACCCATATCTGTAATCTCATACAATTAGATGCAACATGGTAATGTAGTACTTTTTCTGATATTTTAAAAGATTGAAAAAATAATAACAATTATCCTTGAGCTCGAAAAATCTATATCTCATATAGATCAAACCCGAAAAATAAAACCATTATATTTTCTAACAAACAATTTTAATAAAATTATTTTTAAAATATAATGATAGGATTTTCTTAAATCTTTACGGTCTTTTATTCTTTTCTTGAATGCAAGATCCTTTCTTGAATGCAAGATCCTTTCATAAAGATTAGTTCTATTATTATTCAAGATTGGTTCTGATATTATTCAAGATTAAAATAAAAAATTAAGAGAGGTGAAAATCCTAAATATGATCTCATCATAAAATAGGGTTTATAAATTTTTTCGAATAAAATCTATTTATAAGAAAAAACATTCATTAATTATTTTAAATAATTAACAAATATATTTTAAATGATCCAATCATTTAAAAGGATTTCAAGATAAACTTATTTATTTCGAAAATTGATTAAAACTCATATAAATCTAGTTTTTTTTTTAAAAAGTTATTTAATTATTATCATTATCAAATCTCATTCGATAAATAATACAAAAAATAATTATTCATTTATTCATCTCTCATGAACAAATAAAAATAACGAGCATAAATAAATAAATAAAATTCATCTCATGAATTATTTTATCTATTTAATCATCCTTTAAAACAAACAAAAAAATACTCTTTAACCATGAGCTCTGATACCACTTGAAGGGAATCCAGATAAAAAATTTATGCGAAAAACTGGATCCTGAAGATTTTTACACCACAAAAAGCAAATAATTTTAACTACTTGTTTAAATAATTACCTCAGTGAATGATGTTCACCGGTGAAGTACAAAACAGAATGAACAGTCAAAACTCTTTGTAGAGATTTCTCGAAGAAATACTCAAAGCTCGATCCTCATTCTTCGCTATCCTCGTGAAGCTTTTAAATCTCTACTTGGTATTGAAGAACAAAGAGAAGAAGATTATTGGAGTAGATTTTCTACCTCACAAAACCTTAGGGTTCAAAACCCTAGCCTTCAAAATCAACTTGGAGTAACCCTTGAAGCTCACTAAAATTAGAGAGATTATTCTCTCTCTATAGCCCACGTTTTTTGGAGGAGAGAAATAATGATTAATGATCATTAGGGCCACACGGTTTTGGCGTATGGGTATATATGGATTTGGATCAAATCCTAATCCTTATCCAATTAGAATTTATCCCTTAAAGAGTTACTAAATAATGATAACTCTTATCATTAATTAAACTTCATGTTTATCCATAACTAATTAATTATAACAAACTTTCTAATTTAGGATTTCTTTTCCTAAAAGGATTCCTTAATTAATGGGATGAAACTAATTCCCTAGATTCTAGGGATACCAACAAACTCCCTAACAATTGGGGATTCTAATCAAATTAGAAACCCCTTAAAGGGGTGGGGGTGAGCTAGAAGGCGGCGTGAGCCATTGGGAGTCTTGAACTCCAAGTCTTGATAAGAATTTAATCTTATCCCTTTGTTTATTATTTTCTAAGAATGGAATCTAATCCCTTACGATAAGGATTAATTAATTAATAATTATTTAACTAACAAACTCTCTACATAATAGGGATTCTCCAAATAGGCGCCCACCCTAGGGAGTTAATCCCATGAGCTTGGGCCCACCAATAAGGTCCATTTTTGTTGGGTTTTATGGATATGGGTCAAACTCATTTCCCCTTATATTGGGTTAATTAAATAATCATTATTATTATCCTTTAATTTAGATTAACATTTAATCTATTTAATAAAGATTAACTTTTAATCCTTTAAATTATAAATTAACATTTAATCTATTAATTGAGCTTGTATTTCTTATGTGAGCATCTCCATAGATTGTTCTGACACATTCTAACTCTGGCTTACCCAATGTTATCACAATGACTCTAAAATAGAATGACATCGGAATTGCAAGTGACGTGAGATATCCATTGTAAAACCCCAGAACTTTTGCCCGTGTATTGGAAATCGTGTCAAGGCTTTAGGCCATTGTAATCTTCCATTTATATAAAATGAGAAATCTTAAAGAACTCTAAGTGTTAAAAATGGGATTTCTTAAGTCGGATATGTTAAAAATCCAGGCTACTGAACTCCAATTGCGGACCAGTCAACTTGAGGGGTAATTTGGTCAATAAATAAAGAAGAATTTGAAAATTCTAATGCCATAAATGTTCCTTTTAGAATGACGAATCCAACGCAAGTTGAATCGTTAAAATCCGACGAACGAGTCAAAAGTTATGACCGATATACGAAAACAGGAAAATCTGAAAAATTTCTGCAAGAGTTACGAACGATCGTAGGTGAGCTACGATCAATCGTCGAAAATCTATGATCGATCGTAGAATTCTAAATGGCCAAAACTCTCTATAATATTTACGAACGATTGTAGAAATTTACGACCAATCGTAGAAGGTTACGATTGATCGTAGAGAAACTACGACCGATTGTAGATCGCGAACCCAGAATTTTATTTCGGGATTTTTAGGGTTTCTTCTCTTTCCCTATAAATAGGGGGTTGTATTGGGGGTTTTGGTTTACCCTAAACCTAAAGAAAGCCTAAGAGAAATTAAAGAAGATGAAGAAATGAGAGATTGGGGATTTGCCAAGAGAGTTGAGGTTGAAGAAAAAGGAGATCAAGATCAAGGGTGATCTTCACCAAATCAAGCCAAGGGGTTCTTCCAACCTCGGTAACGACTCCACCCACGTTTTTGGAGGGTTTTCCTCATCCGTTGAAGGTCGGTATCTTATGCTACCCTCCTTGTCATATTTTCTTCCCTTTATTGTTATGCTTCTCTATTTCATTGTTTTCCCTAAATGTTTCACATGAAGTAAGACGGAATTAGTGAATGAAATGTCATGTGGATGTTGTGTTGTGATGAAAACAAATATGAAGGGTATTTCACCAAATAATAAACACACATGGATGATGGATGGATTAGATGAATCACTAATCAAGAAAAGAATGACTTAAGGCATATGGAAATTTCTAGGGTTTATGATAGTGTGTTACTTGCTTTTCTTAATGGCATGAATATTCTTATTGTTGAAAAGAATGCTATTCCATGTATTATTGAACTCCGTATGTCATGTTTAATTTCAAGTGGTAGCATATACACGACTTCACGAGCACGGCATGCATGACATGGTTTACCGAGTTTTTCAAGAATAAAGGGTTTAGTCTTGATTTACGAACACCATGACAAGGCCAAACGTATGGGTTGGTATAAGAGATAGGGCGTATCTTAAGATATGTTTTGCCTCGTTTTTTGTAAGAACCAGAACATGCCAAGCAAGACTCCAAGCATGCATGTTTATTTTATTGCATTTTTGCTAAAGAGGGGTTTCCCCTCCCTCACAAATTGTTTTCATTAAAAAGAGGGGGTTCTACACCACCCTCCCTCACAAGTTGCATCTCATGAAAAGAGAAGGTTCTATACCACCCTCCCTCACAAGTTCATCTTACAAGTTGCATGAGCATGTTTAAATTCCAAGCAAGCAAGACATGACATGACATGACAAGACAAGCAAGACATGACACGACATGACATGCATGATACGACAAGACAAGCAAGATAGAACACAGCAAGACAAGTTTTCAAGCATGAAAAGAGTATTTTCAAGTCAAGTCAAGCACACAATGATTCCAAGAGTTTTCTCGGTTTTGATTTGATGCAAGCATGAAATATAAATCGTTTATCTTCCTGTTATGATATGAACTGCTTCCGCTTTATTTCCATTATTGTATTGCCATGAGTGTTGGTTAGTATTTGGTACCCGCTGAGTATTCCATGCTCAGCCGTACTTTTGATGTCGGCAGGTGTTAGTGGAGTGCTCATTCCTTTGACATATGTGCTCCTGGTCCATGGGAGGAAGGGGAGTATGTTGAGGAGGTCCCTTGCTGAGGAGCCTCATGATAAGGGTTATTATTAGGTGGTAGATTCTAAGTGAGTGTGGGTAAGCATAAAAGATTTATACCCATGTATTTTGGCGGGCATGTCCGCACCTTCTTTCTTTGATTTCCCTTTGTACAAAACTTGGATCACATGTATTTACATAGAGATTTTGGTTAGACTTACGTTGTGCCATGTTAGTTTATACTTCCGCTATTTTGTCCTCTAGTGTATATGCTCCGTGTGTTTTGCAAGATGGTTTGTTACACAAGTCATCTAAGTCATGATAAGTCATCCAAGTTTCACTCTAACTCCTAGGGTGGGTTTTGGGTCGCGACATCCATGTTGCAATTGAATCACGGTGTAAGAACATTAACCAATAAGGATTCCGCTACATGAACTTTTTAATTCGATTGATCCTTCCAATAACATTATCCATAATGGGTCTTCGAGATTAATATACTATCTAACTCATTGCCCATTGTACATCATCCGGGTTTCCAAGACTTCTGATTAAGTCATGAGAAACTTTTTCTCACGTAAAACATTTTGAGAAATTTTTTTGTTAAGTATAATATATTTTAATAAAAATATATTTCAAACTTATTTGATTTCAAAATCACTTGTGCAGGATTTAAGCTTAATCGATTATCTTACCCGAAATTTGGATAATCTCTCAATTTAATGAGTGAATTTCTTGTTTGAAATTCATCATGACTCGAACAGCTTTCTGATTATCCAACTGTCACCTTATCGTAATCTCTCAATTAGAGAGTACTTAGGTGCAATCAAAACAGTCAAATTACTGTCCAGTTATAAATGAACTCATCAGATTTAAAGATCATCAAAACTGTTCAATGTAAATGAAAGACCAACTATCTGATAGTATGTTTATGCAAGAGGTCTCTCATTGCATCTAATCAGTTAGTGTACATTTAAGCACCCATATGCTGATGTGTAGTCTCGACTACAATAGTTTGAGATAAAACTATATCTGAACCATTGAGAACATCTTAGTATTGTGGCAGCCATATAAGTGAAGTGTCCAGCTTCACCCATAGCTATGACTATATACGGTATAAGGAACTGGAAAACTATATCTACCTGTGATAGTTCGATACCTATCACATAGCTTTCCTACAATATATCCTATGGACCTTTTTCGATATCTCATATCGTATAGATCATCTCATGATCATGATCAATTACCTATGATGAATTCACAATAGATAAAGAAGATGTCGTTATTAATCTAATCAATAAGAATCTTACAATCTAAATGACTTTCCAGGGCATAATGTCTAACATGAGCATCATCATGTATATATGGAAAGCTTTAAACATTTCATACGAATTCCTACAAGACATATTTACATTATAGTATACTTAAACAATTTCTAAAACCCTAGGACATTCACATTCATAGTTTTTCATCATACAAATCTTGGCCATTAAGCCTATTTCATCACATCACGCTTAGAATCATAGTTTATTAGAGATAGTCACAATCATATCCAAGCATAACATAATTATTTCTTTTCTTTGAAAAACTTCAATCTTAAACACTTACTTACTCATTTGATCATAATATAGTTTACCCAAAATCCTACATTTACTATTTGCATCATAGCATAGTTAGGTAATAGTAGATACTTACTATTTGTATCATAGTAAAGCTAGGTAGTAGTAGTACTTACGTTAGAAATCAAATTCTCGAGTGTTACCCTAAAACCCACAAAAATGACTTCTATTTATAGCTTAAGAGGATAAAACCCTAAAAATGTCGCATTTGGGGCTGTTTTGCGACTTTACTATGCATGACCGTTCGAACGGTCTTTTGATCGTTCAAACGGTGGTGTAATCGTTCGAACGGTTATGCCTACTGTTTTGATTTCTGAAATCCTGATTCAACATTTACAAGGATTGTTCGAACGGTTATGGAACAGTTCGAACGATCACCCATTTTTTCTTCTAATTTTCTCGTTTTCTCATTGGCTTAGACTTTTTCTTTTCTTTAAACATTTCAAGAGTTTTTAGGACCTTAGAACACATGTCATACACATTACACAATTTAAGCTTCATTTTCATTGACCAACGTAATGAACATCCAAAAGGCTTCAAGCCTTGGAACACTATTCACTGAGGTTATGACCCCAAGTTTTGGGGTCTTACACTAATTAAGAAATTTTAACTCTTAACGTTAATAGTTTTTAAAAAAAACTAAAGTTATATTGTGGAACCCCAAAGATTAGTGAGTCTTAACTATAGTTACTAGGGGTTAAAAGGGACACGTGTTGGCCTATGAGTTCGATTGAACTCCCCCAAGTTCAATAACAAGTGGCTTTGATTTCATCTTCATCCACCTCCATGCCCCATGCTATATACATATTTAAAAAATCCAAATGTTTAGGGGGCACGTGCCCCAGTCCCCTTGTCTCTGCCCTAGGTGCAACTCTGGTGTTGCTATCCTATAACAGGGAATCACACTTGTTGCCATCTCCTTCCCTCTTTGGAAGACTGCAACAGGGATCAATCCCATGTCCCACAGTATATGAGGCCCCTCCAATGAGTGTTAAGAGGTGCATGCGTCCTCATTAGCGAAGGCACAGAGGAAATATCCTGCATGGGTCCCCTGAGTAGATATACGCTCAATTATAAAGGGCAGTGAGCAGTGATAGCACTGGGTCATTTTTAGTCGTGCTTCGTACACGGCCTTTACAGAAAAAGGTTCGTCTTTCCCTGTAATGATGCAGTATGTGTTTCACACGCGCAAAGCGAGACGAATTCTAGATTGGCCGTCTCTTACAAACAAAATCAACAGCCCCGCTCATTTCATGCAGGTGAAAAACAGATTACGAGTCATTAAAGACGGGCAGAGCCTGGGGACGGGGTTGTAGTCTCCTAAATTTTTGAGAAAAAAAAAAATCTTTACAAATGTACACAGACAAATGCGATGACCCATGAACTTGAACCCAAGATTTAAAATCCCGCTGGGATTTCATGAAATCTCGGTTTCGTTAACCCCAATGACATCGATATAGAATAGATTTAAGAAAACACGATTTCAATTTAGATTTTGAAAATTTTGGGTCAAATTTCGAAATTCCGGGATTTTGGTGATATTTTGAAATTTCCTTTTTAAATAGGTTTTATATATTTTTTAGTTAAAATTTTGAAATATTTCGATATTTTTATCGAAATTTTGTGAAATTTCAAAAATTTATATATTTATTTTAAAAAAGAATAATAATATTTATATAGATATATAAATTTTAATAAAATATTATTTGTTTAATTTATATATATATTTAATAAATTAATAAATCAGTATCCAAAATCCCGACGAGATACAATTTTTATTTTTGGGATTTCAGTTTGGTTGGCTGACCGAAATCATGATAATATCCAGATTTCAAACCTTACTTTAACCTAATTTTTATTTTTCAAGAGTTATGCCCGGAAACCCTATTGTTAGTCCCCCTTCCACCCTTGGTGATATGTGGTTAGGCCGCCACCCTGGTTAAAAGTTAGTATTTGTACACTCCCACCCTTCCTTCCTGGAATGGATCCCGGACCAAGTGTGTGGTGACTAGCACGACAACCAATGGGGAAAGCTTAGGTTTCCCAATCAGTATGAAGTTTACGCTCATATAAAATGCGCGTGCAACGCCGTCTAATTAAAATAATAATAAGCAAATATGCAATTAATGCGTTTTAAAAAACCGAAAAAAAAATGCAATTAATGCGTTTTTACCAGTACCATGTTCTAGACTTTGATGGACAGATACAGATGTGAAGGAGAGAGTAGGTGTGTTTGGTCAGTATGGAGGAACTGCTTGCTCTGATCTACATTCCCTTCTTATTCTGATCTGCATTTCCTTTCTAAAACCTAAATTCATGTATTTTTCTTCAAAGAAATCACTCACAAAAAGCTCTTGAATCTGTTTTCATCACAGCAATCCATTTAAGTTTTAGTCAACTCAACACTAAACACTGTCAAGATGTTGTTCAAATCATTTTCTCTTTATTACCCCATTACACAAATTCATGATTCTCTCATCATTAGCTTGTTCATTCATTGCTGGAGCTCCAGATTCTGTAATAATGTTTTGTTCTTGATTTGATTTGATTAATCCTCTCTTTTTTCCTCTTTGTTGAAGAACTAGGGTTCTCAATCCATAATGGTGTTCATGTTCTTATCTGTGCTTTAGCTTTGAATCTTCTGAAAAGCTTTTTTTTTTTTCTTTTTTCCTTTTTCTGGTAGGGTCAGTAGCCTTTCTGCTTCCTTTTTACATAAGTGCATTTTCTTTTTAATCATTTGTTCTTCTTCCTGGTTAGGTCAAGGATTCAATTGCATTTTGGTAACTTCTCAGTTACTTAGATTTCTCTTCTTTTTTTTCTTTTTTCTCATTAGCTCTATCTTTGTAATTTCTTAAAGTTAAATACCATTACACTTATTGTTCATCTTTCTCTTATTTTCTTGGTTAATTTTAGGGTCAGGGTTTAATTTAATTTTTTGGGTTCAGGTTTTGATAATTTTTGTATTTTTTCCTTTTTTTTGGGGGGGGGGGGGGGGGGACTTTTTGCAGCTCTAAATTTTCTATTTAAGGTTGGGATTAGGGTTGTTGAGGAAGGGAATGCAGTCCATTTGTTTGATTTTATTGTTGTTGGTAGAACTTGTTCTTGGGAAGTTAGATTCAGATGCTCTTTTGGAGTGGAAGAAAGGGATTGCGAAAGATCCATTAGGTCATGTCCTTAGTTCATGGGATGGTAACTCATTGGCATCTGATGGATGCCCTCAAAACTGGTACGGAATCAGTTGTAGTGACGGGCGCGTGATATCGATCACACTGAATGATCTGGGGCTGGTTGGAAGTTTTCAATTTCCGGCTCTTATCGGGCTTCAAATGCTCCGAAACTTATCAATTTCGAACAACCAGTTTACAGGGATTATCTTGGAGATTGGCTCAATTGGATCACTTGAAATTTTGGATCTTTCACGCAATTCATTTCATGGGTCAATACCCTCTGACTTGATGAATTTGAAGAATTTAATGCTTCTGAATCTTTCCTCAAACAATTTTGGAGGTACAATTCCAAACAGTTTTGGAAAACTTGAGCGGTTGAAGTATCTTGATCTGCAGTCTAATGGATTTTCCAGTGATATAATGGGTCTTCTGGTGCAACTTCGCAGTGTGGTGCATGTCGACCTTAGTAACAATAGGTTTTCTGGATCCCCTGATGTCGGTCTTGGAAACTCCAGTTTCGTTTCCGGGGTTCAATATTTAAACTTTAGTCACAATTCCTTGTCTGGAGAGCTCTTCGCCCATGATGGGATGCCCTATTTTGACAATTTGGAGGTGTTTGATGCCAGTCATAATCAACTCGGTGGTCATATCCCTTCCTTCAATTTTTTATTTTCTCTGCGGATTATGCGGCTTGAAAGCAACCTGTTCTCGGGGTCTCTACCAGAAGGTCCTTTTCAAGAAAGCTCAATGATCTTGACTGAACTTGATCTCAGCCTTAACCAACTTGAAGGTAAATTGATTCTAACAGTTTGCTGTTTACTGTTACTGTTATATTTTCTAGTGTACTTTCTCCCGGTGTATGCTGATAAATAATTTAGGGTGGTGCTAGGCACACCCCAATATTTGATGAATACTCATAATTATTGAATATTACTAACTGCACATTATTAAATTCATAAAATTACTTGTACACACGAAAAACAAAAAATTATCTACAGATTTTAAAACTACATGCCAATAACAATGTTAGGCATATTATATGAAGGAATCTACACTACAAACTATTTGAAGTTTATGGTTTAGTGGTTCTTCTCTTATTTACTTGTGCACTTTGCTCTTCATATACTATGGTACCGGAATCGTCTTCGCCTCTATCTTTGACTATAGGAGACAAGTTAGAATTGTTAATAAAGGATTGGACTGCGTTGGTGTTCACTGGGTCTGCACTCTGCAGTAAGGCATCATTGGGGGTGGATGTGCAGGATAAGGAGCTTGGAGAAGAAGGGAAATGAGATAGGATAGTGTAGGACTTCCCTTATGGCTGGCAACGAAAAGGATATCGAGAAAAAAAAAAACAAGAAATGATGGTTTTTTTTAATTGAAAATTACAGAGGTCAGTAGATTTGGAAAATGATCTCTTAATATTGTTGAGTAGAGTTGGATTGAAGGAAGGGTTTGAGAGGGTGGGACGTGAGAATCACTAGTGATTATTTTCCTTTTTTCTCTCTTCATTGGCTTTGCTTTGGAGCTTAGAGAGACAGAGAGAGATGGGATGTTGAAAGGGAATGAAATTAGGATGGGTTGCAGTTATTAATAAAGGTGAAAACTAAAAGTATGGAAACATAAAAAAATGATGTACAATCATCAAATATTTGGGTGTGACTAACACCACCGATAATTTATGAAATGCAAGAGAAACTACTTGAAGGTCTGAAACAAAAAAAAAGAAAGAAAAAAAGAACAATTTTTGAAAAGTGTGGTGTGTGCGTGTGCGCGCGCGCGCATGCTGTGTGTGCGTGCGCGTGCTCGTGCACGTGCGTGTATGTGTGTGTTTACATTTGAATTTGCTATTGCACACCAGTGAGGTTTAAACTATGACTTGGCTGTGTGAATTAAGAATCTGACTTTGCCAAGTCGTTATGAGTTGAGAACTCCTTGAAAATGAAATTTTTGAATTTGCTATTGCATGCCAGTGAGGTTTAAACTATGACTTGGCTGTGTGAATTAAGAATCTGACTTCGTCAAGTCGTTATGAGTTGAGAACTTGTAAACGAGGTTTTGTTAATTGAGTACACACTTAGTCAAGTTGTTATGGATCGACAACATGTGATGTTGGACGATAAGACTCAAATATTTTACCTTTGATGCGGCCCAAAAATTTCCAATTAAGTTGCGATGAAGATTCAAGGAAAAGAGGTTGTTGTTTCTCAAATCCTGAGAATTTGACAGTAAACTTCAAAATGTCATAATTTTCTGCTCAAATATCCAATTGAGAAGCCGTCATAAGAATTGGAAATCATTTCTAGCTATCTGACAAAATTTCTCATGATTCTAATGTTTTGAGCATCAAAATAGAGTTGTAAGTATTGTTGTACCTTACTAGCGGTCTGATACCCAAGGTCTGATACCCAAGGCTCCTGAGTCAAGAGGACGACAAAAGGATTTTTTTTCCACCAAATCGTATCTATTTAAATTTGTTGTACCATTCCAAAGAAAATTACGTTGAATCATTTCCAATTTCTTTGCAACCGACACTGGGATGGTAAAGTAAGACATGAAATAAATAGGGAGGCTGCACAAAGAGCTCCTTAAGAGAGTTAAATGGCCACCTTTGGAGAGGTGCGAGGATTTCCATCTTGCTAGCCTTTTAGAAAAGTATTTAATGACAATGGTTCAGATCGCTGCATTATGGACTGAGATTCTTGTAAAATTAGGGCTAAGCTTGCTGGTTCGTATAGGATGATGCAAGGGCTGAATAAGAGGTTCCATTATAGATTAGAGAAGGTATAAAGGACTGAACAGATGGACAGTTGTTTGGGACTATTATGGGTTAATTTTTATGGGTAGGTTCATCATGTGGGCTGCACAGTAAGGATTTGGGTTATGTGTCTATTATAAGGAATCTGGTTTTAATGAGTTGAGTTATACAATAGGAATTGCGTTTAATATGAGTTTGATTCATATTGTTTTAAAAATAGTTAGTTTGATTCATGGGAAAAACTAAGGTCTAAGGACTGAGTTTAATGCAGACATTTAATGATAAATAAAGGAAGATGGATAAGTGGAGTATTGCTAGTAGTAAATCTTTTAGGTTGGGCTCACATCATAATAGAAGAGATTATGTGGAAGTAAACAAAACTAAGATGTGGAGCCTCACCACTACTAGTTACACTGGAGTCACACCAAATTAAAAATAGATTATGAGGGAGTGGCACCATTAGAGAGAAGAAAGTATTGACACTTCTAGAGGAAAAAAACCAGCAGCAACGCCGGTTTATATAGAATAGAGATTGGTGGGTGGGGGGCGAGGGTTGTCACCCTTCTCTGATACTACTAATTTCGAAAACAGAAACTCCTAATCTCTGTATAGATAACAAAAGACCCAGCATCCACCTCAAGTACGTCCTAAAAATATCCTATTACAAATAGGACAAACTAAAAAAGACCTATAATAAATTTCTAGAAATTAAGACTGGCATACTACTTAAAGCTTGTAATGCAGTTATAAGAATAAAACAGAAGACCACAGGTCCACGACCAATACTTGCTGCCCATTATATTATGAAGCCTAGTCCATTGCCCAGATGAGTATAGAGTCCCATTCCATAGGCTTGATGGGACCCGTTCCATGGGTATTATGTAGAGTCATGGGTTACTCTATGCTTGCAGAGTTTCGAGCAGAGAGGCCCGGTCATCGTCATTTGCTTAGCAAAATTGTTATTAGCTGTGGACCTTCCTTCACTGAATTAATGAGAACCATTGGACTTGGGTTGAGTTGGCTGAATCAAAACCTTACCAGCATATCTATTGTTATAACTTGGATGATGCCTTATGCATCAGTACTCATAGGTTTTAAAATCCACATAGAAAATTAGCAACAATGAACACAATGACTCATTATTAACACCAAAAGTCCCTATATATATATATGTGTGTGTGTGTGTGTGTATATTGATCGGTAAACTAAAGAAATATATTTATATATAAGCAACAGCAGGCAATACATATAAACGTTTACTGAGAAATAAACTTACATAAAGAAAGCCTAAAACATCTGTACAAAAACAGAAGCAAACACCTATAACGAAATAGCGCACACACACAGCCTTAGGCCGATCTCGCCCAAGGAGCTCGCGCAAGACCCTAATATCATGACGAACAGAACACCAATCGAGGATCAATAAGCGAATCCTTGAGCACATATGAGGGATAGAGAAGTCCATATATATAATTAATACCAAAAAGTCCCTATATATAATACATTCGAGTCCTTGCTTAAGGAACATGCGCAGCCCTAACTAAGTTTAATTGATCAATTACCACCTCTACTTTGACTCTCGAACAAAAGAGAAACGACGGAAGAAGCGGAATATTTAATATAAGCAATCACCTATGCCTATATATTTCATAGTT